>CM069443.1:58524343-59072110 GCA_035610835.1 Ophiura sarsii | reverse complement strand
CTCATTATTTAAGTAAGCGCGCTATTTGAATCCAGTATTATCCATACGTTCATTACATTTTTGAAATAACCTGAACGCACTTTAGCATGGGAATGGCTACCGACATACAGAACGTGATCAAATGAATATACATTTATATCGCTATATTTTTGGCATTTCAGAAGAGATATGACAATTAAAACGTATTGGGTACATTCATGGGCATATACACAAGGTATTATGATAACAAAGTTCATGGTAATGTGTTTATATTTAACATGAATTGAGAAACAAATTAATTCATAATCAAGTTCTCCAGGCCCGTAACCAGGTGGGGGCGGGGCTGGAGGGGGGGGGGGGGGGGGGGGGGGGGGGGGGGGGGGGGGGGGGGGGGGGGGGGGGGGGGGGGGGGGGGGGTGGGGGGGGCATGTACCTTTTTTGTACCAATGTACTTTTTTTTTGTACTAATGTTCCTTTTTTTGTGGGAAAACGCCCCACCTCCACCCCCTCCCCCCCCATTTTTCAAAAATCCCCCTTTCAAAGCATTTTTTTCGGACCGTTTGTGGACTAAAATATGTCCTAACCCCCACCCCCAACTTTTACGAGTTTTTTTTTGTACCAATGTACCTTTTCCACAAATACGCCCCCCCCCCCCCCTAAAAAAATCCTGAGTTCTTCAAAACATCACTTTTTTTAGTTAAATGACAGTCAGTCGTTAGCGCGATCACTAATGAGAGAGATGAGCTCTTTCTGTTATGAGGATCCCGTAGATTCTCGTAGTTTATTCTGTTACATTAGATGCTCGATCATTATTTTATTTTTATTTCAAATAACATATGAGTCCCCAAAATTCCCCCCAAATAACTCATTTTTGGTCGATTAAATCGATAGTTCACCACTGGCTTATTATCTATTGAACACGACGGTCGTTTCAATGAGTAGTCATGGCCGCGCGGTTAAGGCTATAGACTATAAATCTATTGGATTCTCCCCGCGCCGGTTCGAATCCTGCCTGACGAAATTTTGTTACAATAAGCGATTTGGTCTGTGTATTGGAAAATGCGTATATTTTTACTCCGCAAATTTTCATTCATGGATGTAATCGTCTACCTCCAGAGTATATTACTGCATTATTTCCAAGATGTTTCACATGCTAATGTCGGGAACCTTATAACCTTTGACGAGTTTACATTTACAAATGTGTTATTTTTTCCTTTGGGAGAATTTGCTATCAAACACGATGATAATATGTGGTAACTGTGCCGGTTTATCGAAAGGTAGGAAATACTGTTATTATATAAGAAATATATTGTTATATCCATTATCCTTTTTATTACCTGGAGTTCATGGGTTTTCTAAACCACAGTTCAAATTTTAGCCTATTAGACAATACCATGACGAAATGAGAAGGGTTTGAAATAAGCCGCTCCTAAACTAATTAGTATGCACATCCAATCGGAGTGCGTGTCTTCCGCAGAAATCGTGCATATTTCATTTCACAGTGAACGCTTTTTGTGTGTGCTAACGACTGACTGTTTAGCATGTACATAATCTATCAAAATCAATACCTCCGTCAGCAACTCATTAACATACGGTTGCTAGTTGTTGGCAAGTGGTTATCACTGGTTATATAACATTGGGGTCAATCCAATATGTTGGAAACTCCCATTAACTTTTTAAGGGCGATAGAGGGCAGGGGGCACAATTTATACTTCTAATCTATGTGAACATGGTAGTACCTCATCTGTCTACTGCATGATGGCACCTCCCATGCCAACATCTAGTGTGATAGTACCTCCCATGATTACATTCGGTTTAATGTTACCGCCGCCAATTCCTACAACTGGTGTCACAACCTGTATCACCAGTCCAGGGGCAAGTGAATATCCCTCACCCACCAACAAAACTATTTGCCACAGACCAATACCTCAGAACAACTACAAGCCTCGCCCAACTATATGGTGCCCCTCTCCGCAAATATGGTTCTCCCCAACTACACCATGACCATGGCTCCACCACCAGAGAGGCCCCCGGTTATCTCTTACACAGAATCTATGATCGCAAGTTTGCCACCAGCAGCCTCTTAAGCGGGCACTGTGCTAGCGCATAGACCGCAACTTCGGTCTTACGCTGAAACCATGCCACTCTCGTACAGGCCTTATTCTGCCAACGCTAACACTGATATTCTTCCATCAATGTGTGCGACCAGCGTCCCCTACACCGATACCTTGCTGAAGTCCAATATAGATAACTACTCGTCACTCAGGATGGATAGCGGCAACCCTCTAATTGGTATGGCCCCGAGTCTGTCACACCTTTCAAACAATCAATACCACCAGTATCACTGAGGAAACTGACTTGAGGACAGAGTCATGAAGACAAATCCAAATCACAGAGACTATCCACCTCACTGAGACTATCCACCAACTTTGAACAAACTCAGTTCGCCTTTTCTACACAAGTTTACGTATCTGCAATTATTTGTAATGGACAGGTGTCATCTCAGAATTGGTATGAGAATGGCACAAAAAGTACAACTTACAGAACAAATACTGTAAAGCATGAAATGTTTGCGTGCATCAAAACTTCGTTCAACACATTCGCATTTTCATGCCGCGAAAAAAGGCCGAAGTCGGTGATTCGCGAAATGTTAATGCCGTGAACATTTCATGGTTTACAGTACTGTAAAGGCGCCCAAAAAGAAATCTTCAGGACAGCAAATAGCTATTCCAATGTTTAATACAAGCACTCCATCCAAGATTGTACATCAAGTACTAACAAATATAGTTATGATATTTGGACTATGAAAACTATTTTGGAATATAAAATAAAATTGTCAGAATTCAATTACAAGTTATTATATAGAATTATCGCTACCAAATAAAATGTATACAAATAGAATACGGTGAAATGACCAAATTGTTTTGAGTGCAATAGGTCAGATAATTATCTACATTAACTTTATTAAATAGCTTCTGAAAACATTTTATTATTTCTAACAACATTCAATGTCCAGAAATATTGTTAAAAATCATTGTACTTGATTACAAACAAGGCAATATTTTGAATGTAATTCTAAATAGAATGATTTGTCTGCATAATTCTGTTATACCCGCGCACCTATCTCTTCCTATGTGTTATATCGCACTTTATTACGTGGTGTGAATGGTATAGTGCGGAGGTGATAACAGAATTATTCCGATTCGTTTATTTTGTATAGATCCAGACTTCTCAGGATCACTGATATAAACTGTTGATGAATTTAAATGGTTTCTATATGAATTTAGATGTATATGTTGAGATATAGTGAAAATGTGTGGCATATGATTGTCCAGAGCTTACTAGCACCTACTAAATGCTGTCTGTGGGGGTGTGTGTGTCTGTATAACGTGATCACATTACATGTGGGGGTGTGATTTATGTGTCTACACCAGCTGGACTGGAACGCTACATTTGATGTTTTTATAATACTGCGTGCTTTTATTATTTGTGTACAACTTATTGTATAATTGTAGTTTTTAAGGATTTGTATAGTATATTCCATTTGAATCTTTTTTCTCATACTGTTGTTTGTTATGTATTTATTTTTTGTGAAGCGCCATGATGACAGTTTGACTGTTTGTCTGCATAATTCTGTTATACCCGCGCACCTATCTCTTCCTATGTGTTATAACGCACTTTATTCCGTGGTGTGAAGGGTATAGTACGGAGGTGATAACAGAATTATTCCGATTCGTTTATTTTATATAGATCCAGACTTCTCAGGATCACTGATATAAACTGTTGATGAATTTAAATGGTTTCTATATGAATTTAGATGTATATGTTGAGATATAGTGAAAATATGTGGCATAAGATTGCCCAGGGTCATATTGCATAACACTTCAGATTCATCTTAAAATGAGTTGGTCTTCATGGTATAGACCCTTGATCAAACTTTAGAACTTCTGCCTTCTCTGTGAAGGTCAATTTAGGAATAATTCTTAAACATTCTTCTCAACCAGGCATAGAATAACTCTTCTTAAGTTCACTTAAGATCAATCTTAAATTTCATGCAATAGGGCCCTGAGCCTACCAAGCACAGAAGAAATAATCTATTTTTGTTGTGAAAAAAAGATTATTTGTGTGTATGTTAAAATTTGATATTGCACTCATTTTTTATGTATTTAATGGTTAGAATAAATATATATAAATGTGCCTATAGAAGAAAGGTTGTCTGTGTGCTGCGATCTCATTTAGTATGATTTAAGTATGTTGTCAATGTGAATCTTGAACCTACACTCCTCAACAGTCAGTAAGATCGAATACAACATTTTTTTAAATTCATGCAGCGCATTCCTGCAGGCCGCCATTTTTACCATTACGTCATTATAGCTGCTGTCAATCGCTCAGGGTTTTTTACCTTTTATTTCCTTAAATGACGTGCCCAGTATATCTGTGAATGATCCTTAATTTGGCTTAATCTCGATTCCAGGTGCTCTATTTTATATTCAATTGACCCTAACACACACCTGACGTCATTTTGTAGTGACAATACCACGCCTTACAACAACAAAAAATGTTTCCATGGTTTTTTTGACACCGTTTTTCTCTTTTACCGTTAATATATAGATATTTCTTTCCGTCGGTTAGAATCTATTTAATATATTTAACTACCGGGTTCACACGTGTTACCATCCACCATAATTCATTAAAGTTCACCCCCAACCAAAATATCTGAACCGCACTATATATACTTAAAAGTTATTATTGTGCGATCTTTTCCAGGGAACGCCCTCAAAGCAAAGCACGCAAACAAATTGCCATTTTATGCTTAAATTGTCAAATTTTGTCTAATTTTAACTAAATTGAAATTTTAGTGTGGGTGGGGGCATAGTGGGGGGGGGGGGGGGGGGGGGGGCAGAAAAATGCTTTATCGGGTGGGGGAATCCCCATGTGGCGCCGCCACTGACTGTATCCAATCTTAACCACAAAGGTGTCATTTTCAAGCATTCAATAAGCTCCTTTTGTTGGTATTTATTAAGATCTCAACTTTTTTTGAGAGATCCTTTTGCCGCATCTGTACACAATTGTCTAGAACAGATATTTCCCCTTTTTTACCTGACAGGGGGGGGGGGGCATCCACATCAGATTCATGTTGCGAGTAGTGCACAAGTGGATTAGTAGTCAGGTTTCAAATATATTATGGTATGTCATGGATAATATGGATGAAAATATGTTTTTTGTTTAAATTTAACTTTCAACATATAGTAGGTAGATTATTATTAATTTGATTGATAATGTTCAATTACACAATGAATGATTATTCTAAAAATACTGCAAACAAGTCACGACTTGCGAATCCCCCTGGCTGGGAGATTCACCTTAATGGGGGTCAAAGGTCACACAGGGGTCATTAGAGGTAAATCTGGGTATCCCATGAGTCATCTCAAATGCCCTTACCCAAGTTACCCAAAAATTATTGTCACCAAGTTTAGCTTAGATTGAAGTCTGACTATTCATATGAGAGAGAAGGCTTTAAAGTTTTGACAAAATGGGTCGAAGGTCATGTAGGGGTCATTATAGGTCGATGCGGGTACCCCATGTATCATCTCAAGTCCCGAACCTAAAGATTATTGCCACCAAAGTTTAGTAGAGATTGAAGTTTGACTTTTCATATGAAAGCCCTAAAGTGCAGCTTAAAGTGTTGACAAATTGGGGTTAAAGGTCATGCAGGGGTTATTAGATGTCAGTCAATGTGCCCCATGAACATCTCAAGTCCCTTACCTAAAGATTATTGTCACCAAGTTTGGCCAAGATTGAGGTCTGACTTTACATGAGAGGCCTATATAATAAATTCAGTTTAAAGTGTTGATAAAATTATGGTCAAAGGTCATGTATGGGTCATTAGAGGTCAATCTGTGTACACCCCATGAGCACCACAAGCCCATTACCCAAAGTATAATATCACCTGTTAGTTTGGCTGAGATTGAAGTCAGACTTTACATGAGAGCCAAATACAACAGCAATAAGTGCAGTTTAAAGTGTTGTCAAAATGGGGTCAAAGGTCATGTAGGGGTCATTCCAGCCCTGAATAAAAGAGCTCTCTTCACATGAACAATATTTATATTTTTCATGGCCAAAGAACAATCATGTTTCACATGCGACACTTTTTTGACACACCCTGTTTTCCTCGCGGGTAAAAATGACCCAAAATATACCCGCGACCCGGAACATGAGCCGGAACCCGGGACCTCCGGCTCATGTGGCTTGGGATTTTCCAGTACACCCAATGCGTTTCCAGGACTGTTTTGATAGGGGTGCCAAATGTTGTATCCTTGTGAGCGGAATGAGCGAAGCGAGTGGAGCGACCAGCGGGTTGGGGTATAGGGGGAAGCCCCTGGAAGCTCATTGGTTCTCGGGATCTTTAAGGCAAAGATACAGCATTTTGGAGCAAAAAGAGTTAGGGTGGTTTGAGATCCATTATAAATGTGTTCAGTTTATGAACTATAATGGTCACGAAAAATTCCCTGAAGCTATCTTGTTAAGCTTAAATGTTGAAACATTGGAACTAATATATGCGCGGAGCGCGCAAAAGATTGTGGTTTTTTAACACTAAAAAGGTACAGTACACTCTCAGCAAAAATGGTTCGGAAAGGGTTCTTTGAGTAAACTCGGGGTTCGATGTAGAACCTTCTGCACTCAAGGAACCTCTATTGGTTCTAAAACGGATACAAATGGTTCCAAACCCAGAATGAAAGGTTCTTCCTGAGTCAATGGTTCCTTATAGAACCCTAAAATACAAAAAAGGGTTCCACGAAAAGCTCTGAGAGTTCTTTATAATGACTTGCACAGAACTATTTGACACACGGGTCCCAGTCGATCGTGGGCCCACAGTGGGCCCTCATGGGACCCTTAATATTTTGTCCACCTTGGCCTGTGGGCCCACGGTCGATGTTGGATGTGGGGGCATCGGCTTCATTAAAATTAACACCATGGAAAGTAGATTTCATAAGGATTTATAATATCCATTTTATTAACATGATTAATTTAAGACGTCACTCACCTAGTGATTGTTCACAGGCCAGATACATGCATTATATTAATGAAGTAAATTAGAAGAGTATGCAAACAGCAAAATAAAATGGTGCTTGATACAATCTATTTCTAAATATTTCTGAAGAATCCTAAGGGTTCTATAATAACAAAACTGAAGAACTTTTTGGTTCTTTAATAAACCTTACAAGAGGGTTCTTTAACCCTGAAGAACCCTCAGGGTTCCATATAGAGGACAAAACTGAAGAACCTCTTTTGGTTCTTTAAAGAACCTTTCAAGAGGGTTCTTCAATGAAATGGTTTTTGGGAATAGTCCATGAGGGTTCCATATGGAAGACAACGTGAGGAACCATTTATGGTTCTAAGTTGAACCTCTTTTGCTGAGCGTGTATGACGTTTAAAACGTCCTCCACATAATATTTAGAATATTTGGTGTGGTTCGAGAGCCATTATAATGTTGAAACCTTCAGAAAAATGCGAGCAAAGATTTACAGTTTTTAAACTAAAATGGTCATGGAAAAAGTGTCCTGAAGCCATCTTGTTCAGCTTGAATAATGAAACATTGAAACTAATACGTTTTTAAATTAAAATGGTCATGGAAAACTTTCCTTAAGCCATCTTGTTCCGCTTGAATAAAGGAAACAATGAAACTAATACGCGCGAAGCGCCCCAAATTGGCATTTTTAATACTTCAAAGGTCCAGTTTAAATTTATTAACGTCCCCCACATAATATTTAGACTATTTACGGTGGTTCGAGACCCATTATAATGTTGAAACCTGTAGGGAAAATGAGCGCGAATCGAGGGGGGGGGGAAATCATTTTTGAACAGTTTTTTTCTGAACTATTTTGAATAGTTCCTGGCGCCATCTTGTTAAATTTGAATAATGAAACATTGAAACTAATACGTGCAAAGCCCGCAAAATTGGCATTTTTAACACTAAAAAGTTTTTTAACCTTTTTAACGTCCCCCACATTAAAACTATGGGCACGTGAACCCGTAACTCCTCCCCATTTGCGCCGCCTATGCTCTACCCTCCCTCCTCCCCTACCTCCGCCTCTTCCTCCTTCTTCTCCACTCTCTCCTTCTTCTCCTCTTCCTCCTTCTTCTCCTCTTCCTCCTTCCGCTCCTCTTCCTCATTTTTAAAACTCTTTTGTCCTGCTGCCCCCCCCCCCCCCACGGATACGCCACTGAGTACATCACGATGGGCCCATTTTTCATCGGGAAACTTCCACGCCGGGTGATACTAACAGGCTGGGTCGTGGTATTTTGTGGTATATGGTAAGGTTAGGGTTAAATTCCCCTGAATTACTGCAATTCACCCAAAATAAGTCAAAAGGTTGGACCTTTACCCACTTCAAATCCCATTTTTTTCTTCACTATTTGCTCCACCAACATCAATTTTTGGGATTAATATCCCAACTTATTAGATTGTTCAGGCATAATACTTTCCAGTATTTATGGTTCAGGCAAGGAAAAGTCACTTTTCTTCGCTCAAACACTTTCTGGCTATGTGCCAGAACTCGCAATCCAGGATATGAACATCAGAGAAACACTTACATACTTGATATCATATTATTGTTTTTAAGACACAAATTGTTATTAATTATTTTGAAAACCTCGGGCCGTATTCTCGTAATTAACGCGGTTTTAGCTTAAAACCGTGTCTAACTATCTTTTAAACAACGTTTTTAACAAAACACGATTTTAAATTACGCAAATATCGTCCACAGGGAACTCGTTTGGTAATTTCGTGCAGGTTTATGATACATGGTGGCCCAGATAAGACACCGTAGTTCAAAATCAAATACATCAAATGCACGTGTATTTTAGCGATACTATAGATGAGGTGACCTATGATGTCATGTATTTACAAATGGGACACCCTCTGTTGTTTCCCTCCAGGCAGAATATACAGTAAAGTTAATGAAGACAACATGAAATTTCTTTCTAATGAATTGTAAAACTCATTTAGTTTTAGTTTTTATGTGTGAAATGCGATAGCTTATAGCATTCCTAAGCAAGTTTAAAGACAGTTTTGATAACAATTTGCTGTGACACCACAATCTAGCTAGAAAACCTGATCTGGCCTATGTAAACTATAGGAACTCTTGCCCGGTGTGTTTTGTCTCAAACCAACAGAGAGCGTCCTAAATGTCAACAATTGTCACCTCATATATAGTACCTAGCTTGGCCTATCCGTCGGGTCTCAGCGGTTGCCGATCATCTGGTGGGTGTCCAGTTTTTAAAACCATTATTTTGTCAGAATAAGGACTATTGCAACATAACAAACGACATTTATGCGATGGGACACATGAAAATATCGCATGAAAAGCACACTTTTAATGATGAAATAAACAAATCGATCAATTAATTAACAGCGATAACACGTCTCTTACAACTGCAACCGCTGTGGCGTGCATGCAGGATCCCATTGATCATGTTGATTATAATCGGCGACGGCGAACACGGGTTAGTTTCCCATTTTGTGCATGTCTTACTTTATTTCATATAGAAAAATGAAGTATGCAGTGATATTAATGTCTAAATATTATATATTACTTATTTTTATTGCTTGGAATATATTACGCCACTACAATAAGCCTGTTATTATTATTAATAGTAATACATAATCCAATTAGTAATTAATTATTTCTTCATTTTCACTGTAGGCCTATGTAGATCAAGACTCGTTACTGTAATAAAATACATTGCTTAATTCAGGTTATTAATCTTAAATGCTTTCTTTGTTAATTATACAACTTTATTTTTTTCTGATATTTTGATCTTAAATGCACTTTCGTGACAGGAGTATAGGCTACAACTTTTCACAATGAATTTTATTGAAGACAATTGTCCTCAGCTAGTTGGCAGAAAGTACCAAATACTTAATGACTTAATGCTTCAAAAACGAGTCTTACGATGTAGCTGAGACGAGAGTGATGTAGTTTTTCAATGTGGGGAACTTTGCACTAATCATAAAAATTGCTTACAACACGTGTTTTTAAGTAAAACAAATGTACGAGAATTGCGTTTAGTTAAACGCTGTGTCTAAAGTCAAAGTTAGACGTGTTTAGCTTAAAACCGTGTTTAACTACGTACGTCACACAGGCATTCAAAAGATAGTAAGTGGGGTTTGATTGATGATTTTCATCTAAAATCATGAAGGCTAATGCATCTTAGTATAAAGTGGAGATGTCGCAATTTCTTCGAAAATCTGCTGATCTCTAATGGATTGAAATTCAACTTCGGATCACGTACAAAATGTTATCTCAAACATGTAATATCCATCTACAGTACAATATGAAGAGGTTTTTTGCAAAAGGGCCTGCATCCACTTTGGCTCTTATCGAGAAAAAGGCAAAAAACTGTTTCTAAATATTCAAGTTGAGCAATTGAAAAACTGAATGGATTATGAAAGAGGTACACTACGTACTAATTTAAATTGAAATAAATTTCAAATGTGCTAGTTTTTAATTTTTTTAAATCATGTTTACATTTTTTTTTTAATTTGGATGTAGGCCCTTTTGCAACAAAACTCCATCTGTTTGTACATAGAGAAAAAATACCACACAAAAAAAAATCATTTATTTTAATCATTTAAAAAAAATAAGTTTGATATAGAAATGTATTGGTCACAATCATATGTTTCAAGGAAATAAAGTCTTTTTTTTCTTCAAAAAACCTACATCTCATTGTAAACAGCCATTGAAGTTGTTGTTTTGATGCAAAAAGGCCTGTATCCCGATTTAATTCTGGATAAAGGCCCTTTTGCAACAAAACAACAATTGTAATGGCTGTTTACAATGAGATGTAGGTCTTTTTGAAAAAAATGACTTTGTTTCCTTGAAACATATGATTTTTACCTACACATTTCTATATCAAACTCATTTTGAAGAAAAAAATGCACCATAGCCCTTTTGCAACAAAGCTCTTCATATGTTGACTTTCGTCAATAGTTGAATGGCGACATCAATTTAGGGTTCACAATCTTTCTCACACTTGACCAGTAACCGCAAGGCACTACCTGCCTATGTAAGAGTGGCATGATTGGTTAATTACACGATACACTCATTTGAATAACCAATTAAATCAGGGATACAATTATTCTAACAATGTTTGTGATTGGTGCAACAAATGATGTATCCATATTTCTGACCAATCGGCAGGTAGTTCTCAAGGGGTTAAACAGGGTCATTGTCTTTTGGTTCAAGACAAATTGGTGATGACTCACAAATACCTGATGAAGGCAACACACACAGGGTTAATTAACATCCAAGTGAACACGCCAACCCCAAAATCCTTTAAATATTTCTGGCATGATGGTACCTCCCATGTCTACATCTAGTGTGATAGTACCTACTATGATTACAACCGAATTAATGTTACCGCTGCCAATGCCTACAACTGGTGTCACAACCTGTACAACTAATCCAGGGGCAAGTGAATATCCCTCCACCCACCAACACAACTGTTTGCCACAAACCAATACCTCAGAACAACTACAAGCCTCGCCCAACTATATGGTGCCCCTGTCAGCAAATATGGCTGTCCCCAACTACACCATGACCATGGCTCCACCAACAGAGAGGCCCCGGTCATCTCTTACACAGAATCTATGATCGCAAGTTTGCCACCAGCAGCCTCTTACGCAGGCACTATGCTAGCGCATAGACCGCAACTTCGGTCTTACTCTGAAACCATGCCACTCTCTTACTGGCCTTATTCTGTCAACGCTAACACTGATATTGTTCCATCAATGTGTGCGTCCAGCATCCCCGTACACCGATACCTTGCTGACGTCAAATATAGGTAACTACTCGTCACTCAGGATGGATAGCAGCAACCCTCTAATTGGTATGGCCCCGAGACTGTCACACCTCTCAAACAATCAATACCACCAGTATCAGTGAGGAAACTGACTTGAGGCCAGAGTCATGAAGACAAATCCAAATCACAGAAACTATCCACCAACTTTGATCAATCACTGTTAGCCTTTTTGTTCAACATATTTTTATCTAATGTATTCATATTGAACAGCGCATTAGTCTTTTGGAAATGCGCTATATAAATCCTTATAATAATAATAATAATAATAATAATAATAATAATAATAATAATAATAATAATAATAATAATAATAATAATAATAATAATAATAATAATAATAATAATAATAATAATAATAATAATAATAATAATAATAATAATAATAATAATAATAATAATAATAATAATAATATAATAATAATATGATAATAGCCTTGTCTACACAAGTTTACGTATCTGCACATTTTTGTTACAGGTGTCATCTCAGAATTGGTATGAGAATGGCACAAAAATTGATTTTAATGCAATATGTCAGATGATTATCTACATTCATTTATTGTCTGTCCTTTATCAAATTAATAGCTTCTGAAAATGTTTTAAAGCTTTTATTATTTCTAACAACATTCCATGTCCAGAAATATTGTTCAAAATCAATGTACATGGTTATAAACAAGGCAATATTTTGAATGTAATACTAAATAGAGTGATTTGTCTGTGTTGCCTCGTTTATTTTGTATAGATCCAGACTTCTCTGGATCACTGATATAAACTGTTGATGAATTTTCCAGGGTCATATTGCATAAAACTTAAGATTCATCTTAAGAAGAATAGTTTTTAACTCTTCTTAGGCAGATTTTTAAAGAATTTATGAGTTGGTCTTTATCGTATCATGGGTATAGACCCTGGATCAAACTTTAGAACTTCTGCCTTCTCTGTGAAGCTCAATTTAGGAATAATTCTTAAACATTCTTCTCAACCAGGCACAAGAAGAGTTAAGAATAACTCTTCTTAAGTTCACTTAAGATTAATCTTAACTTTCATGCAATAGGGCCCTGAGCCTGCAAAGCACAGAGTACATAGTATATTTTTGTGGTTCCTAAAAGATTATTTTGTGTGTGTGTCTGCATTTTAAAATTTGACCTTGCACTGACTCATTTTATATGTACATATGATTGAAAAATATATATAAATGTGCCTATAGAAGAAAGCTGGTCTGTCCTGTGATCTCATTTTGTAAGATTTAAAGGTAGATGTTCTGATTGCTGGCCCGATTTTCAACTTGATGTTTTCTATTTTACATGAAAAGTCGTCCTTAAAATTGTCACATTCCAAAGTTTGAGTGACATAACTCCAATGGTTCTTTTTTTAGAAGCACAAGGTCACAAGAAATGTTCCCATTACATAGAACGTAAATGGAACATTTCTGGCCCCTACGATTTTGCAGACGTAATGAGAAAAATATAGGGATTCTTTTGATATCAAAATATCTTGATGTGAAAAAAATCATAGCCAAAAAATAGTGATCGGAACATACACCTTTAAGTATTTTGTCATGTGAATCTTAAAACCTACACTTCTCAACAGTCAGTAAGATCGAATAAAAAAATATGAATTTTGAAGATGGTGCAGTGCATTCCTGCAGCAGGCCGCCCTTATTAACATTACGTCATTATAGCTGTTGTCAATCACTCAGATTTTTTACATTTCCTTGAATGACGTGCCCAGTATATCTTTGAATTATCTTAATTTGGCTTTTTTAAATTCCAGATGCTCTATTTTATGTTCAATTGACCCCAACACACACCTGACGTCATTTTGTAGTGACAATACCACACCATACAAACAAATTTGTTCCATGATTTTTTTGACACCGCTTTTCTCCTTTACCGTTGATGTTTTTTCTTTCCGTCGGTGAGAATCTAGTTAATATTTTTTAACTACCGGGTTCACAAAAGTTACCATCCACTTTAATTCATAGAAGCCCATAGCAAAATATATTGGTTTCTGGAGGAGCTCTCCCCGAACCTGTTTGGACTTAATTCAAGTGTTCTCCGATATTCCCAACTACTGGAGAACTTACGGGATATAGTCTCCACTAGCTGGGAGTTCCCCGGTAACAGGGAGCTATTCCCCGCTAGCGGGTCACTCTATAACAATTAGAAGTACTTCATACATGATCTCCGCTAGCGGGGAACTGGACCAGTGAGCAGGTAACAGGTCCCCGCTAACAGGGAAGTCCTATTAGCAAGCAAATGTTCCTCCACTAGCTGGGAAGTTGACATGATAGAGGATCTAGTCCCCACTAGCTGGGAACTTGTTATGAAAGTGTTGCATAAGTCCCCGTTAGCGGGGAGATGTCCTTCACCCCCGGTTTGGGTTAATGACCTAGTTCCCTGTGCCCTATGCTCCAATGAGCAACTATGCACTGTCGGGAACCAACCAGTGCATGAACAACAGCTACTAGTATTTGAATCACATGCATACAGTACAATTGTACGGTTTTACTGTTCCAGTATCGGTCGAGTATCGAGCGATACTGGAACATTTTATACTGGTGCACATGATACCAGTTAGATTTGTCCCAGTATTGAACGATACTGGTACATAATTATGTTCCAGTATCGCCCGATACTGGAACATTTTATATATGCCATTATCGGACACGGACTGTGTTCCAGTATCGGGCGATACTGGAACATGATTAAGTACCACTATCGTTCAATACTGGGACAAATCTCACTGGTATCACGTGTACCAGTATCGCCCGATACTGGAACATGAACAATCTGGGACCTCAAGTACACTTTTCCCAGGTTTCAATACTGGGTTATTCCATACTTCTCCTACGGAATACATTACCGTAACTGCGTAACACTTTCCACGCTGCAGTCGTCTGCAGACGACAGTTCCAACATTTCACAAAATTCTTCTAAAATGTCAAAACCATCGAATTTCCTCATCAAATCTGGAATCACCATGAGAATTCATTAAAATAATATAAGTAAAAACATGCTTAGTATTGGTTCCGTAATTCTTGTAATAGGATTTGAAAGTTGGGAAAGGTTTCTGAAAAATCTGTTTTTATAAAACAATACTGTGCTATTCCATACTTCTCCTATGGAAGATATTACCTTAATCTTCCTCACAGTTTTACATTTTTAGGATTAAAATGGAGGGCCTACTGCATGGGCGACTTGATTTGAAATCTACACTCACTGTGCGAAAGAATTAGGTCATGATTTTCTGTCATAGGGGTGTTTGGATTTCAACTGGAATAGCCCATTGTATTAATTCACTGGAAGGTCTCAATTTGTAACACAGATTACTAAATACAGTTATAATTTCCACCAAGGGTGTGGCTCTACTGTGTCGCCCATAGTTTCCCACCCAATGCTTATCTAGTTTTAGAAACACTTATGCATGTCAACTATACCAACACTCTCTATATGCAGGTTCCCCCAAACAAACAAAAAAACAAAACAAAACAAACACACAAAAAACCACAAACACACAAACAAGTTCCAGACGCGGAAGTGACAGGTGGTGTGTCAGTAGTCTTGAAACCATTTTAAATCCCTTTTTTCAGAGAATATTTCCTCGCGGCGAAAAGTGACCCAAACTAAACCCGCGACCCCCCCCCCCCCCCGCCCCCCCCACCCCCCCCCACCCCGCGCCCTCTGGAACCCGGGACCTCCGGCTTACTCATCGAAAAACTACCACGCCAGGTGATACAAACAGGCTGGGTCGTGGTATTTTGTGGTATATGGTAGGGTTAGGGTTAAATTCCCCTGAATGGCTGCAATTCACCCAATAAGTCAATAAGTTGGACCTTAACCCACCTCAAATCACAAAATTGTTCACTATTTGCTCCACAACAATCAATTGTTGGAATAAATATCCCACCTTATTAGATTGATCAGGCATAATATTTTCCAGTATTTTTGGTTTATGGAAAGGAAAAAACAAACACTTTTTCTTTACTCAAACACTTTCTGGCTATGCGCCAGGATATGAACTGTCAGAGAAACACTTGCACAAATTGTTATTAATTTTGAAAACCTATTATGTCTATACAAGTGATTATTTTCATAGAGATAATTTGTCAGACGTGACCAAAACACCCCTTTCTATGTATTTTTTGGGCCGCGAATGCTTACAGGGTCATACAGGGTCGAGTCAGAAAGAAGGTGTGTTTTTTCGTCAGGCTTGCATATTCAAAATCAATGGTAATGCTACAAAGATTATATATTTGGCTTTCATTCCAAAAAGAATTTTGGAATTCAAATAGCATCATAACTTTACATCAATTTTAGACCCCGATATTTAAAGCCAATCCAAGGGATGGTAAAACACACATGGCTGGCTGATTTAGAGATGCCACTAAGTATCAATGAAACTGGTGAACAAGGCGCATGAACTTTTGATACAAAATCGTAAAATAACTGAAAATAATGGTAACTGTGGAAATGTGAGTTACAAAAATTCTCATTATACACATTGAAAAAAGTATCGCACCACTGCTTTTTTGTTCAAAAGTGCAAATGTGGCCTCGAATTTTGCCACCATGGTGTGATATTAAGGATCATTTCGTCGCTGTTCTGACATACCGGCACATCACTTTACTTTATTCTGTTGTGATGTGCCGGTATGTCAGAACAGCGACGATTTGTTTGCGTAAGCTGTCCAATATACGAAGAGGTCACGGTTGATTTTCTTTTTATTTGACCTAGGTCAACACTTCCGCAATATTGCTTTTGTCATTTGAACTTATTTAAAATTTGACCAATTTTGACCTTTGCCCCCATAACCGTTGGGTGTACGAAAAAGGGAGTTTTTTTCATGTTTGAGGACAATCGGGCAACTTTTGAAATTTGACCCCAGATGACCTTTGACCTTGGAAGACTTGAATGTGTTACTAAGGATTACAACTATAGAGATTAATCATCGGGCCTCTCAATATCGCGTTATACCCAAACTTGTTTTATGCATTTTCCCCTTGGCCTTGAAAAACATTACATCGATTACGTCACAAACTCAAATGTGGCCCTTTTATTGCATAACATTTTGCTGGACAGCTTTCGCAAACAAATGATCCTTAATATCACACCATGGTGGCAAAATTCGAGGCCACCTTTGCACTTTTCAACCAGTGGTGCGATACTTTTTTCAATGTATATATTTCATGGGGAAAACCTGATAAGAAACATCTCAGCAGATTTATGAGAGCGCACTTTATCATAATAACTTTAAAAATGTCACGATAATTCGACCATTCTGTGAATTTGCTATAAAATGTGAGGGTTTTACTCAATTTAGTGTAATATTATAACGCAATATTCGATTTTTAATTTTGTTGTTGTTGAATGAAAGCCAAATTGATGGTCTTTTTTAGTATTACCATTGGTTTTGAATATGCATGCCTAAAATGTTAGTGACGCATTTGCGAAAAAAGTGCCCATTCCTTCTGACTAACTCTGTAGATGACTGCCCCAACCCCTGTTGTATAGACGTTATTCATAATTGGCGCATTCACGTCAAAAGAGGGCCGTGCTATCCAACTGAGCATGCTCAGAGCAATTAGTGCTTCGAAAACGAGGCTTACGAATTAGCTGAGACGAGAGTGATGTAGTTTTTCAATGTGGTGAACTTTGCACTAATCATAAAAATTGCTTCATACTTCTGAGCTTTTCAATATTTGACCTTATTACATTCGTGAAATAAACTTGAACGTAAAAACTATCTATTCCACTAGTTTGAAGTAAATGTTTGCTAGTAACCGACACTATCTAGGAAAATGGAGAAGTTCACAGTTCATTATATTGCAGTAAAAGTACGAGATTGTGGGCCGTATTCTCGTACTAAAACGGTTTTAGCTTAAACCGTGTTTAACTAAACGCGTGTCTAACTTGAGTTTATCCTTTACAGTCAGCAGAGAGGTCACGCTGCATGTCAGATTTTTGTTGTACGCAAGAAAACAATGGAGTCTCAGTGACTGCAATAGTTGCTAGAAATAGCTTCGGAAAATGGTCTATTTGGATATCTCATAAACTGAGAAAGGTGTTAAAAATCATGTAGAATTTTAACAATAACATCTGCAAAACGGTAAAATGTATAGTATTAAACACGTTTTGTGACCAAATTTATGTCGTAAAATGTTGGAAAATTGATGTTTTGAAAATCTGTGGTCTTCGAAATTACAGGAATCCTAACTCATTCTAAACCTCACCAAATCATGAAATGAACCCTCGTCTACAAAAAAAGTCCACGTACGTATTGCTCTATCTGCTTGAAGATGGCGAAGACCACGGAAACCTCATAGCGCATGTTTGTGACGACTGACTAGTGGAGCAAAATTGGACATAAAATTCCTCTAGTTTACGACATACCCATCAAATTTTAAAACATCACCTCGTTGGTTTTATAGATGGGGTGACAAGTGACGTCACACCGGGCAAAACGTGGCTAGTTGCCATTGTTCTATCCTGTTTTGTTTAGGACCCGTGCTTTTAAAACTCGCGCCAAAGCATTATAGAGGGCAATATTGCATAGAGGACAGTGTTGTGGTCATATGCTGTTCCCTCAAGCGTGTATCGACAGTCCAGTCCCTTGGACCGTTGCGTTTGTTGATAAACATTGGATGTAAACAACGGTCACCTCATCTACATGTATATAATAGTAGATACTTTTTACATCAAGAAAAGTGATGATGCCAAAAATGTAGGTGTGGGCGACCTGAGAAAATAGCATATCAAAATGGCGGCTATTTTTGGTATATTTAGACAATATTCATTGCATTAACCATGTATTAAAGCGATCTGATATTAGTATCAGACATATTCAATCTTAGGAAATATATTATTATCCATACATTCATGACTTTATCATCCACTAGCGCCATCTAGGATTTCAAAATGGCTGCATTTAGAAAGAATCATAAATTAATATTCAGGCAATAAAGACAATCTATTTGTCAAAGTTAAACATCTCGTTGTTTTCATATGATAGTATATTCCTTCTACTTGATGATACTAAAAATGTATGTGTAGTCGACCTGAGAAATTAGTATATCAAAATGGCGGCTATTGTACTGTATTTAGACAATATTCATTGCATTTACAGTGTATTAAAGTTACCTGATATTAGTATCAAATAATATTCAAACTTAGAAGATATCTTATTATCAATACATACAATGACTCCATCATTAATACATGCCATCTTGGACTTTTAAAATGGCCACCATTTGAAAGAATATCTTCTAATTAATTTAAAGCAGTCAGACAAGGTTATATCAATGAAAACGATACTTGTGTAATTTTAAAACCTCCTATCGTCGTTTTTATATGATAGTATACATTTTACATTTTTTATATATATACTATTATATGAAATCAACGAGATGTTTGAAATTCTTTCTACAAATAGATCGTCTTTATTGCGTGAATATTTTAATTTAATTTGAAAAGATTCTTTCAAAAAGCAGCCATTTTGAAATCCGAAATGCTGCTAGTGAATGATAAAGTCATGTATGTATGTATAATAATATATTTCCTAGGATTGAATATGTTTGATACTAATATCAGATCGCTTTAATATACGGTTAATGCAACGCATATTGTCTAAATATATCAAAAATAGCCGCCATTTTGTTAGGCTAATTTCTCAGGTCGCCCATTTATTAATTAATTTATTTATGAATTATAGACCAAAAGGTGCTAAAAAACGTGTTTTTTACCTCCAAAATCGTGAAAATCACCATTTTTGGCACTTTTTGGTCGATAATTCATAAAATAATAAAGATTTTCAACAACAAAAACCCGATTCCTAGGGAATTATATGAGGAATATGATAAAACTAGTATGACAAAATTTGACAAAATATATTTTGAGTTATCTTTTCCAAACCTAAATTGGGTCAAAAAACGTGTTTTTTAATATTTTTCTCCAAAATTGTCAATTTCATGATCATGGTTGGATTCATTGAACAGTTGAACCCTTTTCTGCAAAAAAATGTATACTTTTATATAGATTAAATGAATAATGAAGAAGTTACGTCAGTTTTACGGAGGCTGTACCTGAAGGTGCACACCCCCTTAACAAAACACGATTTTAAACTCTGCAAATCTCGTTCCCAGAGTGGTTCTGCGTTGATTGTATGTACGTACATGTGGCCAATTCGGGAGTGACTATATACACTCCCGTCTTGTAGCGATTTTCTATAGACTATATACACGACGGCTTATAAATCCTCATAAATTCTCGCGTGATTCCTGTTCAGAGGGTTTGCGACTGCCAGACTGTAAGACCGTCGTGTACGAGATAGACTAGGGACCAGTCCTTATGTGACTTCACTTCTTGTTGTCCGTTTCGGGAGAGCCCGAGGTTCGATTGGGTGGCGTATGGGTGGATGATTGGTAAAGGGAAGCTACATTGTCCTATAAATAATCTAATTTATCAAAATAAATTAATTACTATTTTGGGTGCGCTGTGAAAAGCAGAGTGTTGTGGCTTGAGACTAAAATACGGTAAAATACCTCCCCCCCCCCCCCCAAAAAAACCCCCACAAAAACACCTAGGATATTTTAGTCTTAGACTTCGGCTCACACAATGTGACATTAGGTCTAGTCGTGACAACATTGAACGCATGCAGTAGTGATTGGAGTGATGATATCGATTTCCTTTGTGTAAAACGGAAATGATGTTGAAGTTTATTGAAGTAATTGTTTAACAATCGATTATTTTGCTTAATAGGGCCACATAAAAGGAAACATGTTTAGCGTCCCAAAATCCACTCAGTTCAGTTCTGTAGCCCCCCTTTTTGAGACCCTGGGCGGCACACCCCTACCAAAAAAAGTTGAGTGTCCCCCCCCCCCCCGGGCCCCCGCCACCTCATAATTTTTGACTCGCTTCAATTGTCTTTTGTTTTTTCTTTATTTACGGTCATAACCTTTTTTTTCAGCAGGGAGGTGTTACATTAGTAATAACATCTCTCTGGTTTTAGATTTGAGATGGTTTGCTTTCACATCCGACCGCTTAGGCCCGGGCGTTTAGGCTCAAATAAACCCTAACTATAGATAGGCCTGGAAAAGATCTGTGTAAGAAGGGGGAGGGGGCGTAAAAATAAGCAACATAGTATAGTGGGTAGTAGTATTAATCGCTTTCGTTGTGGGGGGGGGGCAAAAAAATTGACGATGATAAAGAAACATATTGGGACACCCCCCTCCCCCTGCCAAAGAAAATAAAACAGCATTTTAAAACAAGTTGTGTTGTGACCAACCCCTTTGAACCACAACATATTTAATAGAGGCATCCTCGTCAAGGTTCGCCCAGGTTTATTAAAATCGCTATATAAATACAAGGGCGATTATGTACTAAAAGTTGTTTAAAAGGCTCCTCCTATTTTTTTAGAAAGTCTCTACGCTAAACATGTTCTTATATTTGTATTTGCCTAATTTTACCCACACACCTGCACACGGCCCACTTGAGCTTCGATTTCGCTACACGACTGTCTGTCGTCATGTATCACTCGATTTAGCGTGCAGGTTAAAGACCGTCGTGTACATAGTCTGTGCAATTTCGCCACACGACAGTCTTTTTTACTAAATTTGCATCTGCGCATACGTTAACGACTGTCGTGTATATAGTCTGCGCAATTAAGCTACACGACAGTCTTGTATATAGTTTCGGCCATCTAATTCATTGTGGCCTTAATAATGGTTTACAATAGATATCGACCGAATCCGCACGTCAGCTTGCACCGGGCACGGTTGAGTGATCATTCAAGGCATACAGTCGGTGCGCGAGTATACCCCGTACCCATGTTTAAAGTTAGACACATTTCGGCGAGTTAGACACGTGTTTTTAAGTAAAACAAATGTACGAGAATTGCGTTTAGTTAAACGCTGTGTCTAAAAGTCAAAGTTAGACGCGTGTTTAGCTTAAAACCTTGTTTAACTACGTACGTCACACAGGCACTCAAAAGATAGTAAGTGGGGTTTAATTGATGATTTTCATTTAAAAACATGAAGGCTAATGTATTTTAGTATAAAGTGGAGATATACTAATGTCGCAGAATTATCTGCTGATCTCTAATGGATTGAAATTCAACTTCGGATCACGTACAACACAGTGTTATCTCATACATGTAATTTCCATCTACAGTACAATATGTTGACTTTCGTCAATAGTTGAATGGCGACATCAATTTAGGGTTCACAACCTTTCTCACACTTGACCAGTAACCCCCAGGGCACTACCTCTGCCTATGTAAGAGTGGCATGATTGGTTAATTACACAACACACTCATTTGAATAACCAATTAAAATACTGCTTCTAAAATACATCAGTCCAATCTTTATCAGGGATACAATTTGGTGCAACAAATGATGTATCCATCTTTCTGACCAATCGGCAGGTAGTTCTCAAGGGGTTAAACAGGGTCATGAAGGCAACACACACAGGGTCAATTAACATCCAAGTGAACATGCCAACCCCCAAATCCTTTAAATATTTCTGGCATGATGGTACCTCCCATGCCTACATCTAGTGTGATAGTACATCCCATGATTACATCCAGCTTAATGTTACCGCCGCCAATGCCTACAACTGGTGTCACAACCTGTCCCACCAATCCAGGGGCATTTGAATATCCCTCCATCCACCAGCAAAACTATTTGCCACAGACCAATATCTCAGAACAACTACAAGCCTCGCCCAACAATATGGTGCCCTGTCAGCAAATATAGTTGTCCCCAACTACACCATGACCATGGCTCCACCACCCGCGGTTATCTCTTACACAGAATCTATGATCGCAAGTTTGCCACCAGCAGCCTCTTACGCAGGCACTATGCTAGCGCATAGACCGCAACTTCGGTCTTACGCTGAATCCATGCCACTCTCTTACTGGCCTTATTCTGCCAACGCTAACACTGATATCGTTCCATCAATGTGTGCGTCCAGCGTCCCCATACACCGATACCTTGCTGACGTCAAATATAGGTAACTACTCGTCACTCAGGATGTATAGCGGCAACCCTCTAATTGGTATGGCCCCGAGTCTGTCACACCTCTCAAACAATCAATACCACCAGTATCACTGAGGAAACTGACTTGAGGCCAGAGTCATGAAGACAAATCCAAATCACAGAAACTATCCACCAACTTTGAACAATCACAGTTAGCCTTTTCTACACAAGTTTACGTATCTGCAAATGTTTGCAAAGGACAGGTGCCATCTCAGAATTGGTATGAGAATGGCACAAAAAGTGTTTTGAATGCAATTAACAGATGATTATCTACATTCATTTATTGTCTGTCCTTTATCAAATTAACAGCTTCTGAAAAGGTTTTAAAGGTTTTATTATTTCTAACAACATTCCATGTCCAGAAATATTGTTAAAAATCAATGTACTTGGTTTAATATAAACAAGGCAATATTTTAAATGTAATACTAAATAGAGTGATTTGTCTGTGTTGCCTCGTTTATTTTATATTAACCCAGCCTTCTCTGGATCACTGATATAAACTGTTGATGAAGATATAAACTGTTGATGAATTTGTTCAGGGTCATATTGCATAAAACTTAAGATTCATTTTAAGAAGAGTTATTTTTCTTAAGTTTTTAACTCTTCTTAGGCAGATTTTTAAAGAATTTGTGGGTTGGTCTTCGTGGTATCATGGGTATAGACCCTGGATCAAACTTTACAACTTCTACCTGCTCTATCAAGCTCCATTTAGGAATAATTATTAAACATTCTTCTCAACCAGGCATAAGAAGAGTTAAAAATAACTCTTCTTAATTTTACTTAAGATTAATCTTAACTTTCATGCAATAGAGCCCTGAACCTACAAAGCACAGAGTAAATATTATATTTTTGTGGTGCCTAAAAGTTGTTGTTTTTTGTGTGTGTCTGTACGTTAAACTTTGGTCTTGCACTCATTTTATATGTACATAATTATATGGTTGAAATAAATATATATAAATGTGCCTATAAAAGAGAGGTGGTCTGTGCTGCTATCTCATTTAGCATGTTTAGTATGATTTAAGTATTTTGTCAATGTGAATCTTGAACATACACTCCTCAACAGTCAGTAATATCGAATACAAAATATGAAATTTTAAATTCATGCAGCGCATTCTTGCAGGCCGCCATTTTTACCATTACGTCATTATAGCTGTTGTCAATCGCTCAGTTTTTTACCTTTCCTTGAATGACTTCTTAATTTGGCTTAATCTCGATTCCAGATGCTCTATTTTATGTTCAATTGACCCTACATGAACACACACACCTGACGTCATATTGTAGTGACAAAACACACAAATAATTATGTTTTTTTGACACCATTTTTCTCCTTTACCGTTGATAGATTTTTCTTTCCGTCGGTTAGAATCTAGTTAATATATTTAACTACCGGGTTCCCAAGTGTTACCATCCACAATAATTCATGGAAGTTCACCGTAACCAAAAAAATCGTTATCGCTCTATAGGCCTACTTAAGGTATGCGATCTTTTCCAGAGAACGCCCTCAAAGCAAAGCACGCAAACAAATTGCCATTTTTGCTCAAATTGTCAAATGTTGTCTAATTTTAACTAAATTGAAATGTTGGTGTGTGGGGGGTGGGGGCAAAGTGGGGTGGTTGTTTTTTTGGCGCCGCCACTGATTGTATCCAATCTTAACCACAAAGGAGTCATTTTGAAGCATTCAATAAGCTCCTTTTGTTGGTATTTATTAAGATCTCAACCTTTTTTTTGAGAGAGACAACTGCATCCTTTTACCGCAGCTGTACACAGATGTCTAGAACAGAGATCCTTTTTTTACCTTACAGGGGGAATCCACATCATGTTCATGTTGCGAGTAGTGCACAACCTGAGTAGTAGTCAGGTTTCAAATATTTTATGGTATGTCATGGATAATATGGATGAAAATATGTTTTTGTTTAAATTTAACTATCAACATTTAGGTAGATTATTATTGATTTGATTGATTATGTTCAATTACACACTGAATGATAATTCTAAAAATACTGCAAGTCACGACTTGCGAATCCAACTGGCTGGTAGATCCACCTAAATGGGGTCAAAGGTCACACAGGGGTCATTAGAGGTAAATCTGGGTACCCCATGAGTCATCTCAAATGCCCTTACCCAAATATTATAGTCACCAAGTTTAGTTGAGATTGAAGTCTGAATTTTCATATGAGAGAAAAGGCTTTTAAGTGTTGTCAAAATGGGTCGAAGGTCATGTAGGGGTCATTTAGAGGTCAATCCGGGTACACCCCATGTATCATCTCAAGTCCCTTACCCAAAGATTATTGCCACCAAAGTTTGGTTGAGATTGAGATTGAGGTTGAGATATGACTTTTCATATGAGAGCCCTAAAGTGCAGCTTAAAGTGTTGACAAATTGGGGTTAAAGGTCATGTAGGGGTCATTAGATGTCAATCAATGTGCCCCATGAACATTTCAAGTCCCCTTACCTAAAGATTATTGTCACCAAGTTTGGCCAAGATTGAAGTCTGACTTTACATGAGAGCCCTATATAAAAAGTAATAAGTTCAGTTTAAAGTGTTGATAGAATTAGGGACAAAGGTCATGTAGGGGTCATTAGATGTCAATCTGTGTACATCCCATGAGCACCACAAGCCTCCTGGCCAAAGAATATTATCACCTGTTTAATAGTTTGGCTGAGATTGAAGTCAGACTTTACATGAGAGCCAAAAACAGCAGAAATAAGTGCAGTTTAAAGTGTTGTCAAAATGGTGTCAAAGGTCATGTAGGGGTCATTCAAGCCCTGAATAAAAGAGCTCTCCTCACATGAAAACTGGACAAAGCTGAATTTCAACATGTCTGAGTAGAGTTGCCATAATTTGATAACGGACGCTCCAAAATGGATAGAAAATAAATTTCGTGAACAATTTTTATATTTTTCATGGCCAAAAAAAATGCGACACTTTTTTGACACACCCTGTATGTATGCACTGTGGGCGTAAAATTGTGTTCAAATCGGCTGGGGAGGTCCTTCTGGGGTATGAAAAATACACAAAGTCCCGAAAGTGGGGGTACCCCCAAAGTGCAAAAAACCCACAAGGTATGTTTGTATTTACTCCCACATATGTACCTCTTGTAACCCCCGCCCCCCCAAAAAAAAACAACAAACAAACAAAAAACCTAAAAAAACCTACAAACACACAAACAAGTTCCAGACGAGGGAGTGACAGGTGGTGTGTCAGTAGTCTTGAAACCATTTAAAATCCCTTAACCCTAACTCTACCCCCACCCCCATTTTATTCAGAAAATGTTTCCTCGCGGCGAAAAGTAACCCAAAAATGCGACACTTTTTTGACACACCCTGTATGTATGCACTGTGGGCGTAAAAGTGTGTTCAAATCGGCTGGGGAGGTCCTTCTGGGGTATGAAAAATACACAAAGTCCCGAAAGTGGGGGTACCCCCAAAGTGCAAAAACCCCACAAGGTATGTTTGTATTTACTCCCACATATGTACCTCTTGTAACCCCCCCCCCCAAACAAAAAAACAAACAAAAAACCTAAAAAAAACTACAAACACACAAACAAGTTCCAGACGAGGGAGTGACAGGTGGTGTGTCAGTAGTCTTGAAACCATTTAAAATCCCTTAACCCTAACTCTACCCCCCCCCCCATTTATTTCAGAAAATGTTTCCTCGCGGCGAAAAGTAACCCAAAATATACCCGCAACCACCACCACCCCCCCCCCCCCCCCTGGAACCCGGGAGCTCCGGCTCACGGGGCTTGAGATTTTCCAGTGCACCACGAGTGTCAAGGCTACTTGGCGCAGTATACTGCGCCTACTATATAGGCTGGGCCCATTTTTTATCGAAAAACTTCCACGCCGGATGATACAAACAGGCTGGGTCGTGGTATTTTGTGGTATATATTAGGGTTAGGGTTAGATTCCCCTGAATGGCTGCAATTCACCCAAATAAGTCAAAAGGTTGGACCTTTAATAACCATCCCAAAATTGTTCACTATTTGCTCCACCAACATCAATTGATTGTTCAAACATATTACTTTCCAGTATTTTTGTTTCATGAAAGGAAAAGTCACTTTTTCTTTGCTCAAACATCTTTGGTTATGCGCCAGGAGAACTCTCTATCCAGGATATGAACTGTCAGAGAAACACTTACATGATTGATATTATATTGTTTGTTTTCAAGACACAAATAGTTATTAATTTTGAAAACCTGAGTAGTAACAGGGACTGTTGGGAGAATTTGATTGTGTGTTTTGTTAATTTAGCTATAATTTGCGAGAAATTTAATTTCCCGCATGTAAGCGGAATATTTAATATCAATATTTAATGCAATTTAATTTGTCAAAACAAGTATTGTGTTATTCAAGGAGATGTACTTGTTTCTTTGTTGTTTATAAACTGCTCAAAAAAAGTTCGGAATTTTTTTTTTTTTTTTTCAATCGTCAATTGATCAAATATTTCGTGATATATTCATATTGTGTTTCTTACCAATGACAAGCTTATGTGTTCTTTTTTCCAACGATACCTCATTCGTAGCAATCCTGCTTAGCCACTTGCTTGTGAATGTAGGGAGGTCTCATTCAACATGTGCCAAATTGGCCATTATTTCGTGCTCAAATGAACAACTTTTCAATGAAATGTTACATTGACAGCTACACTGTGAAACGCTGTTTAAAACCTTTAACTGGCGTTGTTCAAGTACCCTGCTTAGACCGATGTTTAAATACGTAACACATGTTCAAGTGGGTACTTGAAAAAAACCCGTTGTTTAAAACTGTTAAACAACATTTTTGCTGTGTTGTAGAGAGATGCTCTATTGACTTTTGAGGACAAATACTGATGATTTTGGCATTCAGATTGAGACCTCCCAATATTCTCAAGCAAGTTGCTGAGCTCTGAAACAAGTAATTGCTACAAATTTGAAATCACTGAAAATATGAACACATTAGCTTTCAATTGATATGCAACACAATATGAACATGTGAACATTTTTTTATTTGATCTTACTGACTATTGAGGAGTGTAGGTTCAAGATTCACATCAACAAAATACTTAAATTGAACAAAATGAGATCACAGCACAGACCAGCTTGTTCTATAGGCACATTGATATATGTTTATTTAAACCATAAAATTAACATAATTTCATGAATATCAACAAGATTGCATGCTTTATAAAAGAAATCAACCATACATGTACATATAAAGGAGTGCAAGATCAAATTATAACATACAGACACACACGTCCTCACATACAGCATTTTAGACTGGTAAGTGCCTCCCCCCCCCCCCCCCCCCAAAAAAAAATGTAGGCACCACAAAAATATACTATTTACTCTGTGCTAGTAGGCTCTGGACAATCATAGGCTCAGTACAATGATTTTTAACAATGTTTCTGGACATGGAATGTTGTTAGAAATAATAACACCCGTAAAACGTTTTCAGAAGCTATTTGATAAAGGACAGACAATAAATGACTGACCTATTGCACTCAAAACAATTTAGTCAGTTCATCGTATTCAATTTGTATACATTTTATTTGGTAGCGATAGTTCTACTCGTATATATTGAATTTTAATTGAATTCTGAGAATTGTCTTTCTTTTTCAAAAATAGTTTTCATAATCCAAATATCAAAACTATTATTTGTTTAAGTTAATATTTGATGTGCAATCTTATATGGAGAGCTTATATTAAACATTGGAATAGGTATTTGCTGAAGATTTCTTTTGGGGCGCCTTTACAGTACTTGTTCAACTGTATATTGTACTTTTTGTGCCATTCTCATACCAATTCTGAGATGGCACCTGTCCTTTGCAAACATTTGCAGATACGTAAACTTGTGTAGAAAAGGCTAACTGTGATTGTTCAAAGTTGGTGCATAGTCTCTGTGATTTGGATTTGTCTTCATGACTCTCCCCTCAAGTCAGTTTCCTCAGTGATACTGGTGGTATTGATTGTTTGAGATGTGTGACAGACTCGGGGCCATACCAATTAGAGGGTTGCCGCTATTCATCCTGTGTGACGAGTAGTTATCTATATTGGACGTCAGCAAGGTATCGGTGTAGGGGACGCTGGTCGCACACATTGATGGAAGAATATCAGTGTTAGCGTTGGCAGAATAAGGCCTGTACGAGAGTGGCATGGTGTCAGCGTAAGACCGAAGTTGCGGTCTATGCGCTAGCATAGTGCCTGCGTAAGAGGCTGCTGGTGGCAAACTTGCGATCATAGATTCTGTGTAAGAGATAACCGGGGTCCTCTCTGGTGGTGGAGCCATGGTCATGGTGTAGTTCGGGAGAACCATATTTGCGGAGAGGGGCACCATATAATTGGGCGAGGCTTGTAGTTGTTCTGAGGTATTGGTCTGTGGCAAATAGTTTTGTTGGTGGGTGGAGGGGTATTTACTTGCCCCTGGATTAGTGGTACAGGTTGTGACACCAGTTGTTGGCATTGGCGGCGGTAACATTAAGCCGGATGTAATCATGGGAGGTACTATCACACTAGATGATGGCATGGGAGGCACCATCATGCCAGTAGACATATGAGGTACTACCATGTTAGATGTAGTCATGGGAGATACCATCACACTAGAAGTAGGCATGGGAGGTACCATCATGCTGGATGTTGTCATGGGAGGTACCATCATGCCAGTAGACAGATGAGGTGCTACCATGTTAGATGTAGTCATGGGAGATACCATCATGCTGGATGTGGGCATTAGTGGTATCATCATGCTGGATGTTGGGATGGTAGGTATCAATGGTGCTGTATAAAACATGTTCGGTGAGATCGGTGGATTTGGAATGGTATCGTTTAACTGGCTACTGCTGGTGCTGCGGTTGTAAGTACGTATGTTAACAGTACTGGTTTTCAAGACATTGGTGGTGTGGGTAATAGCAGTAGATGGTTTGGTATTTGTAGGAACTGGACCAGAATCATTCTGTGAGCTCGGAATGGCAGCAAGCAATCCTACAGATTAACAAACAAAATTGCATATCAATTACCTGTAGGCCTATGTACTTGAGTAAGAATAATAATAGAAGCATTCAATTAACCCTAACGGCCCCTGAGTACTAAAAAATACTATTTCTAAGCCTATCTCCCAGCGCATGTGCGGATGGTTTTCGATGACATAATTAACCGAGCCTATATAATTTTCAAACATTTAAAAAACAAGTTTAAAAAGGCAAAACATGTCTATACAAAAATCGTTTTAAGAAAAGGGTCGGTTGGGGCCGTAGAACAGGGGTTTTTTCGTGGCCTTATAGAAGTATTTGAATGGAGTTATAGCTAGGAACCCATTTTTAAGAGAATATCTTTTGGAAGGGCAAACAAAAACATTTGACAATTAAAAACATTAATAAGGCAACGAGAAAATGTTTTGAATTTATTTTGCAAATTTGTTGCAATATAAAATTATATATATTTTGAATTTTTCAATTTTTTAAAACTTGCTGAAAAGTCACCAAAATGTCCTGACAGACAGTGGTGTACTGTTGATTATCGGTTATTGTTGTTGGATATTTTTGCAGGTTTTGGGGATGCCACGTCACAACCACACCCCCCCCCCCCCCCCCCCCCACCCCACCCTGAAGTTTCTGACTCGCTCTGTGACACGGCGGCACACCCACCCTGATGTTTCTGACTCAGCGGCACCCCATCCCCGCTCTATAACAAAAACGACCGACCGGCCCTACCTTCGTTTGCCCGTACATCAGGGTTTTGTTTCTTCATCGCCTAATCACAAATTGTGGCATATAAATACAGTATATTGATGGTATTTACCTGGTCCTATATGTTTGGACATCCCTTGGTAGACTTTCTTCAGCTTCTCCAAGTTGATGTGACTGGCTTCAGCATGGTTCACCATTGGCAATGGATAGTCTTTGCCTGTTTCAAAACAAATTCATCAACAGAGAGTTAGATAAGTTCATCAGTTTCTACCAAAAGTAGCCCCTGTGTGTACATTTTGCCATTGACAAAATATTTTGTGGATTATACGAGGGCTAAACTGCTTGTGTAGTCCCAGTGTATTTTGAGCCCTGAATATAGCCATTTTAAATTTACAGGCCACAGAACATTTACCATGGATATAATCAGCAACTCATTGCGCCCTGTGAGCAATGGACAGAGTTGCCTGTCTGAAGAAGCTATCAGCTTGGTAGTGAAACATAATAGCCTGTGAGCAATGAACAGAGTTTCCCGTCTGAAGATGCTATAAGCTTGGTATTGAAACGTAAGTTAAAATTGAGAACCATTATCCACTTTACTTGGATTTGTACACAATGCATTTATTTTAACATCATAACAAAATAATACTTGCATTTTTGGTTATTATCTTTTTTTATTATTAATTGTTGGACAATAATATATTTATTCTTAAATCGAAAATTCACTAAGGCAAAGATATGACTATCTTGTAAAAAACACTCCAAATCATGTATCAATGAAACCTGAGGCAAAACATTTTTCAAACATTTAAAATATTGTGACATTTTTTTCGAAATATACCAAAATTGTTGTGTAGTGGTTTATTTTATAGAAGACATTAGCATTTTCAAATAAAACAATGATTTGAACAAACCCATCGCTCGATAGCTGAGATATCTTAATTTGATCTCTTAAGCACATAAAAGGATAGGGAGATTATTTGGTGGTATGACACCTGGAGAATTTCAATCATACCAATAATTATGCATTCTAATTAAAGCATTTAAATCTTACCAATAATGCACTTGGCTTCCTCTTGCACTTCAGCAGGGGCATTCCACGGTTCGAAGATATACTCTGTTGGAAAATTCTTCAGAGCTGGAAGGTATTTCCTGTAAAAGACATAGTATAATTTCCATGAGTTTAATTCATACTATGCAGAATACAAGAGATCTATTCTACGTAAAACGGATGCTACATATATCTGTATATGGTTAATTGTGTTTCTGATGGGAAATCTTACAATTACCACATCTCATCTGGAAGAAGAAAAAAACTTCTAAAAACCTCCGAAAAATCAGGGTCCAAATTGTAAAATTGTGTGCAGCTTAAAAGATCATGAAATGGCACCTTCCCATTGAGCTCCCTCTAGCATGTCAAGAATCCGCTAGCAGTCAGCAAAGGTATGCAATGGTGACATGTATCAGACAATCATGTCAGATTGTGACATGGCAAATTAATAGTACCTAAAATGTATATACAATGATTAGATTAACCCTAACCGTGCTCATACCTACATCAAATGCTAGCATGTGTTTGACAGATTAATCTCGTGCCACGATTTTGCCGGGCTATCAAATGGTCTCGGAAAAGATCACTTTTTTGAGCTCCCCCATTAGGGCAATCAGTTGGGTGTCCGATATCCACGCCGGCGGCCCGGGTTCGATCCCTGGCGCTGGCAAAGAGTTATTTCCCAAACAAATTTGGCCCGTTTTCCTCCCCTGATAGTTTAATTGCAAGTTGATAGCCAGCCGGAGAGATAGAACGAGATAGACCAGGCGGGTGCAAGCTAGCTAGCGTAGGGACTTCTATTGTGTAGGATGGTTCATTAAAGGGATTCCGAAGTTTAACTATGATTTCCTTGTGAAATGAACATATACCACTGTCACTTACCTAACATAATCTCCACTGGGGTCGGTACGTTTGCCAAATTTGATGGGACAGTAGCAGTGAAAGAAATGCTGATAGAAGGAGCTACACGACAACCAGATCCAGTTGCCAGCGTTAACGCTCCAGTCTGCTTCTAGTAGGTACTCATCAAATACCTGCAAAAAGAATAATGGCGGCCATAAATTAAAAAAAGATGGTAGCAATGTAGATATAAAGCACCAAATCTGCTATAATTTAAGAGCTCCCTGACATTTTTAGTGCCGACTAGCGACTGCTAATTTTGAACTTCAAAGTAGAGCAAAAATCTAAGCATGTTTCATGTCATTTAAAAAAATAAGGGCATAAGAAAATTTACTTGTTTTGGATACATGTAACTGTCATGGAGAAAATAAAATGACATTTTCCGTCTATTAATTTGGTAAATTTGCAATGTTTTTGCCTGTATATTTGTCCTGATTGATTTCCTCATTATTTTGAATTATTTCTCGTATAATTCCGCCATCAAACGTCTTTGGGTTGCGTTTGTATGCATTTTGCCATTTGGCGGTTTCAAAATGTGTTTGTGCTTTACGCTATTTAGGGTCCATTTCTGAGGTGCGTGGTCCAGCGTGAGTAACATCAGAAAGGATTGGATATAACCCATGAAAACTTAGCCTGGATTGTCCAATTTTAATCAAACCCACAGAAATTTAAATCTCCTTTCTTAAAATTACCTTCATTCCTTCTTCCCAGTTAATCCAAAGATCCCCTCTTGTCAGAAAACATGCTACCGCATGTCTTGCCAATGGGTGTATCCATCCCTCTAAACGTAGCTGTGTCATGATGGCGTCTATCCACGGATAACCTGTCCTGCCCTGTAAATAACATGAGAAGAAAACATACATATGTTAGCTAGGCCACTTTAATAACATTATTTGTTTCTCGTAGCCCTCCCTCTTCACTTTCTAAGTAAGAATTGAGAGGGCAAGATGCACACAGTGTGCCTTTTTGAAGGGAGAGTACAAACTGAGGTGGGGCTTGAGCTGATTATAGTTTAATCAGTCCAAATTGGCGAGAAATATATGTTTTTATCTCTCCACGGGCAAAAGTAATCAAGTGTACGCACATGATTATGCAGTGATGCACAGTGCGCTTAAAATTACTAGAAAAAATGACACGCATTTTAGCCAGGAGTTATTTGAATAGTGTTAACGCCAATATGGCCGCTAATCCCAAACGTGGAAATTCTCTATTGGGCGATGGTCACAATCCTTGTCTCCCCTTTTGCCCTACTATAGTTTGATCAGTTCCAAAATGGTGAAGCCTTCTAACAGCAGCGAACGAATATAGAGACAGCGCTTGTTGATATACGTCTGCATTCTTCTGTTTGGCGTTCTGTTTCTGTTTGGCGTCTATTGGCGTTAACACTATTCAAATAACTCCTGGCTTAAATGCGTGTCATTTTTTCAAGTAATTTTAAAGTTTCAAATAGAGGTCATACTAATGTTGAGGTCATTCACCAGGTTGTATTGAATGGGGAGGGTTTGGGGTCCGAATCGTGTTAGTTAATCCAAAATATGGAAGGTCTCTATAGCCCTGCCACTAAATACCACGATGTATAAGAAGAAGTTTTGGATCGTTCCTATGAAATCTGGAGTACTTACTTCAGTCCATCGTTCGAGTGCTTCCTGATTTTTAGTCCACGGGATCTGTACGCAAATCGGGTTGCCGACCATCGTGTCCAAATTGGGATTGTTGCATCCTACGGCGAAGAAAAACTCCCTCCAAAGCAGTTGGCCATGAAGAGAGAGCGGAATATTGTTTGTATTTTTGACCTGTAAATACAAAGAACAAGGGGGAAGGTGAGCGTTTGGGAGGACGCATATATTAGTATCATGGTATAGTGATAAGATGTAACAGCAGCTAGAAACATTAAGGGATGTTTTAACACTCTTATTTTAAGCTCAAGGATGGGCAACTTAAAGTAAATAATGCAACACAAATAATAATAAACAAAATGATATCATGAAAAAAGTGAAGAATGATTATGGAATATTCGTTTGCAAGGGAATAAAAAATAGGTATCATTCAAAATTATAACTTCGATGTACTTAGGCTATTAGTTTTTGCCTATATATGTTTCATTGACAAGACGTCAACTTGTTAACGTTATAAATTGTCTGCCGATGGATTATCAAAGACAGTTGTGAGACCAACTTTTCTTATCCTGTCTCTGATTGGTTACATAACTGATATGATTCTCTTAATAATAGCCAATACATATGTAGAGGGTGGCCATAACATTTAAATTATAATTGACAAGTAAATTGAACCAAGTTTGCTACTAATCTAAATGCATGTGTGTGTCCATAAGAATTCAAATTTGGCTTCAAATGAACTGTAACCTATATTTGTTTATAATGCTTGCGTCAGAATAGTTTCAGATTTAGTTTTGACCATACTAAGGTAAATGTCAAGGTTTTCTGGCGTGTTTTGTCTATTTTTGTAAACTTATTATAAATCTATAAGCTTATGCGATGCATCCCAAATATTAATTTAATATTTAATATTATATTAAAATACCTGATAATAAATAATGATAAATAATAAATAATAACAATAATAATAGATAAAAATCATAATCACAATAAAAAATATCATCACAATAATAATTAACACTGACTTGTTCTCGGATAAGTGTAAAAACAACACAATTCATACACACAGTATCATATAAACACACGATATGGAACAGTATGTTCACTTTCATCTTAGAACACTATATGATGTAATTTGCACAAATTAATTAGTTGCTAGCTCAAAATCCGTGCTCGATTAATTATTTCAATGTTCAATGTTGGAGACAAGCTATTAAAAGCAGGGATTTGGCTGCAGGCATTGGTGCTACACAGGCATGAGAATAAGTACAGAGCAAGAATTTGAAGGGAAAAGTGTTGAATTTAGTTGAAAAAGCAGGGGGTGGGCTAAATTCAGAAGAAAGTGCGAGGTTTGGATATGGAAAACCAAAAGCTTGAATTCGAGTAAAAGCCTAACAATTCTCATGCCTGCTACAATGTGCTGACTTAATGTGGTGCTTGGTGCTGAAAATGCCACGATGGACAGACGGACGGACGGATGGACGGACGTATGGACGGACGGTTAACCTTTTGAATCGGTCACCTTGGTGGAAATAACGGACGACGGACGACAATCGATGTGTTCTATAACTAACTGACGGCATAGTTAACTCCTTTGCGATGCAGGTTTCCCAGCACAGGGGGTTGCAAACTTTGTAAATTGTTAAAATTTTGTTGCACCATTAAGAGATTGACTTGTTTCTACAGATTAGACATAAAATACACACATTTGGACAGATATGCTTATTTCGGTAATAAAACGGTCAAGTTCATGATACTAAATGATTATTTCCAATCTTCGCAGTACACAGTTTTAGATAGAAATTATAATCAATGCATAATTCTTGCTTATCACGTCCGCTAAACATCCAATGTAGATATATAATTTGTTGTGAATATCAAGCACTTTTATGGTACGGAAGTGGATCTCACATAAATTTACCGTCAATCTCTTAACTGTCACTGCCGTGGTCAATCATCATATTTTAACACCATTTTCATGGTAGGAAATGGCTTCCTAAAAGATCATGATGGACACCTGGCAAGGGTGCAGAGTTATTGCTAATTCACATACTTCTCAACCAAAACCTGTCAGTTATGTAAAACATGCTCTACTGTTTTTTTCTTCAGGCAGTTTTACCTAACTTCTGTGCTGGGACTTTTAAAAAACCACTTCACATAGGAATAAACTGTGCTCTCTCAAGTCCCTGGCGATATTTAGAAATAACAAAAACTTCTCCGATAATGATGCAAATGGACCAAGTTGCTTAAAAGAAGACACAAGATCTTTAATGTAAACCAGAAGTACAGCTTTTGGCCCATTTTGTAGCCTGGTGTGGGTTGCGGGTTGAATAATATGTGGTATGTGATACATTGTATGTGACACACAGTATGTGATATATATAGTATGTGATAGTATGTGATATGTATTATGTTATATATTGTATGCGATATGTAATATGTGATATATTGCATGTTTGTTTGTTTGTTTGTTTACACGGTCGGTCGATCCGTACGGACACACGCTTGGGTCCTGAAGGGACCAGGCTCAAAAAGCCTATATAAGCATGCTGGCTGAATGAAATAGTATGTTATGTATACTATGTGATAAGTAGTATGTGATATTTGGTATGTGATAAATAGTATGTGATAAGTAGTATATGATATATAGTAGAGTATATATAGTTTAAGATATGAATGTGATATATATTATAATGTATATAGTATGTGATCGTTTTAAGTATATAACATGTGATGTATAGTATGCGATATATATTATAGTATGTTATATGTAGTATGTGATATGTAATATGTGATTTATAGTATGTAATATATAGTGTGTAATATGCAGTATGTAATATATAGTGTGTAATATGCAGTATGAAATATATAGTATGAAGTGTATAGTATGTGATATATAGTATGTAATATGCAGTATAGTATGAACTGTATAGTATGTGATATATATAGTATGTTATATGTACCAAGTCTTTGCCCTATATGACCTCCTCTTTTTATATGAAAAAAGAAAAAAACCAGTAAAAAAAAAGAAAAAAGGAGTTCTGCATATGTTTGGAATAAGGAGTCGTGATGTGTATGAAGTATGTATTTTTTATGCCATATATGGGTTAGGTTACTTCTGGTTTACAGCAAAGCACCTTCTCTGCATTTTCTGAGAACAAACCTGCCGATTTAGTACCACTCATATTTATGTCAACTCCAACATTATTGAAAGGAAAGGACCTCAGCATTTTTCCATCCGTACAAATGGAGAATATACTGGGGTTCTATCCAGGCGGACTTGCCATATATGAGTCGTAATCGAAAATAGAAATCAGACGGTTAATCTTCAGTTTAAACAAGCTTTCTTCAAAGCACTAAAACTCAACTTGCATTTTTATTGAAGTCGACTTCAAAATTCCAATTATACCATCTAATTAATACCCACCATGTAAGTTTTTTACTTCGTTCAATTTGCGCGCAGACTCTGCGAATATACCTACTTACCAGCGCGGCGGCTGACATAACAAACCTCGCTCGTACAAACTACTTGATAGTCCAGAGTGTGGTCGAAGACGAACAGATAGGCACTGAAGGAACCGACTTTAAAAGACTTTAGGGCATCCTTTCAAGTAGACAAACGCCCCTAACAAATTTGTGGCTTTCGCCACATCAGAAATAATAGTCAAGACTGAATCAGTTGAGTTGGTCATATTTTTTTTACAATGAGAAACAAGATGAAATGCACACATGTATTTTGTTGGCTCAATGGGGTGAAACAATAGAGAAATAAGTTATCAATAATGCGCTACTTGCTGGAGTTATCTAGAGAAGTACAATACCGATTTGGGGTTTGACACTCAAAATTTCAAACCAGGTCTCTATCATATAGTGAGTTTAAAGGCCCTGCATATGACGTAGTTTACCGGAATCATGGCGGACTTCTAGACTTTGATCATCAAAACTAGGATAAGCTAAAAATCCCATTTCATTCATGCAATTTTACATCACTTCAAATATTCTTGCGTCAATTCAAAGAATACACTGAATGGACTGTAATATGCCATGATTCTGTTGAATGGCGCATTTCTGTAAATCCAATCAATGAATACGTGCAAGGCCTCTATAATAAATTATGGTATTTATTATGACGCACCGCGTATCCACTTCAACATGATACAGAAAGGAAACCACCATGCGCCATTCACCAGAATCGTGGGGTATTACAGTCCATTCAGTTTATTCTTTAAATTGACGCATGATTTTGTTGGCTGGGAGGGGTGGGGGATATTTTACCTGGAGTATATATAGCAAATGTAAAAACAAGGGGACATTTCTTTGATCAAATCAATTTCAGTATCAAGCCCCAGTGAATCATTCTTCCCTACAGTAAACCAAGCAAGTAGGCTTATATTGCACTATCGCTTTACAAATGCTTTCACTACAGCCAAAAAATACATAAGCTGTGATTTCATTGTTTTTCATATAAAAAAAACTGTTAAATTCAAAACAATATCAATGTGAATAAGACATTGGACTTGATAAAAACCAAGCAAACAATTTTAATATGCGGCAACAACTGTTGATAAAACATTACAACACCCTCTTTCAAAGCTCAAGACATAAGTGTCAAATTCAGAAGTAGGATAGTGATAAATCTAGCTATGGACCAATCAGAACACTCATACTACAAACTAGTCGAAAATGTGTATGGGGACACAAATCTGTTACTGCCTGTCAAAGTTCAACATTCAGTGAGGAATATCACAACGGTGACAGTCAGTGGCTGATTTAGGTCAATTTTTTCACAGTTTGTGGTACACATTCATGACATTAGGTTTTCAAATCTGATCCAAAAAGTTGTCGTAAATTGAAAAAAATTAAGGTATGGGATTATACATACACCCCCTGGAAGACATGACCTTAATCTTCCACACAAGAAGTGTAGATTTCACATGGAGTCACCCATGCAGGTAACCCCAAATATTAAGGTAGTGTCTTCCATAAAGAAATGTATCGATTTCAAATGGAATCAAATGCCTTGTGACACTAACCCTCAAAGTAACTGTCCATAGGGCGGTAAACATGGTAAAGGTAAACTTATACATAGTTACTTTTTACAATAAAACTGGGCAAGATGCAGTTATATCAAATGCTGCTGTCAAATAATTATCGTGCTGTAAGCATGCGTGACCATAGATTTTCCGGACCCCCCCCCCCCCCTAAGCGAGTATGTCCTCTGAAGCTTGTTTTTCTCCCACTTTCACCTCCTAAACGAGTCAGTTTGAAGAGGTGTTTAGACCCCTTACCGCCTTTTCTTGGTCACGCATGCTTGCAGTGTCAAAGTTGACTGCCCCCCCCCCCCCCCCCCCCCCCCCCCCCCCGCCCCGGGAAGGTATCACATGGTTCATGTGAGGTTGTTGCCACTTTTACTTTTTTTGAAAATCAATTTAATCACGAGAATGAGATGGAGATTGGTTGTTTAGGCAATGGTTTTTTTTTTCTTTTATTAATTTTCCTTTTTTTCCAAAAGTAATTCCATTTCAGACATAAAATTCAAAAATTTGAAAAAAATCCCGTGGCATTATTAGGGGAGAATCCTGCAAAAGTGGTAATTTTCGCGCTTTTATTATTTGCGCTTTAACTGTTATGCAGGTTTTTTAATTCATGATTTGTAGTTTCGATCACATAGACCTATATGCAAAAGGAATACATTCGTGTGTTATCATTTTCGCGGTAGTTGCTTCGAGCACGAAAAGTCCGCCGGCATAATTCTGTTATACCCTCCACACCCTACATTAGTCATGTTAGTAGTATGCGTCGTTCTTAAAAATCATGCACTGTGAATACCCTGTGAAGGGTATAACAGAATTACTCCAAAAGTCCAAATAAGCGCGAATATTTCCACTTTTACAATACAAGATCACAAAACATATGAATAAAAGTAGAGTATTAATATAATCTCAAGGGATAATATATGACCACCCACCAAGTCAATTTATAAGGGGAAATACCTAAAGGATTGTTACCCCCCCCCCCCCCCCCCTTCAAAAATACTATAAAATAAAATAAATAAATAACCATCATATCAAAGAATGATATTAAAATGAAACAAAATTCATGGTTCACCAATTTCCTTGAATTATATAATGACATCTAAATCAATGACTATAATAAAATGTTCAAGTTGATCCCCCTCCCCCTCACACCCACCAAAAAAGTCAAATAGTTCCATTTTAGGGCTGGCAATATTATAGGTGGTAACCAAATTAAAGACTCGAACAAAATCAATGTTTTATAGATCTTTTGTTTCAATCTTTTCCCCGAAAACAATTGATAATTTGTTTACTAACATCGGGGAAATGTTGTATTATAATGAGAGTGAAAGAGTACAATTTTGGATCTCATGTATACACACGGGCCCCATATAATTTTAAAATGATAAATGTTTTATATATCTTACTAAATCGTCAATAAACTGTTCACGATTCCAACTACACACGCTCAAAAATCCAGTCGCTGGTAATTAATTTGAGAAAAACATGCCGAGAATGTTGCAGTTTTGTACAATGTGCTGTGGCCCAGGGGGAATCCAGGGGGCTAAGGGGCCATGCCCCCTCCCCCTTGGATCTATGGGCAAACAATTTTGTTTTCAAATTATACAAATTATTACGGATAACAAAGAGAGAGATGGGTAATTCCCAAAGATTTGCAGATCATCACACAGCTATTTGCATTCATTGCTGGCTATAATGTTTATCTTCATGGACTATTTCAGTTGAACTACATACAAATCCTATGGAAAACACGACCTTAATCTTCCACATAGGGAGTATTTCAAATGGAGTCACCCATGCGGGTAACCCCATTTGAAATTCACGCGGTCTGTGGGAAAGATTTAGGTAACATCTTCCATAAGGGGTGTATGGATTTCAAATGGAATAGCCCAATTTAAATTCTGGCAATCAAACTTTTGAGCATGCCCAGTTGAATTCGCAAATAAGCTTATCGTTTCTTATTTCTTTCTACAATGTAAAATATAACAACAATCAAAGTTAACCTACCTTTTGATAGAGTTCTGCAAGTCGCCAATAGAATAATCTTGGCGAGAGACAACCAAACCTGAGGTATGGACCCAGGCCTGTGGAAGAGGCCATGAGTGAGGTAGGAGACATCCTTGGTCTCTCAAAATTGGCAACCCACGCCTGGTAAATAAATGGAGAAAAAAATGTGGTTAGTTTTCATGAAGCATTGGTATGAGAATTGGGCTTAAGGGTGCACACAACCATGACACGCTGTAACATGTTTCCATTGATTCTCTGACTGATTTCCTTTCCGAAAAATGTATACTTTTATATACATCACATTGATTGTTCAAAAGTGACAGCGCTTGATACATTTTGGGGTTATCACCCCCCCCCCCCCCCCCCCTTAATATGCGGTTTAGGGTTTTTAGATAGACATTTCTGAACAAATTTAATCGAGTACATGATAAAGTGATCCTATCCTCAGTGGCGGCAACACTTCTTTTAGGGGGGGTGTTGCCAGACTGAAATATTGGGTGGCAAAAAGCGTGTGAACCACACGAAAATATTGGCTTTGTAAAACCAGGTTGGGTTTTTTCGTCGCCTTGCCCTCTTTTTGTTTTTTATTGGACAGTGACCTTCAATCCTTGACTTACCGTTCTCTCAAGATGGCGGTCTAATCTCTGCTTGGCTTCTATTTCACCTCCTATCCATACTGCCGGTGGTATGTTGTCCAATTCAAAACCTGAGAAGAAAATAATATAATAATAGTAATACTAATAGTAATAATAAGCCTGGGGGGCTAGTGATGCTGTACAGCTTTTATTGTGGTGAAAATAAAATAGAAAGTTGTAACCAGCAAGAAAAATTTGATAAATAAGCCCACACTTACCTAGTTCTTCCAATGTCGGTATCCCGTACTTATTGGAGTGGTCAGATGCACAACCCGTGTTTTTCCCCTCCAGATCACCAGCTGTAATGGATTCGATCGGACGCGAAGGCTTGTCCATTGTAGACACAATGGATAAAAATCGTTTGTAGGTCAGGGGTGGTCCATTGTTGTTTTCTTGTTGGATCCTTCAATTACAAATTTGAAATGACACAATACAGTTAGTAAGACATTTTTTACCCTTGTTTTAAAGGATTTGTATGACTATTTGATCTAATTTTGTGCGACGTTCCTTTTATGGCAACAACAAAAAACTGTTTAGTGACGGACCTCTCTGTCTTAAAATAAGAATCACATGCAAATATATGGGTTGCTCAGAGTCCATGTCTAAATGATCTAATAACATGTGACATATCAGATACCAACAGGTCTATGTCATAGCGTGGCAATGTGGTCTAATAACGTGTGACATATTAGATACCAGATAATAGGTCTATGTCAAAGCGTGGCAATGTGGTCTAATAACGTGTGACATATCATATACCAGATAATAGGTCTAAGTCATAGCGTGGCAATGTAGTCTAATAACGTGTGACATATTAGATACCATAACAGGTCTAAGTCATAGCGTGGCAATGTGGTCTAATAACGTGTGACATATACCATAAAACCGGTCTAAGTCAAAGTATGGCAATGTGGTCTAATAACGTGTGACATATCAGATAACAGGTCTATGTCATAGCGTGACAATGTGGTCTAATAACGTGTGACATATCAGATACCAGGTCTAAGTCATAACGTGGCAATGTGGTCTAATAACGTGTGACATATACCATGGTCTTCTAGCTTCATGCATATACCATATATACCATGCATATAAATCATGAAAATGTACAAAAAGTGCATTATAACAACAAATATTTGGTCAGTGAAATGGGATTACAATACTGCCCCTCCCCCCCCCCCCCCCCACACCATGTGAAATCAAATATATATACCCCAGATCTGGCCAAAAAGGGCAAATACTCACTCTAATGGATCATATAGGGTGTGCGATAACTTGGAGATCACTTCAACCCTCGCATCTTTGGCCAATAATTGAATGGCCTGATCTCGTTCACGTCCAAATGGCTCAGAATCCTCATCAAAAGACAGCTTGGTGACACTCCACTCCTGAATAATTGAAAAAGGCAAAACAGATCAAACAGAGTTAGGTTACAACTAAAAAGCAGTTCTACAAGCCCAGATGACCCATAATTTGCGTAGTTTGTGGATTTTGACACAAATTTGTAACACAAATTTCAAATTCTATTTAAGAAATTGGACAATTCGGACAATTTTAGAACTTTTAAACCACATTCGTCTTCAAATGTACTTACCCTAAATAATTTTGGCAAAACATCTGCAGGCTGTCCACGAATGACATACAATCTTGCATTCAGTTTCCGCAGACTAGCGTCCAAATCCTCCAAACACTGCAATAAAAACCTGTAATGGAAATAAAGAAAAAATAATTCAAGTGAATAATAGAATAGACTATCCATGCATTTCACTAATATGATTTCAAATAATAGCAACCTGGGGCCCTACCATGTATGAATGCACTCTCAAAAACTACCCTTAACGCGGATTCTCGAAGAAGGAAAATATGACCCTTCACAAGGATTTAGTACGACGAATCGTTCTCTAGCAAAGGATGTATCTTTATTTTTAGGTGCTCAATACCGAGTTTAGACTGAAATGAACGTATGAAGTAATTGTGTGATTCAGTTTTGTTAGTATATTTGTCTTAGGCCTAACCATTCAGCTTTATTTTTACAAGAATTATACACATAACTATCGGCTCAACCTACCCATAGTGCGGATGCAGGTTGAAAAATACACCCTTATTCTCTCTGAAATAGGCAATTTTGATACCCTTAGCATGGACCCGCGTTGTGGTCGATCGAAAAAAGCACCCTTAATCTGCGTTTTCGTCCATGTAGATGATAACAGTATTATAACCCCCTATGGTAACACTTTCCACGCGGCTATTAGTATTAGTTTTACTATATACAAAACAAATGTTTCAAAAGCCTTTCCCAACTTTCTAAGTCTATCTCAAGAATTACTGGATAAACATACTAGGCATGTTTGTACTTATTTTAAGGCATTTCTCATGATGATAACACGTGTCAACCACTGATACAGCAGGGTATATCTATAATATGTTGGTTTTTCCGCTATCTTCAGTAAATAGCAGTATGGCACCAGCACATGTTGTTTTGCTGCTATCTTCAGTAGAAAGCATACAAAGAATTGATCAAATATTTAGACATGCTGCATTTTGTGTCAGTAAAATACCATTTAAAGAATTGGATAGACATGTTGTTTTGCTGCTATCTTCAGAAGAAAGCGTGTTATACGCATAACGTCGCTGTTCTGTCAAAACCTCGTATCTCTATATCTCTGGCCCTTCAGCATGTATAACCTTTGGGTAATATCCTCTAAAAAACATGTTCAAGGGCCAGAAACACATCTATCCCCCTCCGAGTCCAAGAACCTTTTGGATTTCTTGTGATTGAAAATGCCAGAATACGCATATCTCAACCCCTTTATGAAATGCCCAGGAGGCCTAGACCAGCAAACTAAAGACTCAGGTGACATAATTTAAGTGAACCATAGCTTACCTCCATTTGTTAACGCCTTTATCACAAGAGCCAGCAAACCATGGGTCCAATATGTAGATGCATCGTACCGTTTTCACTCCTTTAAGAGCTTCCTTGAGTGAAGGATTATCGTGTAAACGAAGTCCTTTCCTGAACCAATGTACAAGGCTTGGGGTTCGATGCCGACGACGAACTTTCTCGGTGCCGCTGTGTTTCCCGCTGTGTTTTCGCTTCGGCATGATGACTATAGCTTGACTGTACTGTATGTATAAGCTGTTCTCAGATTGTAAATCCTGACTGTTCTCCTCGACTTGCAAAAGCTATATGCCTCAAAGGTCACTTACGACTCGCTTAATATGAACAACCCGATCTGAAGATGCATGTGCAATTTAATATAAATCTTAATAAAATTACTGTGTAAAGCATGGTAATTTTGAAACCGCCTTTGGGTATAGTCAGATCACAGAGCGCACTTGTTGTTTCACGCGTCACTCACTCAGTTCAATCAATCAGAAATCCCCGTTGATAACATCGTACCTACTCAACAGCATGAGTCAACTGTATGTATTTCCTAACGTCAACACTAAGCAATGTTGACGTTTCCACGAGAGTATAGAATTACGTAAATACAGGGCCTCTTTGGATTCAAGCTCGGCGATTGGTTACTCATCACGTGTTAAGTCACGTTGAATTTCAGTTTTGTATAGCAAAGCAGGGAGTTTATTTTGTTAAGTTGAAAATCACACCCCATCTGTTTACATCGAAGTCAACAGACACGGCTTTACATACATGACTATAACAAAAACAGTATTGATTATATTGTAAAAGTCAGGGGGTGGTGGCGGTTGCGGCGGAGGCGGTGGCGGTTCTATAAGATTTTGTTTTAACAAACGTGACCACTATATATTATGTTGTAATCATGAATCAATTGCATTGTCATCGGTTTTACATACATGACTATAACAACAACAAAAAGTGTTTAACCGATGATAGCAAAATTATACATTTTTGGAAAGCTCTCAAATAGGGGAATTCAAAAATGCCGTTTAAATCAGGATAGGATGCATACCCCCCCCCCCCCAAAAAAAAAAATATATATCAGCACTATCATATTTCGAGATGGTGCATTGTTTGTGTAGCCTTGACATTTGATCAAGACGTAATACTGTTGCTTTATGCAAAGCACGCTCTTTTGAGCTTGTGCACTTTGGTATTCACAGGCATTGTGCTATGGGACACATGACTGAGCTTGGTTTTTGACTTGGATCAGTCGTGCCGTTCAGTCTCGGGATTTACTCTGAGCTGCACTGACGAGTTCTAACTAGAACGAAACAGTAGTATTGTATGCAGATTGAGATATATATATATATATAAAAAAATTTTATATAAACTTGTAAACTCTAATAAATATGAAATTTACCATTGACAACCATTATGTTCTGATGGGTAATTGCATGAGGAACTAATATGCACAGTAACAAGGGATAGGTATAGAAATATTATTGAGATTAGGTACATCAAAATATGAAAAATATCGACATTCTCAATCGCAACATGTTACCATTAGGTCCTATCTAAAATTCCAATAGCATATTATTTGGATTTCTTGTGCGATTACCGTTCAGAAAATATATACTTTTTATGGGGGTAGAACAAGTAGTTATTGCGATATGCTAATTCGAATCTCAGATGGTGTAAACCCGGCCCCCAACTCAACACAAAAGTTGGTAACCATGACTGTTCTTCATTTTTTTCGAAGTACCCCTTTGCCAGGATTTTACAACAATTGTACCCCCCCCCCCCCTTTTTGACAAAAACGAGGACAAAATTGGGGTGAAAAATTCCCCTTTGTTTTTGTTCAGGCATAATACTTTCCACTATTTATGGTTCAGGCAAGGAAAGGTCACTTTTTCGTTGCTCAAACACTTTCTGGCTAAGTGCCAGGAGAACTCGCTATCCAGGATATGAAATATCAGAGCAACACTTACGTGATTGATATTATATTGTTTGTTTTCAAGATACACTCGGCCGAGTGCACCAATGACGGGTAACTTAATAGGGAGGTAAGCTACCTCCCTAGTAGTTATGCTCTAACTGTAGCGTAACTTACTAACGATGTAATTCTTAGAGCATAACTGGCTAGTAACACCAGAATAGCAACTAGCGAGGTAAATATCCACATTAATCAGCATCGTCCCCTTACAAAATTAATTGGCGCATATGCCAAGTGTTAACCTATAGTTTACTGTAAAATTCTGACGTGAATGGTCCTCCGTAATATTAAAAACGTGTCGTCACTCGCTAGGTCAAAGGTGAGTGTAAATCAAGAATCACGTGGAGTCGAATTTTGTTTACCGCTTTTTCAAAAATAAGGACTATCATGACATTACAAACATATTTTAGGCGAGGGGCACATACAAACATTGCACCAAAAAGCACAATTTTAATAACAAACACAAGCACCCGATGGAAACAATGATATACAATTATAACGCATCTCTTAACACAAATACTTCCGTGGCGTGGATACCTTGTCCTTCGTTTGTTAACCGCAGAACCCCGGTTCGATCCCCAGACCACGCACGGCACGATATGCTTTTATTTATTTTTTCGTTCTTCTAGTTCTACCCTTCCACTCACAATAATGTTGAAACTTGGCTTTATCAGTTTTTAATTAATAAAAACAATAATAAGTTATTTATTTAGTCATTATTTAAGATCCTTTTGGTCAATTTGGTCAAAATATTACCCGAAGTCGGTTCGATTAGTGTTTGAATGGGCAAAAGGAGTTGATCTAAATTTTGACTAAAAAAATCACCAAATTGCATGAATGGATTTTCAAAAATATAAAATCTTTCAGCTTATGAGGGGTCACATTCCACTTCAAATAGACACCCCCTGGGCATGCAAGCGCAATTGGTCCTTCAGCATCAGCGAATCATCCCCTCCAATGTTCAAAACAAATTTACACTACTGCTAGAATCGACTGACTTGTGGCATAAAACGTTATGCCCCAACTTACTCTTGGGTCCGGTCAGGTATAACATTTAGCGTAAATTACCCGCCAGTTACTAGCCTAGTAGCTTACCCGCATTGGCGCTCTCAAAATTTTGGGTTACGCCTCAGTTACTAGCGAGGTAGCGCTATTCTTCAGCTACCCGTCATTGGTGCACTCGGCCGAAATTGTTATTAATTTTGAAAACCTATTACACTCTCAGAACAAAGGTTAAAATCTTTAACGGGAGGTTACCAGGTGAACCACACAATTGGTTGGTTAAAACCGTAAACCAACAGCTGTTGGTTAAACTTTAACCTGTGGTTGGTTACAATTTTTAATCATTTGTTGGTTAATATATTTTAACCAACAGTGGTTGGTTAAACTTTACCCTGTGGTTGGTTACAATTGTTAATCATTTGTTGGTTAATATGTTTTAACCAACAGTAGTTGGTAAAAAAATGTTGGTTAAACTATTTTTTTGCTAAACTTTAACCCAGACAACATAACAATATTGATGTTTCATTGGCCCAATATTGGCTTTCAATATTGACGCCAACCCATGGCCAGGGCCAACTTTGGCAAAGGGCAGGACAAGGGACAAGACAAGGCAAAGGACAAGGCACAATATCCTAGCCAAAAGTCCTGGAAGCGATAACGGGTAACAGCGGCCGCAATTTTTAGACCACGTTAGAATTTGTATATGAAATCAATCGTGTTATTTTCCGCCCCGGGTATATTGTGCCCATTATTAGACCAATATTGGTTGCAAACATGATGCCAATTGAAGAGCGCCAATGTAAAACCAATATTGGTCCAATATTGGTTTGGCAAAAGTGATGCCAATTTTTAAACAGAAAGTAAATGTCAAACAGGCATTCAAAAGATAGTAGTGGGTTTGATTGATGATTTTAATCTAAAAACATGAAGGCAAATGTATCTTAGTATAAAGTGGAGATGTCGTAATTTTGTCGAAAATCTGCTGATCTCTAATGGATTGAAATTCAACTCCGGATCACGTACAACACAATGTTATCGCATACAGTTAATTTTCCATCTACAGTACAATATGTTGACTTTCGTCAATAGTTGAATGGCGACATCAATTTAGGGTTCACAATCTTTCTCACACTTGACCAGTAACCCCCAGGGCACTACCTGCATATGTAAGAGTGGCATGATTGGTTAATTACACAATACACTCATTTGAATAACCAATTAAAATACTGCTTCTAAAATACATCAGTCCAATCTTTATCAGGGATACAATTATTCTAACAATGTTTGTGATTGGTTCTACAAATGATGAATCCATCTTTCTGACCAATCGGCAGGTAGTTCTCAAGGGGTTAAACAGGGTCATTGTCTTTTGGTTCAAGACAAATTGGTGATGACTCACAAATACTTGATGAAGGCAACACACACAGGGGTCAAGTAACATCCAAATGAACAAGACAACCCCAAAACCCTTTTAATATTTCTGGCATGATGGTACCTCCCATGCCTACATCTAGTATGATAGTACATCCCATGATTACAACCGGCTTAATGTTACCGCCGCCAATACCTACAACTGGTGTCACAACCTGTACCACCAATCCAGGGGCATTTGAATATCCCTCCACCCACCAACAAAACTATTTGCCACAGACCAATACCTCAGAACAACTACAAGCCTCGCCTAACTATATGGTGCCCCTGTCAGCAAATATGGTTGTCCCCAACTACACCATGACCATGGCTCCACCAACAGAGAGGCCCCCGGTCATCTCTTACACAGAATCTATGATCGCAAGTTTGCCACCAGCAGCCTCTTACGCAGGCACTATGCTAGCGCATAGACCGCAACTTCGGTCTTACTCTGAAACCATGCCACTCTCTTACTGGCCTTATTCTGCCAACGCTAACACTGATATTGTTCCATCAATGTGTGCGTCCAGCATCCCCGTACACCGATACCTTGCTGACGTCAAATATAGGTAACTACTCGTCACTCAGGATGGATAGCAGCAACCCTCTAATTGGTATGGCCCCGAGACTGTCACACCTCTCAAACAATCAATACCACCAGTATCAGTGAGGAAACTGACTTGAGGCCAGAGTCATGAAGACAAATCCAAATCACAGAAACTATCCACCAACTTTGATCAATCACTGTTAGCCTTTTTGTTCAACATATTTTTATCTAATGTATTCATATTGAACAGCGCATTAGTCTTTTGGAAATGCGCTATATAAATCCTTATAATAATAATAATAATAATAATAATAATAATAATAATAATAATAATAATAATAATAATAACGCTAATGATAACCATAAGAGAAAAATTACATGAGATTAACTAACAATAACATTCATTTACATAAATTAATTAATTATGCTAATTTATTCAAATATTCACAAAATTTGCATAATTTGTACGACGGGCTGTCTTTAGTCACTGTTAGAGACAGCCCGTCGTACAAATTATGCAAATTTATTGAATATTTGAATAAATTTGCATAATTAATTAGCTCATGAATAGTAATTTACTTTGTTATTTATAACGGAATAAAGCGCATTATTGTTTATGAAAGAAATTACGTTAGGGGGAAACAGTATTTTCGACCTAACGTAATAATGAATGAATAACAAAAACCTCTTTCCCCCTAACGTACCTTTAAAGGTAATAATACTAATAATAATAATAATAATAATAATATAATAATAATATAATAATAGCCTTGTCTACACAAGTTTACGTATCTGCACATTTTTGTTACAGGTGTCATCTCAGAATTGGTATGAGAATGGCACAAAAATTGATTTTAATGCAATATGTCAGATGATTATCTACATTCATTTATTGTCTGTCCTTTATCAAATTAATAGCTTCTGAAAATGTTTTAAAGCTTTTATTATTTCTAACAACATTCCATGTCCAGAAATATTGTTCAAAATCAATGTACATGGTTATAAACAAGGCAATATTTTGAATGTAATACTAAATAGAGTGATTTGTCTGTGTTGCCTCGTTTATTTTGTATAGATCCAGACTTCTCTGGATCACTGATATAAACTGTTGATGAATTTTCCAGGGTCATATTGCATAAAACTTAAGATTCATCTTAAGAAGAATAGTTTTTAACTCTTCTTAGGCAGATTTTTAAAGAATTTATGAGTTGGTCTTTATCGTATCATGGGTATAGACCCTGGATCAAACTTTAGAACTTCTGCCTTCTCTGTGAAGCTCAATTTAGGAATAATTCTTAAACATTCTTCTCAACCAGGCACAAGAAGAGTTAAGAATAACTCTTCTTAAGTTCACTTAAGATTAATCTTAACTTTCATGCAATAGGGCCCTGAGCCTGCAAAGCACAGAGTACATAGTATATTTTTGTGGTTCCTAAAAGATTATTTTGTGTGTGTGTCTGCATTTTAAAATTTGACCTTGCACTGACTCATTTTATATGTACATATGATTGAAAAAATATATATAAATGTGCCTATAGAAGAAAGCTGGTCTGTCCTGTGATCTCATTTTGTAAGATTTAAAGGTAGATGTTCTGATTGCTGGCCCGATTTTCAACTTGATGTTTTCTATTTTACATGAAAAGTCGTCCTTAAAATTGTCACATTCCAAAGTTTGAGTGACATAACTCCAATGGTTCTTTTTTTAGAAGCACAAGGTCACAAGAAATGTTCCCATTACATAGAACGTAAATGGAACATTTCTGGCCCCTAAGATTTTGCAGACGTAATGAGAAAAATATAGGGATTCTTTTGATATCAAAATATCTTGATGTGAAAAAAATCATAGCCAAAAAATAGTGATCGGAACATACACCTTTAAGTATTTTGTCATGTGAATCTTAAAACCTACACTTCTCAACAGTCAGTAAGATCGAATAAAAAAATATGAATTTTGAAGATGGTGCAGTGCATTCCTGCAGCAGGCCGCCCTTATTAACATTACGTCATTATAGCTGTTGTCAATCACTCAGATTTTTTACATTTCCTTGAATGACGTGCCCAGTATATCTTTGAATTATCTTAATTTGGCTTTTTTAAATTCCAGATGCTCTATTTTATGTTCAATTGACCCCAACACACACCTGACGTCATTTTGTAGTGACAATACCACACCATACAAACAAATTTGTTCCATGATTTTTTTGACACCGCTTTTCTCCTTTACCGTTGATGTTTTTTCTTTCCGTCGGTGAGAATCTAGTTAATATTTTTTAACTACCGGGTTCACAAAAGTTACCATCCACTTTAATTCATAGAAGCCCATAGCAAAATATATTGGTTTCTGGAGGAGCTCTCCCCGAACCTGTTTGGACTTAATTCAAGTGTTCTCCGATATTCCCAACTACTGGAGAACTTACGGGATATAGTCTCCACTAGCTGGGAGTTCCCCGGTAACAGGGAGCTATTCCCCGCTAGCGGGTCACTCTATAACAATTAGAAGTACTTCATACATGATCTCCGCTAGCGGGGAACTGGACCAGTGAGCAGGTAACAGGTCCCCGCTAACAGGGAAGTCCTATTAGCAAGCAAATGTTCCTCCACTAGCTGGGAAGTTGACATGATAGAGGATCTAGTCCCCACTAGCTGGGAACTTGTTATGAAAGTGTTGCATAAGTCCCCGTTAGCGGGGAGATGTCCTTCACCCCCGGTTTGGGTTAATGACCTAGTTCCCTGTGCCCTATGCTCCAATGAGCAACTATGCACTGTCGGGAACCAACCAGTGCATGAACAACAGCTACTAGTATTTGAATCACATGCATACAGTACAATTGTACGGTTTTACTGTTCCAGTATCGGTCGAGTATCGAGCGATACTGGAACATTTTATACTGGTGCACATGATACCAGTTAGATTTGTCCCAGTATTGAACGATACTGGTACATAATTATGTTCCAGTATCGCCCGATACTGGAACATTTTATATATGCCATTATCGGACACGGACTGTGTTCCAGTATCGGGCGATACTGGAACATGATTAAGTACCACTATCGTTCAATACTGGGACAAATCTCACTGGTATCACGTGTACCAGTATCGCCCGATACTGGAACATGAACAATCTGGGACCTCAAGTACACTTTTTCCCAGGTTTCAATACTGGGTTATTCCATACTTCTCCTACGGAATACATTACCGTAACTGCGTAACACTTTCCACGCTGCAGTCGTCTGCAGACGACAGTTCCAACATTTCACAAAATTCTTCTAAAATGTCAAAACCATCGAATTTCCTCATCAAATCTGGAATCACCATGAGAATTCATTAAAATAATATAAGTAAAAACATGCTTAGTATTGGTTCCGTAATTCTTGTAATAGGATTTGAAAGTTGGGAAAGGTTTCTGAAAAATCTGTTTTTATAAAACAATACTGTGCTATTCCATACTTCTCCTATGGAAGATATTACCTTAATCTTCCTCACAGTTTTAAATTTTTAGGATTAAAATGGAGGGCCTACTGCATGGGCGACTTGATTTGAAATCTACACTCACTGTGCGAAAGAATTAGGTCATGATTTTCTGTCATAGGGGTGTTTGGATTTCAACTGGAATAGCCCATTGTATTAATTCACTGGAAGGTCTCAATTTGTAACACAGATTACTAAATACAGTTATAATTTCCACCAAGGGTGTGGCTCTACTGTGTCGCCCATAGTTTCCCACCCAATGCTTATCTAGTTTTAGAAACACTTATGCATGTCAACTATACCAACACTCTCTATATGCAGGTTCCCCCAAACAAACAAACAAAAAACAAACAAAAAACACACAAAAAACCACAAACACACAAACAAGTTCCAGACGCGGAAGTGACAGGTGGTGTGTCAGTAGTCTTGAAACCATTTTAAATCCCTTTTTTCAGAGAATATTTCCTCGCGGCGAAAAGTGACCCAAACTAAACCCGCGACCCGCCCCCCCCCCCCCCCCCCCCACCCCGCGCCCTCTGGAACCCGGGACCTCCGGCTTACTCATCGAAAAACTACCACGCCAGGTGATACAAACAGGCTGGGTCGTGGTATTTTGTGGTATATGGTAGGGTTAGGGTTAAATTCCCCTGAATGGCTGCAATTCACCCAATAAGTCAATAAGTTGGACCTTAACCCACCTCAAATCACAAAATTGTTCACTATTTGCTCCACAACAATCAATTGTTGGAATAAATATCCCACCTTATTAGATTGATCAGGCATAATATTTTCTAGTATTTTTGGTTTATGGAAAGGAAGAAAAAAAACACTTTTTCTTTACTCAAACACTTTCTGGCTATGCGCCAGGATATGAACTGTCAGAGAAACACTTGCACAAATTGTTATTAATTTTGAAAACCTATTATGTCTATACAAGTGATTATTTTCATAGAGATAATTTGTCAGACGTGACCAAAACACCCCTTTCTATGTATTTTTTGGGCCGCGAATGCTTACAGGGTCATACAGGGTCGAGTCAGAAAGAAGGTGTGTTTTTTCGTCAGGCTTGCATATTCAAAATCAATGGTAATGCTACAAAGATTATATATTTGGCTTAGCGTCATAACTTTACATCAATTTTAGACCTCGATATTTAAAGCCAATCCAAGGGATGGTAAAACACACATGGCTGGCTGATTTAGAGATGCCACTAAGTATCAATGAAACTGGTGAACAAGGCGCATGAACTTTTGATACAAAATCGTAAAATAACTGAAAATAATGGTAACTGTGGAAATGTGAGTTATAAAAATTCTCATTATACACATTGAAAAAAGTATCGCACCACTGCTTTTTTGTTCAAAAGTGCAAATGTGGCCTCGAATTTTGCCACCATGGTGTGATATTAAGGATCATTTCGTCGCTGTTCTGACATACCGGCACATCACTTTACTTTATTCTGTTGTGATGTGCCGGTATGTCAGAACAGCGACGATTTGTTTGCGTAAGCTGTCCAATATACGAAGAGGTCACGGTTGATTTTCTTTTTATTTGACCTAGGTCAACACTTCCGCAATATTGCTTTTGTCATTTGAACTTATTTAAAATTTGACCAATTTTGACCTTTGCCCCCATAACCGTTGGGTGTACGAAAAGGAGAGTTTTTTTCATGTTTGAGGACAATCGGGCAACTTTTGAAATTTGACCCCAGATGACCTTTGACCTTGGAAGACTTGAATGTGTTACTAAGGATTACAACTATAGAGATTAATCATCGGGCCTCTCAATATCGCGTTATACCCAAACTTGTTTTATGCATTTTCCCCTTGGCCTTGAAAAACATTACATCGATTACGTCACAAACTCAAATGTGGCCCTTTTATTGCATAACATTTTGCTGGACAGCTTTCGCAAACAAATGATCCTTAATATCACACCATGGTGGCAACATTCGAGGCCACCTTTGCACTTTTCAACCAGTGGTGCGATACTTTTTTCAATGTATATATTTCATGGGGAAAACCTGATAAGAAACATCTCAGCAGATTTATGAGAGCGCACTTTATCATAATAACTTTAAAAATGTCACGATAATTCGACCATTCTGTGAATTTGCTATAAAATGTGAGGGTTTACTCAATTTAGTGTAATATTATAACGCAATATTCGATTTTTAATTTTGTTGTTGTTGAATGAAAGCCAAATTGATGGTCTTTTTTAGTATTACCATTGGTTTTGAATATGCATGCCTAAAATGTTAGTGACGCATTGGCGAAAAAAGTGCCCATTCCTTCTGACTAACTCTGTAGATGACTGCCCCAACCCCTGTTGTATAGACGTTATTCATAATTGGCGCATTCACGTCAAAAGAGGGCCGTGCTATCCAACTGAGCATGCTCAGAGCAATTAGTGCTTCGAAAACGAGGCTTACGAATTAGCTGAGACGAGAGTGATGTAGTTTTTCAATGTGGTGAACTTTGCACTAATCATAAAAATTGCTTCATACTTCTGAGCTTTTCAATATTTGACCTTATTACATTCGTGAAATAAACTTGAACGTAAAAACTATCTATTCCACTAGTTTGAAGTAAATGTTTGCTAGTAACCGACACTATCTAGGAAAATGGAGAAGTTCACAGTTCATTATATTGCAGTAAAAGTACGAGATTGTGGGCCGTATTCTCGTACTAAAACGGTTTTAGCTTAAACCGTGTTTAACTAAACGCGTGTCTAACTTGAGTTTATCCTTTACAGTCAGCAGAGAGGTCACGCTGCATGTCAGATTTTTGTTGTACGCAAGAAAACAATGGAGTCTCAGTGACTGCAATAGTTGCTAGAAATAGCTTCGGAAAATGGTCTATTTGGATATCTCATAAACTGAGAAAGGTGTTAAAAATCATGTAGAATTTTAACAATAACATCTGCAAAACGGTAAAATGTATAGTATTAAACACGTTTTGTGACCAAATTTATGTCGTAAAATGTTGGAAAATTGATGTTTTGAAAATCTGTGGTCTTCGAAATTACAGGAATCCTAACTCATTCTAAACCTCACCAAATCATGAAATGAACCCTCGTCTACAAAAAAGTCCACGTACGTATTGCTCTATCTGCTTGAAGATGGCGAAGACCACGGAAACCTCATAGCTTCATACCACAGAATGAAATCAGCCATAGACAGTACATGGCAAGCACTGCAGTCCTCTGTGTAAGGCGTGTTGACAATAGCAAGGTCGTTTAACTATTGTGTTTGTGCATGTTTGTGACGACTGACTAGTGGAGCAAAATTGGACATAAAAGTCCTCTAGTTTTCGACATACCCATCAAATTTTAAAACATCACCTCGTTGGGTTTTTTAGATGGGGTGACAAGTGACGTCACACCGGGCAAAACGTGGCTAGTTGCCATTGTTCTATCCTGTTTTGTTTAGGACCCGTGCTTTTAAAACTCGCGCCAAAGCATTATAGAGGGCAATATTGCATAGAGGACAGTGTTGTGGTCATATGCTGTTCCCTCAAGCGTGTATCGACAGTCCAGTCCCTTGGACCGTTGCGTTTGTTGATAAACATTGGATGTAAACAACGGTCACCTCATCTACATGTATATAATAGTAGATACTTTTTACATCAAGAAAAGTGATGATGCCAAAAATGTAGGTGTGGGCGACCTGAGAAAATAGCATATCAAAATGGCGGCTATTTTTGGTATATTTAGACAATATTCATTGCATTAACCATGTATTAAAGCGATCTGATATTAGTATCAGACATATTCAATCTTAGGAAATATATTATTATCCATACATTCATGACTTTATCATCCACTAGCGCCATCTAGGATTTCAAAATGGCTGCATTTAGAAAGAATCATAAATTAATATTCAGGCAATAAAGACAATCTATTTGTCAAAGTTAAACATCTCGTTGTTTTCATATGATAGCATATTCCTTCTACTTGATGATACTAAAAATGTATGTGTAGTCGACCTGAGAAATTAGTATATCAAAATGGCGGCTATTGTACTGTATTTAGACAATATTCATTGCATTTACAGTGTATTAAAGTTACCTGATATTAGTATCAAATAATATTCAAACTTAGAAGATATCTTATTATCAATACATACAATGACTCCATCATTAATACATGCCATCTTGGACTTTTAAAATGGCCACCATTTGAAAGAATATCTTCTAATTAATTTAAAGCAGTCAGACAAGGTTATATCAATGAAACGAACGATACTTGTGTAATTTTAAAACCTCCTATCGTCGTTTTTATATGATAGTATACATTTTACATTTTTTATATATATACTATTATATGAAATCAACGAGATGTTTGAAATTCTTTCTACAAATAGATCGTCTTTATTGCGTGAATATTTTAATTTAATTTGAAAAGATTCTTTCAAAAAGCAGCCATTTTGAAATCCGAAATGCTGCTAGTGAATGATAAAGTCATGTATGTATGTATAATAATATATTTCCTAGGATTGAATATGTTTGATACTAATATCAGATCGCTTTAATATACGGTTAATGCAACGCATATTGTCTAAATATATCAAAAATAGCCGCCATTTTGTTAGGCTAATTTCTCAGGTCGCCCATTTATTAATTTATTTATTTATGAATTATAGACCAAAAGGTGCTAAAAAACGTGTTTTTTACCTCCAAAATCGTGAAAATCACCATTTTTGGCACTTTTTGGTCGATAATTCATAAAATAATAAAGATTTTCAACAACAAAAACCCGATTCCTAGGGAATTATATGAGGAATATGATAAAACTAGTATGACAAAATTTGACAAAATATATTTTGAGTTATCTTTTCCAAACCGAAATTGGGTCAAAAAACGTGTTTTTTAATATTTTTCTCCAAAATTGTCAATTTCATGATCATGGTTGGATTCATTGAACAGTTGAACCCTTTTCTGCAAAAAAATGTATACTTTTATATAGATTAAATGAATAATGAAGAAGTTCCGTCAGTTTTACGGAGGCTGTACCTGAAGGTGCACACCCCCTTAACAAAACACGATTTTAAACTCTGCAAATCTCGTTCCCAGAGTGGTTCTGCGTTGATTGTATGTACGTACATGTGGCCAATTCGGGAGTGACTATATACACTCCCGTCTTGTAGCGATTTTCTATAGACTATATACACGACGGCTTATAAATCCTCGTAAATTCTCGCGTGATTCCTGTTCAGAGGGTTTGCGACTGCCAGACTGTAAGACCGTCGTGTACGAGATAGACTAGGGACCAGTCCTTATGTGACTTCACTTCTTGTTGTCCGTTTCGGGAGAGCCCGAGGTTCGATTGGGTGGCGTATGGGTGGATGATTGGTAAAGGGAAGCTACATTGTCCTATAAATAATCTAATTTATCAAAATAAATTAATTACTATTTTGGGTGCGCTGTGAAAAGCAGAGTGTTGTGGCTTGAGACTAAAATACGGTAAAATACCTCCCCCCCCCCAACAAAAAAAACCCCACAAAAACACCTAGGATATTTTAGTCTTAGACTACGGCTCACACAATGTGACATTAGGTCTAGTCGTGACAACATTGAACGCATGCAGTAGTGATTGGAGTGATGATATCGATTTCCTTTGTGTAAAACGGAAATGATGTTGAAGTTTATTGAAGTAATTGTTTAACAATCGATTATTTTGCTTAATAGGGCCACATCAAAGTAAACATGTTTAGCGTCCCAAAATCCACTCAGTTCAGTTCTGTAGCCCCCCCTTTTTGAGACCCTGGGCGGCACACCCCTACAAAAAAAAGTTGAGTGTCCCCCCCCCCCCCCCCCCCCGGGCCCCCGCCACCTCATAATTTTTGACTCGCTTCAATTGTCTTTTGTTTTTTCTTTATTTACAGTCATAACCTTTTTTTCAGCAGGGAGGTGTTACATTAGTAATAACATCTCTCTGGTTTTAGATTTGAGATGGTTTGCTTTCACATCCGACCGTTTAGGCCCGGGCGTTTAGGCTCAAATAAACCCTAACTATAGATAGGCCTGGAAAAGATCTGTGTAAGAAGGGGGAGGGGGCGTAAAAATAAGCAACATAGTATAGTGGGTAGTAGTATTAATCGCTTTCGTTGTGGGGGGGGGGGGGCAAAAAAATTGACGATGATAAAGAAACATATTGGGACACCCCCCTCCCCCTGCCTGCCAAAGAAAATAAAACAGCATTTTAAAACAAGTTGTGTTGTGACCAACCCCTTTGAACCACAACATATTTAATAGAGGCATCCTCGTCAAGGTTCGCCCAGGTTTATTAAAATCGCTATATAAATACAAGGGCGATTATGTACTAAAAGTTGTTTAAAAGGCCGCTCCTCCTATATTTTTAGAAAGTCTCTATCGCTAAACATGTTCTTATATTTGTATTTGCCAAATTTTACCCACACACCTGCACACGGCCCACTTGAGCTTCGATTTCGCTACACGACTGTCTGTCGTCATGTATCACTCGATTTAGCGTGCAGGTTAAAGACCGTCGTGTACATAGTCTGTGCAATTTCGCCACACGACAGTCTTTTTTACTAAATTTGCATCTGCGCATACGTTAACGACTGTCGTGTATATAGTCTGCGCAATTAAGCTACACGACAGTCTTGTATATAGTTTCGGCCATCTAATTCATTGTGGCCTTAATGGTTTACAATAGATATCGACCGAATCCGCACGTCAGCTTGCACCGGGCACGGTTGAGTGATCATTCAAGGCATACAGTCGGTGCGCGAGTATACCCCCGTACCCATGTTTAAAGTTAGACACATTTCGGCGAGTTAGACACGTGTTTTTAAGTAAAACAAATGTACGAGAATTGCGTTTAGTTAAACGCTGTGTCTAAAAGTCAAAGTTAGACGCGTGTTTAGCTTAAAACCTTGTTTAACTACGTACGTCACACAGGCACTCAAAAGATAGTAAGTGGGGTTTAATTGATGATTTTCATTTAAAAACATGAAGGCTAATGTATTTTAGTATAAAGTGGAGATATACTAATGTCGCAGAATTATCTGCTGATCTCTAATGGATTGAAATTCAACTTCGGATCACGTACAACACAGTGTTATCTCATACATGTAATTTCCATCTACAGTACAATATGTTGACTTTCGTCAATAGTTGAATGGCGACATCAATTTAGGGTTCACAACCTTTCTCACACTTGACCAGTAACCCCCAGGGCACTACCTGCCTATGTAAGAGTGGCATGATTGGTTAATTACACAACACACTCATTTGAATAACCAATTAAAATACTGCTTCTAAAATACATCAGTCCAATCTTTATCAGGGATACAATTTGGTGCAACAAATGATGTATCCATCTTTCTGACCAATCGGCAGGTAGTTCTCAAGGGGTTAAACAGGGTCATGAAGGCAACACACACAGGGTCAATTAACATCCAAGTGAACAAGCCAACCCCAAAATCCTTTAAATATTTCTGGCATGATGGTACCTCCCATGCCTACATCTAGTGTGATAGTACATCCCATGATTACATCCAGCTTAATGTTACCGCCGCCAATGCCTACAACTGGTGTCACAACCTGTCCCACCAATAGGGGCATTTGAATATCCCTCCATCCACCAGCAAAACTATTTGCCACAGACCAATATCTCAGAACAACTACAAGCCTCGCCCAACAATATGGTGCCCTGTCAGCAAATATAGTTGTCCCCAACTACACCATGACCATGGCTCCACCACCCGCGGTTATCTCTTACACAGAATCTATGATCGCAAGTTTGCCACCAGCAGCCTCTTACGCAGGCACTATGCTAGCGCATAGACCGCAACTTCGGTCTTACGCTGAATCCATGCCACTCTCTTACTGGCCTTATTCTGCCAACGCTAACACTGATATCGTTCCATCAATGTGTGCGTCCAGCGTCCCCATACACCGATACCTTGCTGACGTCAAATATAGGTAACTACTCGTCACTCAGGATGTATAGCGGCAACCCTCTAATTGGTATGGCCCCGAGTCTGTCACACCTCTCAAACAATCAATACCACCAGTATCACTGAGGAAACTGACTTGAGGCCAGAGTCATGAAGACAAATCCAAATCACAGAAACTATCCACCAACTTTGAACAATCACAGTTAGCCTTTTCTACACAAGTTTACGTATCTGCAAATGTTTGCAAAGGACAGGTGCCATCTCAGAATTGGTATGAGAATGGCACAAAAAGTGTTTTGAATGCAATTAACAGATGATTATCTACATTCATTTATTGTCTGTCCTTTATCAAATTAACAGCTTCTGAAAAGGTTTTAAAGGTTTTATTATTTCTAACAACATTCCATGTCCAGAAATATTGTTAAAAATCAATGTACTTGGTTATAAATAAGGCAATATTTTAAATGTAATACTAAATAGAGTGATTTGTCTGTGTTGCCTCGTTTATTTTATATTAACCCAGCCTTCTCTGGATCACTGATATAAACTGTTGATGAAGATATAAACTGTTGATGAATTTGTTCAGGGTCATATTGCATAAAACTTAAGATTCATTTTAAGAAGAGTTATTTTTCTTAAGTTTTTAACTCTTCTTAGGCAGATTTTTAAAGAATTTGTGGGTTGGTCTTCGTGGTATCATGGGTATAGACCCTGGATCAAACTTTACAACTTCTACCTGCTCTATCAAGCTCCATTTAGGAATAATTATTAAACATTCTTCTCAACCAGGCATAAGAAGAGTTAAAAATAACTCTTCTTAATTTAACTTAAGATTAATCTTAACTTTCATGCAATAGAGCCCTGAACCTACAAAGCACAGAGTAAATATTATATTTTTGTGGTGCCTAAAAGTTGTTGTTTTTTGTGTGTGTCTGTACGTTAAACTTTGGTCTTGCACTCATTTTATATGTACATAATTATATGGTTGAAATAAATATATATAAATGTGCCTATAAAAGAGAGGTGGTCTGTGCTGCTATCTCATTTAGCATGTTTAGTATGATTTAAGTATTTTGTCAATGTGAATCTTGAACCTACACTCCTCAACAGTCAGTAATATCGAATACAAAATATGAAATTTTAAATTCATGCAGCGCATTCTTGCAGGCCGCCATTTTTACCATTACGTCATTATAGCTGGTGTCAATCGCTCAGTTTTTTACCTTTCCTTGAATGACTTCTTAATTTGGCTTAATCTCGATTCCAGATGCTCTATTTTATGTTCAATTGACCCTACATGAACACACACACCTGACGTCATATTGTAGTGACAAAACACACAAATAATTATGTTTTTTTGACACCATTTTTCTCCTTTACCGTTGATAGATTTTTCTTTCCGTCGGTTAGAATCTAGTTAATATATTTAACTACCGGGTTCCCAAGTGTTACCATCCACAATAATTCATGGAAGTTCACCATAACCAAAAAAATCGTTATCGCTCTATAGGCCTACTTAAGGTATGCGATCTTTTCCAGAGAACGCCCTCAAAGCAAAGCACGCAAACAAATTGCCATTTTTGCTCAAATTGTCAAATGTTGTCTAATTTTAACTAAATTGAAATGTTGGTGTGTGGGGGTGGGGGCAAAGTGGGGTGGTTGGTTTTTTTGGCGCCGCCACTGATTGTATCCAATCTTAACCACAAAGGAGTCATTTTGAAGCATTCAATAAGCTCCTTTTGTTGGTATTTATTAAGATCTCAACCTTTTTTTTGAGAGAGACAACTGCATCCTTTTACCGCAGCTGTACACAGATGTCTAGAACAGAGATCCTTTTTTTACCTTACAGGGGGAATCCACATCATATTCATGTTGCGAGTAGTGCACAACCTGAGTAGTAGTCAGGTTTCAAATATTTTATGGTATGTCATGGATAATATGGATGAAAATATGTTTTTGTTTAAATTTAACTATCAACATTTAGGTAGATTATTATTGATTTGATTGATTATGTTCAATTACACACTGAATGATAATTCTAAAAATACTGGAAGTCACGACTTGCGAATCCAACTGGCTGGTAGATCCACCTAAATGGGGTCAAAGGTCACACAGGGGTCATTAGAGGTAAATCTGGGTACCCCATGAGTCATCTCAAATGCCCTTACCCAAATATTATAGTCACCAAGTTTAGTTGAGATTGAAGTCTGAATTTTCATATGAGAGAAAAGGCTTTTAAGTGTTGTCAAAATGGTTCGAAGGTCATGTAGGGGTCATTTAGAGGTCAATCCGGGTACACCCCATGTATCATCTCAAGTCCCTTACCCAAAGATTATTGCCACCAAAGTTTGGTTGAGATTGAGATTGAGGTTGAGATATGACTTTTCATATGAGAGCCCTAAAGTGCAGCTTAAAGTGTTGACAAATTGGGGTTAAAGGTCATGTAGGGGTCATTAGATGTCAATCAATGTGCCCCATGAACATTTCAAGTCCCCTTACCTAAAGATTATTGTCACCAAGTTTGGCCAAGATTGAAGTCTGACTTTACATGAGAGCCCTATATAAAAAGTAATAAGTTCAGTTTAAAGTGTTGATAGAATTAGGGACAAAGGTCATGTAGGGGTCATTAGATGTCAATCTGTGTACACCCCATGAGCACCACAAGCCTCCTGGCCAAAGAATATTATCACCTGTTTAATAGTTTGGCTGAGATTGAAGTCAGACTTTACATGAGAGCCAAAAACAGCAGAAATAAGTGCAGTTTAAAGTGTTGTCAAAATGGTGTCAAAGGTCATGTAGGGGTCATTCAAGCCCTGAATAAAAGAGCTCTCCTCACATGAAAACTGGACAAAGCTGAATTTCAACATGTCTGAGTAGAGTTGCCATAATTTGATAACGGACGCTCCAAAATGGATAGAAAATAAATCTCGTGAACAATTTTTATATTTTTCATGGCCAAAAAAAATGCGACACTTTTTTGACACACCCTGTATGTATGCACTGTGGGCATAAAATTGTGTTCAAATCGGCTGGGGAGGTCCTTCTGGGGTATGAAAAATACACAAAGTCCCGAAAGTGGGGGTACCCCCAAAGTGCAAAAAACCCACAAGGTATGTTTGTATTTACTCCCACATATGTACCTCTTGTAACCCCCCCCCCCAAAAAAAACACACCAAAAAAACAAACAAAAAACCTATAAAAAAACCTACAAACACACAAACAAGTTCCAGACGAGGGAGTGACAGGTGGTGTGTCAGTAGTCTTGAAACCATTTAAAATCCCTTAACCCTAACTCTACCCCCACCCCCATTTTATTCAGAAAATGTTTCCTCGCGGCGAAAAGTAACCCAAAAATGCGACACTTTTTTGACACACCCTGTATGTATGCACTGTGGGCGTAAAAGTGTGTTCAAATCGGCTGGGGAGGTCCTTCTGGGGTATGAAAAATACACAAAGTCCCGAAAGTGGGGGTACCCCCAAAGTGCAAAAAACCCACAAGGTATGTTTGTATTTACTCCCACATATGTACCTCTTGTAACCCCCCCCCCCCCCCCAAAAAAACAAAAACAAAACCTAAAAAAACCTACAAACACACAAACAAGTTCCAGACGAGGGAGTGACAGGTGGTGTGTCAGTAGTTTTGAAACCATTTAAAATCCCTTAACCCTAACTCTACCCCCCCCCCCCCATTTTTTTCAGAAAATGTTTCCTCGCGGCGAAAAGTAACCCAAAATATACCCGCAACCACCCCCCCCCCCCTGGAACCCGGGAGCTCCGGCTCACGGGGCTTGAGATTTTCCAGTGCACCACGAGTGTCAAGGCTACTTGGCGCAGTATACTGCGCCTACTATATAGGCTGGGCCCATTTTGTATCGAAAAACTTCCACGCCGGATGATACAAACAGGCTGGGTCGTGGTATTTTGTGGTATATAGTAGGGTTAGGGTTAGATTCCCCTGAATGGCTGCAATTCACCCAAATAAGTCAAAAGGTTGGACCTTTAATAACCATCCCAAAATTGTTCACTATTTGCTCCACCAACATCAATTGATTGTTCAAACATATTACTTTCCAGTATTTTTGTTTCATGAAAGGAAAAGTCACTTTTTCTTTGCTCAAACATTTTTGGTTATGCGCCAGGAGAACTCTCTATCCAGGATATGAACTGTCAGAGAAACACTTACATGATTGATATTATATTGTTTGTTTTCAAGACACAAATAGTTATTAATTTTGAAAACCTGAGTAGTAACAGGGACTGTTGGGAAAATTTGATTGTGTGTTTTGTTAATTTAGCTATAATTTGCGAGAAATTTAATTTCCCGCATGTAAGCGGAATATTTAATATCAATATTTAATGCAATTTAATTTGTCAAAACAAGTATTGTGTTATTCAAGGAGATGTACTTGTTTCTTTGTTGTTTATAAACTGCTCAAAAAAAGTTCGGAATTTTTTTAATTTTTTTTTCAATCGTCAATTGATCAAATATTATGTGATATATTCATATTGTGTTTCTTACCAATGACAAGCTTATGTGTTCTTTTTTCCAACGATACCTCATTCGTAGCAATCCTGCTTAGCCACTTGCTTGTGAATGTGGGGAGGTCTCATTCAACATGTGCCAAATTGGCCATTATTTCGTGCTCAAATGAACAACTTTTCAATGAAATGTTACATTGACAGCTACACTGTGAAACGCTGTTTAAAACCTTTAACTGGCGTTGTTCAAGTACCCTGCTTAGACCGATGTTTAAATACGTAACACATGTTCAAGTGGGTACTTGAAAAAACCCCGTTGTTTAAAACTGTTAAACAACATTTTTGCTGTGTTGTAGAGAGATGCTCTATTGACTTTTGAGGACAAATACTGATGATTTTGGCATTCAGATTGAGACCTCCCAATATTCTCAAGCAAGTTGCTGAGCTCTGAAACAAGTAATTGCTACAAATTTGAAATCACTGAAAATATGAACACATTAGCTTTCAATTGATATGCAACACAATATGAACATGTGAACATTTTTTTATTTGATCTTACTGACTATTGAGGAGTGTAGGTTCAAGATTCACATCAACAAAATACTTAAATTGAACAAAATGAGATCACAGCACAGACCAGCTTGTTCTATAGGCACATTGATATATGTTTATTTAAACCATAAAATTAACATAATTTCATGAATATCAACAAGATTGCATGCTTTATAAAAGAAATCAACCATACATGTACATATAAAGGAGTGCACGATCAAATTATAACATACAGACACACACGTCCTCACAGACAGCATTTTAGACTGGTAAGTGCCCCCCAAAAAAAATGTAGGCACCACAAAAATATACTATTTACTCTGTGCTAGTAGGCTCTGGAAAATCATAGGCTCAGTACAATGATTTTTAACAATGTTTCTGGACATGGAATGTTGTTAGAAATAATAACACCCGTAAAACGTTTTCAGAAGCTATTTGATAAAGGACAGACAATAAATGACTGACCTATTGCACTCAAAACAATTTAGTCAGTTCATCGTATTCAATTTGTATACATTTTATTTGGTAGCGATAGTTCTACTCGTATATATTGAATTTTAATTGAATTCTGAGAATTGTCTTTCTTTTTCAAAAATAGTTTTCATAATCCAAATATCAAAACTATTATTTGTTTAAGTTAATATTTGATGTGCAATCTTATATGGAGAGCTTATATTAAACATTGGAATAGGTATTTGCTGAAGATTTCTTTTGGGGCGCCTTTACAGTACTTGTTCAACTGTATATTGTACTTTTTGTGCCATTCTCATACCAATTCTGAGATGGCACCTGTCCTTTGCAAACATTTGCAGATACGTAAACTTGTGTAGAAAAGGCTAACTGTGATTGTTCAAAGTTGGTGCATAGTCTCTGTGATTTGGATTTGTCTTCATGACTCTCCCCTCAAGTCAGTTTCCTCAGTGATACTGGTGGTATTGATTGTTTGAGAGGTGTGACAGACTCGGGGCCATACCAATTAGAGGGTTGCCGCTATCCATCCTGTGTGACGAGTAGTTATCTATATTGGACGTCAGCAAGGTATCGGTGTAGGGGACGCTGGTCGCACACATTGATGGAAGAATATCAGTGTTAGCGTTGGCAGAATAAGGCCTGTACGAGAGTGGCATGGTGTCAGCGTAAGACCGAAGTTGCGGTCTATGCGCTAGCATAGTGCCTGCGTAAGAGGCTGCTGGTGGCAAACTTGCGATCATAGATTCTGTGTAAGAGATAACCGGGGTCCTCTCTGGTGGTGGAGCCATGGTCATGGTGTAGTTCGGGAGAACCATATTTGCGGAGAGGGGCACCATATAATTGGGCGAGGCTTGTAGTTGTTCTGAGGTATTGGTCTGTGGCAAATAGTTTTGTTGGTGGGTGGAGGGGTATTTACTTGCCCCTGGATTAGTGGGACAGGTTGTGACACCAGTTGTTGGCATTGGCGGCGGTAACATTAAGCCGGATGTAATCATGGGAGGTACTATCACACTAGATGATGGCATGGGAGGCACCATCATGCCAGTAGACATATGAGGTACTACCATGTTAGATGTAGTCATGGGAGATACCATCACACTAGAAGTAGGCATGGGAGGTACCATCATGCTGGATGTTGTCATGGGAGGTACCATCATGCCAGTAGACAGATGAGGTGCTACCATGTTAGATGTAGTCATGGGAGATACCATCATGCTGGATGTGGGCATTAGTGGTATCATCATGCTGGATGTTGGGATGGTAGGTATCAATGGTGCTGTATAAAACATGTTCGGTGAGATCGGTGGATTTGGAATGGTATCGTTTAACTGGCTACTGCTGGGCATGCGGTTGTAAGTACGTATGTTAACAGTACTGGTTGTCAAGACATTGGTGGTGTGGGTAATAGCAGTAGATGGTTTGGTATTTGTAGGAACTGGACCAGAATCATTCTGTGAGCTCGGAATGGCAGCAAGCAATCCTACAGATTAACAAACAAAATTGCATATCAATTACCTGTACTTGTACTTGAGTAAGAATAATAATAGAAGCATTCAATTAACCCTAACGGCCCCTGAGTACTAAAAAAATACTATTTCTAAGCCTATCTCCCAGCGCATGTGCGGATGGTTTTCGATGACATAATCAACCGAGCCTATATAATTTTCAAACATTTAAAAAACAAGTTTAAAAAGGCAAAACATGTCTATACAAAAATCGTTTTAAGAAAAGGGTCGGTTGGGGCCGTAGAACAGGGGTTTTTTCGTGGCCTTATAGAAGTATTTGAATGGAGTTATAGCTAGGAACCCATTTTTAAGAGAATATCTTTTGGAAGGGCAAACAAAAACATTTGACAATTAAAAACATTAATAAGGCAACGAGAAAATGTTTTGAATTTATTTTGCAAATTTGTTGCAATATAAAATTATATATATTTTGAATTTTCCAATTTTTTAAAACTTGCTGAAAAGTCACCAAAATGTCCTGACAGACAGTGGTGTACTGTTGATTATCGGTTATTGTTGTTGGATATTTTTGCAGGTTTTGGGGATGCCACGTCACAACCGCCCCCCCCCCCCCCACCCCCCCCCCCCCCCCCCCCCACCCCACCCTGAAGTTTCTGACTCGCTCTGTGACTCGGCGGCACACCCACCCTGATGTTTCTGACTCAGCGGCACCCCATCCCCGCTCTATAACAAAAACGACCGACCGGCCCTACCTTCGTTTGCCCGTACATCAGGGTTTTGTTTCTTCATCGTCTAATCACAAATTGTGGCATATAAATACAATATATTGATGGTATTTACCTGGTCCTATATGTTTGGACATCCCTTGGTAGACTTTCTTCAGCTTCTCCAAGTTTATACGACTGGCTTCAGCATGGTTCACCATTGGCAATGGATAGTCTTTGCCTGTTTCAAAACAAATTCATCAACAGAGAGTTAGATAAGTTCATCAGTTTCTACCAAAAGTAGCCCCTGTGTGTACATTTTGCCATTGACAAAATATTTTGTGGATTATACGAGGGCTAAACTGCTTGTGTAGTCCCAGTGTATTTTGAGCCCTGAATATAGCCATTTTAAATGTACAGGCCACAGAACATTTACCATGGATATAATCAGCAACTCATTGCGCCCTGTGAGCAATGGACAGAGTTGCCTGTCTGAAGAAGCTATCAGCTTGGTAGTGAAACATAATAGCCTGTGAGCAATGAACAGAGTTTCCCGTCTGAAGATGCTATAAGCTTGGTATTGAAACGTAAGTTAAAATTGAGAACCATTATCCACTTTACTTGGATTTGTACACAATGCATTTATTTTAACATCATAACAAAATAATACTTGCATTTTTGGTTATTATCTTTTTTTATTATTAATTGTTGGACAATAATTTATTTATTCTTAAATCGAAAATTCACTAAGGCAAAGATATGACTATCTTGTAAAAAACACTCCAAATCATGTATCAATGAAACCTGAGGCAAAACATTTTTCAAACATTTAAAATATTGTGACATTTTTTTCGAAATATACCAAAATTGTTGTGTAGTGGTTTATTTTATAGAAGACATTAGCATTTTCAAATAAAACAATGATTTGAACAAACCCATCGCTCGATAGCTGAGATATCTTAATTTGATCTCTTAAGCACATAAAAGGATAGGGAGATTATTTGGTGGTATGACACCTGGAGAATTTCAATCATACCAATAATTATGCATTCTAATTAAAGCATTTAAATCTTACCAATAATGCACTTGGCTTCCTCTTGCACTTCAGCAGGGGCATTCCACGGTTCGAAGATATACTCTGTTGGAAAATTCTTCAGAGCTGGAAGGTATTTCCTGTAAAAGACATAGTATAATTTCCATGAGTTTAATTCATACTATGCAGAATACAAGAGATCTATTCTACGTAAAACGGATGCTACATATATCTGTATATGGTTAATTGTGTTTCTGATGGGAAATCTTACAATTACCACATCTCATCTGGAAGAAGAAAAAAACTTCTAAAAACCTCCGAAAAATCAGGGTCCAAATTGTAAAATTGTGTGCAGCTTAAAAGATCATGAAATGGCACCTTCCCATTGAGCTCCCTCTAGCATGTCAAGAATCCGCTAGCAGTCAGCAAAGGTATGCAATGGTGACATGTATCAGACAATCATGTCAGATTGTGACATGGCAAATTAATAGTACCTAAAATGTATATACAATGATTAGATTAACCCTAACCGTGCTCATACCTACATCAAATGCTAGCATGTGTTTGACAGATTAATCTCGTGCCACGATTTTGCCGGGCTATCAAATGGTCTCGGAAAAGATCACTTTTTTGAGCTCCCCCATTAGGGCAATCAGTTGGGTGTCCGATATCCACGCCGGCGGCCCGGGTTCGATCCCTGGCGCTGGCAAAGAGTTATTTCCCAAACAAATTTGGCCCGTTTTCCTCCCCTGATAGTTTAATTGCAAGTTGATAGCCAGCCGGAGAGATAGAACGAGATAGACCAGGCGTGTGCAAGCTAGCTAGCGTAGGGACTTCTATTGTGTAGGATGGTTCATTAAAGGGATTCCGAAGTTTAACTATGATTTCCTTGTGAAATGAACATATACCACTGTCACTTACCTAACATAATCTCCACTGGGGTCGGTACGTTTGCCAAATTTGATGGGACAGTAGCAGTGAAAGAAATGCTGATAGAAGGAGCTACACGACAACCAGATCCAGTTGCCAGCGTTAACGCTCCAGTCTGCTTCTAGTAGGTACTCATCAAATACCTGCAAAAAGAATAAGGCGGCCATAAATTAAAAAAAGATGGTAGCAATGTAGATATAAAGCACCAAATCTGCTATAATTTAAGAGCTCCCTGACATTTTTAGTGCCGACTAGCGACTGCTAATTTTGAACTTCAAAGTAGAGCAAAAATCTAAGCATGTTTCATGTCATTTAAAAAAATAAGGGCATAAGAAAATTTACTTGTTTTGGATACATGTAACTGTCATGGAGAAAATAAAATGACATTTTCCGTCTATTAATTTGGTAAATTTGCAATGTTTTTGCCTGTATATTTGTCCTGATTGATTTCCTCATTATTTTGAATTATTTCTCGTATAATTCCGCCATCAAACGTCTTTGGGTTGCGTTTGTATGCATTTTGCCATTTGGCGGTTTCAAAATGTGTTTGTGCTTTACGCTATTTAGGGTCCATTTCTGAGGTGCGTGGTCCAGCGTGAGTAACATCAGAAAGGATTGGATATAACCCATGAAAACTTAGCCTGGATTGTCCAATTTTAATCAAACCCACAGAAATTTAAATCTCCTTTCTTAAAATTACCTTCATTCCTTCTTCCCAGTTAATCCAAAGATCCCCTCTTGTCAGAAAACATGCTACCGCATGTCTTGCCAATGGGTGTATCCATCCCTCTAAACGTAGCTGTGTCATGATGGCGTCTATCCACGGATAACCTGTCCTGCCCTGTAAATAACATGAGAAGAAAACATACATATGTTAGCTAGGCCACTTTAATAACATTATTTGTTTCTCGTAGCCCTCCCTCTTCACTTTCTAAGTAAGAATTGAGAGGGCAAGATGCACACAGTGTGCCTTTTGAGGGGAGAGTACAAATTGAGGTGGGGCTTGAGCTGATTATATTTTAATCAGTCCAAATTGGCGAGAAATATATGTTTTTATCTCTCCACGGGCAAAAGTAATTCAAGCGTACGCACATGATGATGGCAACACAGTGCGCTTTAAATTACTTGCAAAAATGACACGCATTTTAGCCAGGAGTTATTTGAATATCTTTAACGCCAATATGGCCGCTAATCCCAAACACGGAAATTCTCTATTGGGCGATGGTCACAATCCTTGTCTCCCCATTTGCCCTACTATAGTTTGATCAGTTCCAAAATGGTGAAGCCTCCTTATAGCAGCGAACGAATACAGACAGAAGAATGCAGACGTATATCAACAAGCGTTGACAGCGCTTGTTGATATACGTCTGCATTCTTCTGTTTGGCGTTCTGTTTCTGTTTGGCGTCTATTGGCGTTAACACTATTCAAATAACTCCTGGCTAAAAGGCGTGTCATTTTTTCAAGTAATTTTAAAGTTTCAAGTAGAGGTCATACTAATGTTGAGGTCATTCACCAGGTTGTATTGAATGGGGAGGGTTTGGGGTCCGAATTGTGTTAGTTAATCCAAAATATGGAAGGTCTCTATAGCCCTGCCGGTAAATACCGCGATGTATAAGAATTAAGAAGAAGTTTTGGATCTGTCCTATGAAATCTAGGGTACTTACTTCAGTCCATCGTTCGAGTGCTTCCTGATTTTTAGTCCACGGGATCTGTACGCAAATCGGGTTGCCGGCCATCGTGTCTAAATTGGGATTGTTGCATCCTACGGCGAAGAAAAACTCCCTCCAAAGCAGTTGGCCATGAAGAGAGAGCGGAATATTGTTTGTCTTTTTGACCTGTAAACACAAAGAACAAGGGGGAAGGTGAGCGTTTGGGAGGACGCATATATTAGTATCATGGTGAAGTGATAAGATGTAACAGCAGCTAGAAACATTAAGGGATGTTTTAACACTCTTATTATTAGCTCAAGGATGGGCAACTTAAAGTAAATAATGCAACACAAATAATAATAAACAAAATGATATCATGAAAAAAGTGAAGAATGATTTTGGAATACCGGTATTTGTTTGCAAGGGAATAACAAAATTAGATATCATTCAAAATTATAACTTCGATGTACTTAGGCTATTAGTTTTTGCCTATATATGTTTCAGTGATAGACGTCAACTTGTTAACGTTAGAAATTGTTTGCCGATGGATTATCAAAGACAGTTGTGAGACCAACTTTTCTTATCCTGTCTCTGATTGGTTACATAACTGATATGATTCTCTTAATAGCCAATCAAGATGTAGAGGGTGGCCATAACATTTAAATCATAATTGACAAGTCAATTGAACCAAGTTTGCTACTAATCTAAATGCATGTGTGTGTCCATAAGAATTCAAATTTGGCTTCAAATGAAATTTAACCTATATTCGTTTATAATGCTTGTGTCAGCACAGTTTCAGATTTAGTTTTGACCATACTAAGGTAAATGGCAAGGTTTCCTGGCGTGTTTTTTTTCTATTTTGTAAACTGATTATAAATCTATAAGCTTATGCGATGTATCCCAAATATTAATTTAATATTTAATATTATATTAAAATACCTGATAATAAATAATGATAAATAATAAATAATAATAATAATAGATAAAAAATCATTATCACACTAAACAAATATCATCACAATAATATATAATTAACACTGACTAGTTCTCGGATAAGTGTAAAAACAACACAATTCATACAAACAGTATCATATAAACACACAATATGGAATAGTATGTTCACTTTCATCTTAAAACACTATAATGATGTAATTTGCACAAATCAATTAGTTGCTAGCTCAAAATCAGTGCTCGATTAATTATTTCAATGTTCAATGTTGGAGACAAGCTATTAAAAGCAGGGATTTGGCTGCAGGCATTGGTGCTACACAGGCATGAGAATAAGTACAGAGCAAGAATTTGAAGGAAAAAAGTGTTGAATTTAGTTGAGGGGGCGGAATGAATTCAGAAGAAAGTGCAAGAGATTTGGATTTGGACAACCAAAAGCCTGAATTCGAGTAAAAGCCTACAAATTCTCATGCCTGCTACAATGTGCTGACTTAATGCGGTGCTTGGTGCTGAAAATGCCACAATGGACGGACGGATGGACGGACGGACGTATGGACGGACGGTTAACCTTTTGAATTGGTCACCTTGGTGGAAATAACGGACGACGGACGACAATCGATGTGTTCTATAACTAACTGACGGCATAGTTAACTCCTTTGCGATGCAGGTTTCCCAGCACTGGGGGTTGCAAACTTTGTAAATTGTTAAAATTATGTTGCACCATTAAGAGATTGACTTGTTTCTACAGATTAGACATAAAATACACATATTTGGACAGATATGCTTATTTCGGTAATAAAACGGTCAGGTTCATGATACTTAAATGATTATTTCCAATCTTTGCAGTACACAGTTTTAGATAGAAATTATAATCAATGCATAATTCTTGCTTATCACGTCCGCTAAACATCCAATGTAGATATATAATTTGTAGTGAATATCAAGCACTTTTATGGTACGGAAGTGGATCTCACATAAATTTGTGGATCATCATATTTTAACACCATTTTCATGGTAGGAAATGGCTTCCTAAAAGATCATGATGGACACCTGGCAAGAGTGCAGAGTTATTGCTAATTCACATAGTTCTCAACCAAAACCTGTCAGTTATATAAAACATGCTCTACTGGTTTTTTTCAGGCAGTTTTACCTAACTTCTGTGCTGGGACTTTTAAAAAACCACTTCACATAGGAATGAACTGTGCTCTCTCAAGTCCCTATCAAATCTACATAGAAATGACATCAAGTGGATCAACCTGTTGGCGATATTTAGAAATAACAAAAACTTCTCCGATAATGATGCAAATGGACCAAGTTGCTTAAAAGAAGACACAAGATCTTTAATGGGCTATTCCATTTATTAATGGTACACCCCCTATAGAAGGCAAGCATTTTTTTACTGAAAATTTTGGGAATTCCCACTGCAAAATTGTGTTGCCTTCTATAGGGGTGTGACCAAAACTGCTTCAAAAATTGGGAATTCCCAGGTTGTTTTTTGTTTTTAAAATTGGGAATTCCCATGCCTTCTATAGGGGTGTGAGGCATGCATTTTATTTTTTGGGAATTCCCAGGTTTCTTTTTGTTTTTAAAATTGGGAATTCCCATGCCTTCTATAGGGATGTGAGGCATGCAATTTATTTTTTGGGAATTCCCAGGTTGCTTTTTGTTTTTAAAATTGGGAATTCCCATGCCTTCTATAGGGATGTGAGGCATGCAATTTATTTTTTGGGAATTCCCAGGCTGCTTTTTGTTTTAAAAATTGGGAATTCCCATGCCTTCTATAGGGGTGTTGTACTTTTTTGGTGTTGGTGGGGTGGGGAGGGGGGAGGGGCACAGTGTGCAGAGTTGAGAGGGTGGGGCTTACACATTGAAGTGGCAAGGATGTGTGGACGGGACTCGGGGTAAATTGGTGAGGAACTTTAAGGCAAAACCACGGTGTAATTTGGTGAGGATAGTGCAAATCAGTGAGTGTGTGGGGGTGCGTTTGTTAACTTATTTCTCCATTAGTTTTGATCAAAGTGGCGCCTAATTTGCATGTAAGATAGAGGAAATAACGGGACGTGTGATTTTTAAGTATATTCCAGTGAAATTGGTCAACAATTGGCTCCAAAAAACCGGAATAAAACCTCTCGAATTTTGCTCACAAATACCACTAGAAGTGCACGATTTTGTGCGTTGCGCGTACTATCGCGTAATTATATACCGTGTGGTAACGCGTCGCGTACATGTTTGTGGAAGGGCTCACTGCCGCGGCATTACGCACTCCTACACATGGCACATAAGCCACACAGGAAATGGTTATAGGCCTGCTGGTTATGGGTTATGGTGTCATGTCGGGTGGCGGTAAAACCACGGAAAATGGTTTAGAATATAGGCATAGGGTTATCATGCTTATAGTGATGTGGTACAAGTAGCGTTAAGTGATGGTTAATAGAGCAACCCGATCTCTTTACTTTAAATTGGCATGCCAAACAATCCAAGGGACCGAGGGTTAATGAAGCCACGGGAAATGGTTTAGGAGGGTTATGATTATAAATCAATCTGGTTGGTGTGAGGGGGGAGGGAGCGGTGTAGGGGATTTATGTGGTTCGTGCGGTTTGAGAGGTAGGGGTTAATTAAGTAGCCACAGTAAATGGTTCAGGAGGGTTATGATTATAAATCAAACTGGTTTGAGTGGGTGGGTGGGTGGGTGGGGGGGGGGGGGGGGGGTTGTAAGGGGTTTATGTAGTTTCAGAGCCTAGGTAATGTGGCATTATCATCTAGCGGGAACGTGAGGGTACGCCGCTAGTAAAAATAGTAATGACTAATACCGCTACAAATAGCCTCGGCATAAAAAAATATATTTAAAAACCTTGTTTTTTACGGTCAAGAGCGTGGTATAAAGGGAAAACCAATTCAACCTTGTTCATAGTTCTCCAATAATGCCTACATGATATTTGGCATATTTATTTATAAAACAGCCAACAAACAAGCAAAATACCAAATTCACAAAGATTCCCATCTCCAGTATATATAGAATAACAGTGATACTATTCGTTATACGGTATGTTACATAATATTGCTATCTTCAGTAGATAGCAAACAAATGGAATGGATAACATGCTTTCTTCAGTATAACATGATCGCAATGTTATAGATAAAATGGCTACTGTAATATATCAACCCATGCGTCAAGCTTAAAACTGGTTAGTTCGTGCAGACACATACCTGATGCATATGGAACCAAAACAACTGAAACTTTAGTGCAAACCTTAAGGATGGTTAATACAAATTAAACAAAAGCTCTGGATTCCATTAAAAATATGATAGCTATGTGGTCAAATCGTTCTCTGACTGTGGTGGAGACCAGTGGCGTAGCATAATAGGGGCACGGGGGCATGATTTCAGTGGGGAAAAAAGAAAGGGGAAGGGGGAAAATAGGGAAGGAAGAAAAGAAAAAGGGGAAGGGAAGAGGAAAAGAAAGGGGAAGGAAGAAAAGAGAAAGGAAGAGGAAAGAAAGTCCCCAAAAAATAAATGTTTATCATCAGTGGTTAGTTCAGATCGGGAATCGTTAGGCGCAGCCGGGGGGTGGGGGGGGGGGGGGGGGGGGGTCAGATGATAGTGCAGCGGCCGCGCAAAATCATAGTTGCAAGACCCTAGTGGTATCTTTTAAACACATCGTTAACACAAAAATGCACCCCGGGATCCGCCGCGGTATTTCTTAAAGCCGTATATTGGCAATTATATTTAATCAGTGCCATATTTCAGAGAAATAACCCGATTTGTTTTCAAGATTAGATCAAATTCCAATGTTTAATTGAACAACATAATTTGTGACAAAAAGAAAAAGAGGGGTAGGGGAGAGAGACGGAGAGAGAGCATGGGTATTTGCCAAAGTAAAAGGTCTACCGTTTACATGTCACAGTTGACAAAATAACACGGCTATTGCCGTGTCGCAAAAAAATAGGTCCAAAATAAGCTAAAAATCATGTTTTAGTGGACTCATTTCAAAAGTATACATCAGATTGCACCAAATGGGTTTGCAAATTGAAACAAATTTTCATAACAGTTTCCAGTGGAGACTGTCGTTAAATCCTTCATATTGGTCAAATGCTTGCAAATCCCTCAGATGAATATCTGAAAGATGTAAACGAATGAACATTTAAATTCACGTGGAATGGAAAAGCTGATATAGTGAACATACTAAAATGTGGCCAAGTAATACAGGACCACCATTTCGGAAGAGTAAATTTACTATATGTAATATCACATTTGAAAGATTTGAATAATAAATTAGCTAAGACGTATTGAGTACGGAGATCAAAAATGGGTTTACTTTTTCACCTCTTTCTTTTTGCAAGATTTTGCCAAAAAAATGACATATTCAAATTTGGAACAAACGGATGGGGGAAAATAAGCAATTAGATATAAAACTGTGGATTATAACTCTTATACAAGAAATTATTTGTGGTGGAATGATAACATTTAATAGTTGGAACCAATCTGTGAGATATTTATACACATCTGTATGATGAACGAGTATAAATTGTTAGTAGGCCTATACATTGATTTATTCAAACCTATGGTGTATGAACCACTTTCAGGATAAAAAAGGATTGTAAACTGTTTTATAAACTAATGTTAACAATGTATACACAACATAAACAAATTACAATCAACGAAAAGACTGACGAAATAAATGCTGCCAATCTATGCAAGTCACAGATACAAAAACTTCATATTGGTTTCAGTTCAAAGTGATAAATAACATACTAGCTACTATTATAGTCATTGCTCTTTAAAATGAAAATCTTACTATAATTTGCCGTATGTTGTATGTAGGGGTGTATGTATGTATGTATGTATCCATAAAAGGCTCTCTCAGTTTGCAACTAAACGCCGTGAACTTTGCACTGATAAAAGATGATTATAATGTTAGTGTTATAAGCTATAAATGGCTGAAAACCGTACAGAATTGACCGAGATATGAGCAAAAGCGGGAAATCAAAGGCCTTTTCAGCCCGGCTTTTGAGACTATTTCTACATGCTGCTCTTTACATAACTGGGGCGGAGGGTGGGGGGGTGGGGGTGGGGTGGGGGGGTGGGGTGGGGGGGTGGGGTGGGGGTGGGGGGGGGGGTGGGGGTGGGGGTGGGGGGGGGTATTTGTTTTTGTGTGTCAGTTCTTCATTCATTAAAACCTTTGATTTGTGTGTAGACCCAAGATGATATCCATGATAGATCAATGGAATCTTTCACACTATGTCCCTAATATTATTGCATGAACTCTTGTTCAGGAATTGCACACCCACACAAAATCTACACACAAATCAAAGGTTTAAATGCATATTAACGGACACACAAACAAACACCTCCATCTCGGCATCATCATTAGGGGTTCTAAAAAGTAACTGGCATACTAAAATTATATGATGCTATTTTACTTTTTATATACAATTTTTTCCAACAATATTTTGTAATTAAGTCATTGGTATACAGTAGATGAAAAATAGTTTCAATTTTTGAGTTGCAGAAGCAGCATTGGTTATTATCTTTTACTAGCCGGACGCCCGTCCTTCGGACGGGCTCTCCAGCTACGGAGTAGGGCCTACCAGATAGAACACCTACAAAATGAAACAACACATAAGTGTTGGCAAATTTATGGCGAAACACATAGGAGTGGCATATCCGTTACGCAATTTAGCATCACATTTTCTCCAATATTTCTCCAATATTTGTCCGCCCGCATGTCACATACAGTATCAAATCCCACATCTGACACCATGTTACGTAATTTAGATTCACCATATCATCATGATCATGTTTTGTTCTATCAGAAATCACATTATTTCGTTACCTTATGACCCGCCGCCTGGGTGCTACACCCACGCACCCTACACACGCGGGCGGACAAATATTGGAGAAATACGCTGCGCCACGGGAGTTGGTTACGGTTTAGGCCTTGGGGTTGCATAAGCCACGGGCGCGGGAGCGGTGACGGTTAGGGGTTGTGTGTAATGATACCCTTATGGCCTAGCTTATGTTAGGGTTATGTGGTTTGGGATGGGGTTAATAAAGAAATAAAGAAATGTAAATTGCGTAACGATGGTGTCAGATGTGGGATTTGATATTGTAAGTAACACGCGGGCGGACACATATTGGAGAAATACGCCGCGCTAAGGGAGATGGTTAAGGTTAGGCCTTGGCGTTGAGATAAGTAGCGGGGCGGGGAACTTTTGGCCTTGGGGTTGAGATATGCCACGGGGCAGGGCGGGCGGGGGCGGTGACGAATGGGGGTTGTGTGTAATGATGTAATGTGGTGTGGAGACAGGGGGTTAATGAAGAAATGTGATGCTAAATTGCGTAACGGATATGCCGCGGGCAGGCGGGCGGGCGGGGACAGGGCGGGGGAAGGATGGATGGGGTACGGGAGATGGTTAAGGTCTAGGCCTTGGAGTTGAAATATGCCACGGGGCGTGGGCGGGCGAGGGGGTCTTTTTCAATTTTTTTAATTGAAATATGAAAACTTTTGAATTAGGCCTACTCAATACAAAACCTTTTGATTTAAAACAAAAATGTTTTAAATATTGTTCTATTCCTATGTGTTTCGTTATAGATTTTCCAACACGTTAAGTTGTTTCATTTTGTAGGTGTTCTATCTGGAACAGGACGGGCGTCCCGCTAGTCTTACTATAATTCGCCGTATGTTGTATGTATAGGGGTGTGTGTAGGGGTGGATGTATGTATGTATGTATCCTGAAAAGGCTTTCTCATTTTGCATCTTAAAGCCGTGAATATTGCACTGATGTCTTGAGATAGGTTATAAGCTATAAATGGCCGAAAACCGTACAGAATTGACTAAGATATGGGCAAACGAACACAAATTGAGGGCTTTTCAGCCCGGCTTTTGAGACCATTTCTACGGGCCATGTTTGTTTTTTCTCTATGCGTACACTGTAACCATGCAGCCGGCGCGCGTGGCGCGCGTAACCCATAACGCGTTGCAGTGCGCCATGAAAAATTAACGCGCACACGCACTACACCCACGCACCCCTACACACACGGGCGGGCAAATATTGGAGAAATATGCTGCGCCACGGGAATTGGTTACGGTTAGGGCTTGGGGTTGAGATAAGCCACGGGGCGCGGGCGGAGGCGGGAAACGGGGACGGCTGGGGGCGGCGGGCGGGGCGAGGGGGGTCTAACGAAGAAATTTGGTTTGTGAGGCACGTCATTGGGGGTTGCGATATGCCACGGGGCGGGCGGGCGGGGGCGGTGGCGAATAGGGGCTGTGTGTAATGATTATGTGGTTTGAGAGGCAGGGGGTTAATGAAGAAATGTGATGCTAAATTGCGTAACGGATATGCCACGGAGCGGGGTTGGGGGCGAGGGAAGGGCGGGGAGTGATTGGTGGGGTACGGGATATGGTTAAGGTTTAGGCATTGGAGTTAGAAATATGCCACGGGCGTAGGCGGGTCTTTTTAAATTTGTTAATTGAAATTTGAAACTTTTAAATTATACAAAACCTTTCGTTATACATTTTCCAACACTTATGTGTCGTTTCATTTTGTAGGTGTTCTATCTGGTAGGCCCTACTCCCTAGCGGGAGAGCCCGTCACGGGCGTCCCACTAGTCTTACTATCATTTGCCGTATGTTGTATGTATGTGTGTATCCATAAAAGGCTCCCTCATTTTACGTCCAAACGCCGTGAACGTTGCACTGATAAAAGATGATTATAATGTGAGTGTTATAAGCTATAAATGGCTGAAAACCGTATAGAATTGACCGAGATATCGGGAAATCCAAAGCCTTTTCAGCCCGGCTTTTGAGACTATTTCTACGGGCCATGTTTGTTTTTCATGCGTACACTGTAACCATGCAGTCGGCGCGCGTAGCAAATAACGTGCCGCAGTGCGCCATGCAAAATAAATGCGCCCACGCGCTATACCCACGCCACGCACCCATACACATGCGGGCGGGCAAATATTAGAGAAATACACTGAGCCACACGCGGGAGTTGGTTACGGTGACGGGGACGGCAGGGGACGGCAGGGCGGGGGGGGGGGGGGGGGGGGACGGCGGCGGATCATAAGGTAATGAAATAATGTGGTTTCTGATAGAACAAAACATGATATGGTGAATCTAAATTACGTAACATGGTGTCAGATGTGGGATTTGATACTGTATGTGACACGCGGGCGGACAAATATTGGAGAAATACGCCGCGCTACGGGAGATGGTTAAGGTGATCGAGGCCTTGGCGTTGAGATAAGCCGCGGGGCGGGGAACTTTAGGCCTTTGGGGTTGAGATATGCCACGGGCGGAGCGGGGCGGTGACGAATGGGGGTTGTGTGTAATGATGTAATGTGGTTTGGGAGGCAGGAGGGGTTAATGAAGAAATGTGATGCTAAATTGCGTAACGGATATGCCACGAGGCGGGCGGGGCGGGATGGGATGGTTGGTACGGGAGATGGTTAAGGTTTAGGCCTTGGAGTTAAAATATGCCACGGGCGTGGGCGGGCGGGAGGTCTTTTAATTGAAATTTGAAAGCTTTTGAATTAAAGCAAAAATGTTTTAAATATTGTTCTATTCCTATGTGTTTCGTTGTAAATTTTCCAACACTTTATGTGTTGTTTCATTTGTAGATGTTCTATCTGGTAGGCCCTACTCCCGCTAGTACATACAACATACGGCAAATTATAGTATGATACTAGCGGGACGCCCGCTCTTCGAACGGGCTCCCGATAGTAAGTAGCGCCTACCAGATAGAACACCTACAAAATGAAATAACACATAACTTGAACTTGAAGTTCATATACGATTATTTATCGCGAAATTGGTAAGAATTCAATTCAATTTAGTGTTCAATTTAGAATTCAATTTAGTGTCACATTTCTTCATGAACTCCCTGCCACCAAATCCACATTACTTCATTACCCCCCCCCCCCCCACCCGCCTCGACCCTCCACCTCGTGACCCTCCCTGTTAGTGTTACGCAATTTAGTATCGCATTTCTTCATTTACCCCCTGCCTCCCAAACCACATTTCTTCATTAGACCCCCCTCGCTCCCGCCCGCCGCCCCCAGCGGTCCCGCCTCTCCCCTGACCCGCCGCCGTTCCCGCCCACCCTGTCGTCCCCGTGCGTGTGCGCGTTTATTTTGCATGGCGCACTGCGACGCGAAGTGTTACGCGCGCCGACTGCATGGTTACAGTGTACGCATAGAGAAAAAATAAACATAATAGAGCTTATTACCGATGGTCAATTTTGTTGAAAACAAAACAACATGGGATGTATTTTTAATTTGTTTTTGTTTCTCGTGGGACACTCTTTTGCAACGCCCTGTATCTTACACAAATAAAATCTTAAAGTTCGCAAGAAAACTTAGTATTGTAAGAAGTTGTACTTTCACTTGACATATACGAATATGTATTCAAAAAATGTTACATGTAGCATCATCACATTGCCTAAAACCTGACTACTGGCCCGGTAACAAGCTGATTTTTGCAATTTTCGAGAAAAAAAACGACTATAAGCCTATACTCTGTGATAAATGAATAATAGCAAATGAAAGAACTTTACAAATTACTTTTGATGGCTCTGAGAATCCGGGATTTTATGGCAGGTTGACTCGCACAATTCCATGACATTTTGTGGGCATCATGCTATTGTTCTCTGTGTAAATAAGAGCATGTGACCAATTTTACAATGATTTAGTCCAATTCTTATGATGAGGAAATTTGTTGTTTGATGGATTAGGCCCCTTTGATTACCAGTGGCGGCACCACACAAGTGGGAGGGGAATTTCCCCTCGGTCACGATCCTCAGCCCTCCACCCCCAGTAAGCCTCCATTTTGTCCCCAAATAATCGAGAGAAAAACTTGGTCTGAAATCTTTTAATTCCGACCACTAAAAATTGAGCTAATTTCACGCAATTTTGACATTCAGAGATGAACTTTTTTCGAGCTGATTTCAGTTAGGATTTTTGTTGCATAATATGTATACATTTTCTTTTGTCTCAGCCCTTTAGCTATCTTACCTCCAATTTCTCATGCATTTGTATTTGTTCTCGCACCTGTATTGGGCTATTCCAGATAATAATGACCCCCCCCCCCCCCCCCCCCCCTATAGAAGACATTGGAATTCCAGACTTGTTTCCAACCAATTCCATACTTTTTAAAGTTTGATCTGGAATTCCATACTTTTTATAGGGGGTTATTATTATCTGGAATAGCCAATTTTGTCATCCTCGATTGCCTTCACACACACATCTCTCATCGCTCATGAGAAGGAGCAGGCGAGTGCTGGGAATTTTTTTTTTTATGGATTGTCAAAATTATGGGTTATAATAATAATAGACTAACCAAAAGTTTGCACTTTTAAGTGACCAAATGTGTTGAAGCACAAACTTAATTTTACATAAAGTGCACTTTAAGTTTTAGGCATGCATCAATTGCACATCAAAATACAACTTTGTGAATTATATGATGCACCTTATTCTGTCAAAAAATTGATGTTTAAAATTCAGAATACAGTATTGACATTTTTTTATGTAGGCCTATATACGAAACTCATTCAATAAAGTTCTACCTCCTCACTCATAACATAGCTAATCTGAATGACATTTGTCGTGATTAGCGCTGAATCATAGCTACACATTTATAATAAAATATCTCAAAGTTCTAATACATAGGAACAACAATTGCCTCTTCCAGCTCCAGATTAATACACTATAAGCATCACATGCACTGTAGAATACATGTGAATACATCCAATGGGATGCTCTGCCAGTGTACATGTGCAGCAAAGAAAACTTCAGTACACTCTACATGCTGTGAGTATAGTGCATGGATAATTAACAGGTTTACTTGATTACATAACAGACTGGTGTTAGATTACTGCACATCACTGAATACATAGTATAGTACATGTAGCCTGCCCCATGCTCTGTACACAGGCTTGGCAGTGCTAAAAATCATATACTGTAAAACAACTTAATTTCGCTAGCAATTTAATTTCGCCATGATTTCGCTAAGCGATCCAATTCGCCAAATTAGATTGCTGCCAGTTATATTATTTATAATGGTTATAATCATAATAGGAAGGTGTTACAAATTAGTGAAATTAAATTGCCGCAAATAGTTGACTAAATGCTAATTCGCTAAATTAAGTTGCTGTGAAATTTTAGGTATTTTATGGTCGCACTTCCAGTATTTATAGTATTCATATTATTCGATAGCACAAATGTTCATGTGCATTTATTTATATTTACACTTTTTTTTTGTATTTCTTAATTGACAATTCATTTATTATCTCTTCAACAAACAATTAGGTATTAAGTATTACCATGAGAGTAAACTTTCATGGTATTACAGAAATTAATCAAATCACGAAAAAAGCTTACTGCAAAAATATATTAAAAATTGAGACCATTGCTAATTTGATAATTTTTCACTGGGCTTGGTTTTTGTTTTGTATAGGGGGAACAATAAAGTCATGTATTGTGTCCTGTAGGTACAGGCATGGACTCCTACATGAAGGGAATACAAACTAAATACAGAAATTTAAAAAAACACCACCAGGGATCAATCAAGAACAAAAATTGAACTGTGAGGTATAAAAAAAATCAACCTACTAATATTTGTATGAGCATGATCGATGAGACCCAGGGTAAGGCGACAACAAAACACCCAACCTGTTGTATTGTGGGCAAACGGACCTCTAGAGGTGGTCGGGGCTCATACAATTTCCTTTTTTTTTAAATTCAAAATGGATAGAGGGGCATTTTTTTCGCACGCTTCACACGCATATGTACAGGACTACATTTTCAGAAGCCCATGTAAAACCAAAAATGTACCTTAATTATGACCAGATTCGCTATAAATATCAAAATGTTTATTTTGTTTTGATTTTCCATCCCTTCAACACACCATTCTAGAGGAACATGGTCTTTTTGTTGTTGAATACCCAAAGGCCAAAACTCTTTTTATTTTTGGGAATTCCCATGGCCATGCCTTCTATACCTTCGAGAGGAATATGGCATTTTTTCTTGGGAATTCCCACCGACAAAATCCAAAATTTGGGAATTCCCAAAGGCCAAAATGTGATGAATTTTTGGGAATTCCCATGCCTTCTATACCTTCAAGAGGAATATGGATTTTTTTTTGGGAATTCCCACGGCCAAAATTTGATGATTTTTTGGGAATTCCCATGCCTTCTATACCTTCGAGAGGAATATGGATTTTTTTTTTGGGAATTCCCACTGCCAAAATTTGATGATTTTTTGGGAATTCCCATGCCTTCTATACCTTCAAGAGGAATATGGATTTATTTTTTGGGAATTCCCACGGCCAAGATGTGATATTTTTTTGGGAATTCCCATGCCTTCTATACCTTCGAGAGGAATATGGAATTATTTTTTGGGAATTCCCACGCTCAAAAAGTGTCAAATATTTTGGGATTCCCATGCCTTCTATAGGGGGTGTACCATTAATAAATGGAATAGCCCAATGTAAACCAGAAGTACAGCTTTTGGCCCATTTTGTAGCCTGGTGTGGGTTGCGGGTTGAATAATATGTGGTATGTGATGTATTGTATGTGACATATAGTATGCCATATATAGTATGTGATATATATATATAGTATGTGATATGTAGTATGTTATATATTGTATGCGATATGTAATACGTGATATATAGTATATGATATATCGTATGTGATATGCAGTATGTGATATATAGTATGTGATATATAGTATGCGATATATAGTATGTGATATATAGTATGTAATATTATTGTAACATGTGATATATTGCATGTGATATATTGTATTTTGATATATAGTATGAAATATACAGTATGAGTATAGTATGAAGTGTATAGTATGTGATATATAAAGTATGTTATATGAACCAAGTGATATGTAGTATGTGATTTATAGTATGTGATAGTACATATGCCATATATGGGTTAGGTTACTTCTGGTTTACAGCAAAGCACCTTCTCTGCTATTTCTGAGAACAAACCTGCTGATTTAGTACCACTCATATTTATGTCAACTCCAACATTATTGAAAGGAAAAGACCTCAGCATTTTTCCATCCGTTCAAATGGAGAATATACTGGGGTTCTATCCAGGCGGACTTGCCATATATGAGTCGTAATCGAAAATAGAAATCAGACGGTTAATCTTCAGTAAAACAAGCTTTCTTCAAAGCACTAAAACTCAACTTGCATTTTTATTGAAGTCGACTTCAAAATTCCAATTATACCATCTAATTAATACCCACCATGTAAGTTTTTTACTTCGTTCAATTTGCGCGCAGACTCTGCGAATATACCTACTTACCAGCGCGGCGGCTGACATAACAAACCTCGCTCGTACAAACTACTTGATAGTCCAGAGTGTGGTCGAAGACGAACAGATAGGCACTGAAGGAACCGACTTTAAAAGACTTTAGGGCATCCTTTCAAGTAGACAAACGCCCCTAACAAATTTGTGGCTTTCGCCACGTCAGAAATAATAGTCAAGACTGTTGAGTTGAGTTGGTCATGTTTTTTTACAATGAGAAACAAGATGAAATGCACACATGTATTTTGTTGGCTCAATGGGGTGAAACAATAGAGAAATCAGTTATCAATGATGCGCTACTTGCTGGAGTTATCTAGAGAAGTACAATACCCTATTTGGGGTTTGACACTCAAAATTTCAAACCAGGTCTCTATCATATAGTGAGTTTAACCCCCTGAGAACTACCGGCCGATTGGTTAAAAAGATGGATACATCATTTATTGCACCAATGAGAGACATTGATAGAATAATTGTATTCCTGAAAAAGATGGGAGTGAAACATTTTACAAGCTGCATTTTAATTGGCTATTCAAATGAGTATATCTTGCAATAAACCAATCAGAACCACTGTAAGATAGACAGGTAGACCCCAGGGGGTTAAAGGCCCTGCATATGACGTAGTTTACTGGAATCATGGCGGACTACTAGACTTTGATCATCAAAACTATGATAAGCTAAAAATCCCATTTCATTCATGCAAGTTTACATCACTTCAAATATTCCTGCGTCAATTCAAAGAATAAACTGAATGGACTGTAATATTCCATCATTCTGGTGAATGGCACATGGTTGATTCATTTCTCTAAATCCAATCAATGAATACGTGCAAGGCCTCTATAAGGCCATGTGTTTTGAACTCACCACCCAAAAAGGGTGGTGGCGTTGCATTTTTGGTGACAAATCATCCATCTCTCTCTATTAACTCAAAAACTAAATTTGGTAGAGCTATGGTTGAGGTGTCATGTGAAAGCCTATTTATCTAGCTACATTGTGTTAATAAATCAGGTATTTCTATAAATGTTTGGCTGAGATATGATTGATTATGTTGTGAAAGTCAGGGGTGGTGGCGGTGGCGGCGGCGGCGGTGGCGGCGGCGCTGTGTGCAATCTCTATGGGGAATATAGAAAATGTTTCCAATTCTACGTTCAATTTACTATAACTCCTCATCTCTGTATGGTACAAACATGATTTTGCTCTCATTTTATAGATTATTTTATATTCTATAAGATTCTGTTTCAACAAATGTGACAACTATTGTGCAACAATTGTAATCATGAATCGATTGCGTTGTCCTTGGCTTTTTCCCTATTCGCTACACAGTGAACTTGCCCTAATTCATCGGTTTTACATACATGACTATAACAAAAGAAATATTTAACCGATGATAGCAAAATTATACATTTTTGGAAAGCTCTCAAATAGGGGAATCCAAAAATGCCGTTTAAATCAGGATAGGGTGCATACCAAAAAATATATACTTGTAAACTCTAATAAATATGAAATTTAAACGTTTGTGCTCATTTACTTCTCGATATAGCATATTTCAACATGTTTACCATTAACAACTATTATGTTCTGGTGGGTAATTGCATGAGGAACTTAAATATGCACAGTAAAATTATGATTGGGATAGGTATAAAATTATTATTGAGCTTAAATCAAAATATGAAAAAAATCGATATTTTTTTAACATTCTTAATCACAACATGTTACCATTATGTCTTATTTAAATTCTAATAGCATATTTGGATTCCTTGTGAGATTACCGTTCAGAAAATATGTACTTTTTATGGGGTAGAACAAATAGTTATTGCGATATGCTAATTCGAATCTCAGATGTTGTAAAATGTAAAAATCTGGACATGCAACGGTAAGGGTGGCGAGTTCAAGACACACGGCCATAAACAAATTATTGTATTTATTATAACGCACCACGTATCCACTTCAACATGATACATAAAGGAATCAACCATGCGCCATTCACCAGAATCGTGGGGTATTACAGTCCATTCAGTTTATTATTTGAATTGACGCATGATTTTGTTGGCTGGGAGGAGTGGGGGATATTTTACCTGGAGTATATATAGCAAATGTAAAAACAAGGGGACAGTTCTTTGATTAAATCAATTTCAGTATCAAGCCCCAGTGAATCATTCTTCCCTTCAGCAACCAAGCAAGTAGGCTTATATTTCACTATCACTTCACAAATGCTTTCACTACAGCCAAAAAAATACATAAGCTGTGATTTCATTGTTTTTCATATAAAAAAAGCTGTTAAATTCAAAACAATATAAATGTGAATAATACATTGGACTTGGTAAAAAAACCAAGCAAACAATTTTAAAATGCGGCAACAACTGTTGGATAAAACATTACAACACCCTCTTTCAAAGCTCAAGGCATAAGTGCCAACTTCAGAAGTAGGATAGTGATAAATCTAGCTATGGACCAATCAGCGCACTCGATAGACAAATAGGCCAAGGGCTTAATTGTCTTTTGACCAATCAGACAACATGATCTAGGGAGATTTACTGCCCTGCTCTTAGATTTTGGCAAGTATGAGTTGCGCTTAATCGTTATACTACAAACTAGTCGAAAATGTGTATGGCGACACAAATCTATTACTACCTGTCAAAGTTCAACATTCAGTGAGGAATATCACAACGGGGACAGTCAGTGGCTAATTGAGGTCAATTTTTTCACAGTTTGTGGCACACCATTAGGTTTTCAAATCTGATCCAAAAAGTTGTCGTAAATTTGAAAAAAATTAAGGTCTGGGATTATATACAGTGAAGTTTGATATGTTTGTGAAGCAAGACATTTTGAGGTATTAGAGCCACAAAGCCATATGTGTTAAGGCTGCCATTTGTAATGTATGATGTAGTGAGGTTTTATACACGGGCATATCAGATAATACTAGAAGTGATACAGCAGCTATTGCAGATAGTACCATTTCACATCATAAGATGTTAGTGCAAAAAGGCAATATCTGTAATAGCTGCTCTAAGTTACATTTTTATTTACATCAATTACTCGGCCTATAAATCCCCTGGTATACCGCCTGGCAGCTATTGGGCTATTCCGATTACAATACATACACCCCTTTTGGAAGACATGACCTTAATCTTCCACACAGGGAGGGTAGATTTCACATGGAGTCACCATGCAGGTAACCCCAAATATTAAGGTAGTGTCTTCCATAAAGAGATGTATGGATTTCAAATGGAATAAAAGGCCTTGTGACACTACATGTAACCCTCAAAGTAACTGTCCATAGGGCGGTAAACATGGTAAAGGTAAACTTATACATAGTTTACTTTTTACAAATGAAAATATTTCCATTTTTCAGTACAAGATCACAAAACAGATGAATATAAGGAGAGTATTAATATAATCTCAAGGGATGATCACCCACTAAGTTAATTTATAGGGGGAAATATCCAAAGGATTGTTACACAACCCCCCCCCCCCCTACAAAAATACAATAAAATGAAATGAATTAACCATTATATTAAAGAATGATATTAAAATGAAACAAAATTCATGGTTCACCAATTTACTTGAAATTATATAATGACATCTAAATCAATGGCTATAACAAAATGTTCAAGTTGATCCCCCTCCCCCTCACACCCTCCAAAAAAAGTCAAATAGTTCCAATTAGGGCTGGCAATATTATAGGTGCTAACAAAATTGAAATTAAAGACTCGAACAAAATCAATGTTTTATAGATCTTTCAATCTTTTGTTTCAATCTTTTCCCCGAAAACACGAAAACAATTGATAATTTGTTTACAAACATCGGGGAAATGTTGTATTATAATGAGAGTGAAAGAGTACAATTTTGGATCTCAGGTATACACATGGGCCCCATATATTTTTAAAATGATGAATGTTTTATATATCATATATACTAAATCGTAAATAAACTGTCACGATTCCAACTGCACATGCTCAAAAGTTCAGTCGCTGGTAATTTATTTGAGATAAACATGCCGAGAATGCTGCAGTTTTATACAATGTGCTGTGGCCCAGGGGGAATCCAGGGGGCTAAGGGGCCATGCCCCCCATGGATCTATGGGCAAACAAACAATTTTGTTTCCTAATTGTAAAAAATATTACGGATTACAAAGAGAGAGATCGGTAATTCCCAAAGATTTGCAGATCATCACACAGTCATTTGCAGTCATGGCTGGCTATAATGTTTATCTTCATGGACTTTTTCAGTTGAACCACATAAAATCCTATGGAAAACACGACCTTAATCTTCCACACAGGGAGTGTAGATTTCAAATGGAGTCACCCATGCGGGTAACCCCATTTGAAATGTACGCGCTCTGTGGGAAAGATTTAGGTAACATCTTCCATAGGGGGTGTATCATGTATGGATTTCAAATGTAATAGCCCATTTTACATTCTGGCAATCAAACTTGTGAGCATACCCAGTTGAATTCGCAAATAAGCTTATCGTTTCTTATTTCTTTCTGCAATGTAAAATATAACAACAATCAAAGTTAACCTACCTTTTGATAGAGTTCTGCAAGTCGCCAATAGAATAATCTTGGCGAGAGACAACCAAACCTGAGGTATGGACCCAGGCCTGTAGAGGAGGCCATGAGTGAAGTAGGAGACATCCTTGGTCTCTCAAAATTGGCAACCCAAGCCTGGTAAATAAATGGAGACAAAAATGTGGTTAGTTTTCATGAAGCATTGGTATGAAAATTGGGCTTAAGGGTGCACACAACCATGGCACGCTGTAACATGTTTCCATAGATTCTCTGACTGGTTTCCTTTCCAAAAAATGTATACTTTTATATACATCACATTGATATTTCAAAAGTGATAGCGCTTGATACATTTTTGGGTTACCACTCTCCCCCACCCCCATCCCCTCCCCCCCCCCCCCCCCCCACCCCACCCACGTGGTTTAGGGTTTTTAGATAGAAATGTCTGAACATGTTTCAAATCGAGTACATGACCGAAATATTGGGTGGCAAAATGCGTGTTAAGCACACAAAAATGTTGGCTTTTTTGGTAAAATATTGCCTGAAATTAGCTTAACTTGTTCTGAATTAGACATGTCAGGCCAATTTTAAGTAATTTTTACATTAAAAGTTAACATTTTATTTATTTATTTTTTTGGAAATTTCCAAATATATTCAAAAAAATTCAAAAAATGTGCAAAAATGTGTTAATGTGTTAATTTGGTTTTTTTTTTAAAATTATTCGGTCGGGTCCGTAAAACAGGGTTGAGTTTTTTCGTCGCCATGCCCTCTCTTTGTTATTTATTAGACAGTGACCTTCAATCCTTGACTTACCTTTCTCTCAAGATGGCGGTCTAATCTCTGCTTGGCTTCTATTTCACCTCCTATCCATACTGCCGGTGGTATGTTGTCCAATTCAAAACCTTAGAAGAAAATAATATAATAATGAAAATAGGATTAATAAGCCGGGGGTGGTGGGTGCGGGCTACTGATGCTGGACAGCTTTTATAGTGGTGAATATAAATAGGAAATTGTAACCAGCAAGACAAGATCAAGTTTGATAAATGAGCCCAAACTTACCTAGTTCTTCCAATGTCGGTATTCCGTATTTATCGGAGTGGTCAGATGCACAACGCGTGTTTATCCCCTCCAGATCACCAGCTGTAATGGATTCGATCGGACGTGAAGGCTTGTCCATTGTAGACACAATGGATAAAAATCGTTTGTAGGTCAGAGGAGGTTCGTTGTTGTTTTCTTGTTGGATCCTTCAATTAAAGATTTGAAATGACACAATACAATTAGTAAGACATTTTTTACCCTTGTTTACCCATATAACAGATCTAAGTCATAGCGTAGCATTGTGTTCTATCAGATACCATATAACAGATCTAAGTCATAGCGTGGCAATGTGGTCGAATAACGTGTGACACATAACATACCAGATAACAGGTCTAAGTCATACCGTGGCAATGTGGTCTAATATCGTGTGACATATCAGATACCACATAACAGGTCTGAGCCATAGCGTGGCAATGTGGTCTTATAACGTGTGACATATCAGATACCATATAACAGGTCTAAGTCATAGCGTAGCCGGCAATGTGGTCTAATAATGTGTGACATATTAGATACTATATAACAGGTATAATTCATAGCGTGGCAATGTGGTCCAATAACGTGTGACATATCAGATACCAGATAATAGGTCAATGTCATAGCGAGGCATGTGGTTTAATAATGTGTGACATATCAGATACCATTTAACAGGTCTAAGTCACAGTGTGGCAAAATGGTCTAATAACGTGTGACATATTATATACCATATAACAGATCTATGACAAAGTGTGGCAATGTGGTCTAATAACGTGTGACATATTAGATACCATATAACAGATCTAAGTCATAGCATTGTGGTCCAATAACGTGTGACATATCAGATACCAGATAATAGGTCAATGTCATAGCGAGGCATGTGGTTTAATAATGTGTGACATATCAGATACCATTTAACAGGTCTAAGTCACAGTGTGGCAAAATGGTCTAATAACGTGTGACATATTATATACCATATAACAGATCTATGACAAAGTGTGGCAATGTGGTCTAATAACGTGTGACATATTATATACCATATAACAGATCTATGACAAAGTGTGGCAATGTGGTCTAATAACGTGTGACATATTAGATTCCATATAACAGATCTAAGTCATAGCGTAGCATTGTGTTCTATCAGATACCATATAACAGATCTAAGACAAAGTGTGGCAATGGTCTAATAATGTGTGGCATATCAGATACCAGATAATAGGTCTAAGCCATAGCGTGGCAATTTGGTCTTATAACGTGTGACATATCAGATACCAGATAACAGGTCTAAGTCAAAGTGTGGCAATGCTGTCTAATAACGTATGACATATCAGATACCAGATAACAGGTATATTATCCTTGCAGGTTTTTACATGCTGTGTGATTTTTACCTTACTGTATCATGGTTTTTTAGTATTATATATGTCTGTGTAATATGTATCTTTTTATGATGTATTGGTGTATAACTTGTTGTAGTTTAAGACATTTTGCCATTGTACAGCGCCTTGAGGTGTATTCGTAAGGCGCTTTAAAATACGTTTTTATTATTATTATTATTAAGTCATAGCGTGGCAATGTGGTCTAATAACGTGTGACATATTAGATACCATATAATAGGTCTAAGTCATAGCGTAGCATTGTGTTCTTATAATGTTTGACATATCAGATACCATATAACAGATCTAAGTCAAAGTGTGGCAATGGTCTTATAATGTGTGACATATCAGATACTAGATAACAGGTCTAAGTCAAAACGTGGCAATGGTCTAATAACGTGTGACATATATATATACCATAAAACAGGTTTAAGTCATAGCGTGGTAATGTAGCGTCTTATAGCGTGTGACATATACCATGGTGTTCTAGCTTCGTGCATATACCATGCACATCAATCATGACAATGTACAAAAAGTGCATATAACAACAAATATTTGGTCAGTAAAATGGGATTACAAGATCCCCCACCCCATGTGAAATCCAATATATACCCCAGATCTGGCCGAAAATGGCAAATACTCACTCTAATGGATCATATAGGGTGTGCGATAACTTGGAGATCACTTCCACCCTCGCATCTTTGGCTAATAATTGAATGGCCTGGTCTCGTTCACGTCCAAATGGCTCGGAATCCTCATCAAAAGACAGCTTGGTGACACTCCACTCCTGCACAATTGAAAAAAGCAAAACAGTTAAAACAGAGTTAGGTAATACCAAAAAAAAGCTGTTCTACAAGCCCAGATGACCAATAATTTGCGTAATTTATGGATTTTTAACACAAATTTCAAATTCTATTTTTAAAAAATGGACAATTCGGACAATTTTAGAACTTTTAAACCACATTCGTCTTCAAATTTACTTACCCTAAACAATTTTGGCAAAACGTCTGCAGGCTGTCCACGAATGACATACAATCTTGCATTAAGTTTCCGCAGACTAGCGTCCAAATCCTCCAAACACTGCAATAAAAACCTGTAATGGAAATAAAGAAAAAATAATTTAAGTGAATAATAAAATAGACAATCCATGCATTTCACTAATATGAATTCAAATAATAGCAACCCGGGGGCCCACTCATGTATTAAAGTTGTAATCATTCGTGTGAATGCACTCTCAAAAAATACCCTTAACGCGGATTCTCGAAGACGGAAAAGATTACCCTTTACGAGGATTTAGTACGACGAATCGTTCTCTAGCAAAGGATACCGGTATATCTTTATTTTTAAGTGCTCAAGACCGAGTTAAGACTGAAATGAACGTATGAAGTAATTGTGGGATTCAGTTGAATTACACATGACTATCGGCTCAACCTACCCATAGTGCGGATGCAGGTTGAAAAATGCACCCTTATTCTCTGAAATAGGCAATTTTGATACCCTTAGCATGGACCCGCGTTGTGGTCGATCAAAAACAAAAAAAGTACTCTTAATCTGCGTTTTCGTTCATGTAGATGATTACAGTATTATACCTCCCCCCGGAATGATTACACTTTCCACGGTACTATCATATTAGTTTTACTATATACAAAACAAGTGTTTCAAAAGCCTTTCCTAACTTTCGAAGTCTATCTCAAGAATTACTACTGGATAAACATACTAGGCATGTTTGTACTTATTTAAAGGCATTTCTCATGATGATAACACGTGTCAACCACCGATACAGCAGGGTATATCTATAATATGTTGGTTTTTCCGCTATCTTCAGTAAATAGCAGTATGGCACCAGCACATGTTGTTTTGCTGCTATCTTCAGTAGAAAGCATACAAAGAATTGATCAAATATTTAGACATGCTGCATTTTGTGTCAGTAAAATACCATTTAAAGAATTGGATAGACATGTTGTTTTATACGCATACACTCTCAGAACAGGTATTAAATAACCATGGGTTAAAAGAATGTTGATTAAAAAGTATACAACATTGGTTAAAAATGAAGCGTTGGTTAAAAATTACTTTTAATACTGCGTTGGTTAAAGAGTAAAAATATAATTAATTTTCAGTTTATTCAACGTTGGTTAAGGCATCATAATTTTAACCAACAATAGGTCATAACAAGATTCCCGCCAAAGAATTTCATTGGCGAGGAAAATATTTTGCGCATATTATTTAGACCACGTCAAAATTTGTATATGAAATCAATCGTGTTATTTCACGCCCCTGGTATTTACCTTGGCGCTCTTCATTTGGCATCATGTTGCCAGTTAATATTGGACCAATATTGGTTTTACATTGGCGCTCTTCAATTGGTATTATGTTGGCAACCAATATTGTTCCAATAATGGGCACATTATACCAGAGGCAGAAAATAACACGATTGATTTCATATACAAATTCTGACGTGGTCAAAAAATTGCGCCGCTGTTTCAAGTTATCGCTTCCCGGCCTCGTAGCTAGGATCTTGTGCCTTGTCCTGTCCCTTGTTGGTCTTTGCCACGGATTGGCGCCAATATTGAAAGCCAACTTATCGGGCGAATGAAACATCAATATTGTAATGTTGTATGGGTTAAAGTTTAGCAAAAATAAATAAAAGTTTAACCAACATTTTTTAACCAACTACTGTTGGTTAAAACATTTTAACCAACAAATGATTCAAAATTGTAACCAACCACAGGTTAAAGTTTAACCAACCACTGTTGGTCAAAACATATTAACCAACAAATGATTAAAATGTGTATCCAACCACAGGTTAAAGTTTAACCAACAGCTGTTGGTTACAGTTTTAACCAACCAATTGTGTGGTTCACCTGGTAACCTCCCGTTGGTTAAAATTTTAACCAACAAGGTTAAAGATTTTAACCTCATATCTCTATATCTCTGGCCCTTCAGCATGTATAACCTTTGGGTAATATCCTCTAGAAAACATGTTCAAGGGCCAGAAACACATCTATCCCCCTCCGAGTCCAAGAACCTTTTGGATTTCTTGTGATTGAAAATGCCAGAATACGCATATCTCAACCCCTTTATGAAATGCCCAGGAGGCCTAGACCAGCAAACTAAAGACTCAGGTGACATAATTTAAGTAAACCATAGCTTACCTCCATTTGTTAACGCCTTTATCACAAGAGCCGGCAAACCACGGGTCCAATATGTAGATGCATCGCACCGTTTTCACTCCTGTAAGAGCTTCCTTGAGTGAAGGATTATCGTGTAATCGAAGTCCTTTCCTGAACCAATGCACAAGGCTTGGGGTTCGATGCCGACGACGAACTTTCTCGGTGCCGCTGCTGTGTTTCCCGCTGTGTTTACGCTTCGGCATGATGACTATAGCTTGACTGTACTGTATGTATGTATGGATTGTAAATCCTGACTGTTCTCCTCGACTTTAAAATGCTTTATGCCTCAAAGGTCACTTACGACTCGCTTTATATGAACAACCCGATCTGAAGATGCATGTGCAATTTAATATAAATCTTAATAAAATTACTGTGTAAAACATGGTAATTTTGAAACCACCTTCGGGTATAGTCAGATCACAGAGCGCATTTGTTGTTTCACGCGTCACTCACTCAGTTCAATCAATCAGAAATCCCCGTTGATAACATCGTACCTACTCAACAGCATGAGTCAACTGTATGTATTTCCTAACGTCAACACTAAGCCATTTTGACGTTTCCACGAGAGTATAGAATTACGTAAATACAGGGCCTCTTTGGATTCAAGCTCGGCGATTGGTTACTCATCACGTGTTAAGTCACGTTGAATTTTGTATAGCAAAGCAGGGAGTTTATTTTGTTAAGTTGAAAATCACACCCCGTCTGTTTACATGGAAGTCAACAGACATGGCTTTACATACATGACTATAAACAAAAACAGTATTCAACCGATGATAGCAAAATTATACATTTTTGAAAAGCTCTGAAAATAGTGGAATTCAAAAATGCCGTTTAAATCAGGATTGGGTGTATACCCAAAAATATACATTTGTAAACTCTAATAGGCCTAAATATCAAATTTAAACGTTTGTGCTCATTCACTTCCCAATATAAAGACATCAAAAAAAGTAACTCGGCTGTTGTAAAAGCACCTATAATTTTAAAATTGTTACTCATATTCTAAAAATGAAAATACCAGGAGACGGACAATTTAATTACGGTGATTTTGACACCTTGTTTGTTAAAATCGATAAAGTATTGTTGTCGCGGTATGTGCTTACAGATGAAAAGTGCCCATTTCCATTATTGCAGTAACTCCTATTGATCTCTCTGATTCAGCGTGAAGATAATGGCGGGAAACGAGGACAAAATTGGGGTGAAAAATTCCTCTTTGTTTTTGGTTTTCAGTGACTATCATTTCAAATACCCCTTTTCAATAAATAACAACTTGTTGCTCCCAACAGTAACAGGCGTTATGGTCCTGTGTTGTAAACTGGTGTACCCAAAATGGTGTATTTGGGTTGTTACCATGTTTTAATCAAATGATTGAATCCATATTGTGATGTTTTTTGTTTTTTCCTCTTCGTATAATACCCCTTTTTCGAATCCGCGGAGAGTAATTCATGAAATACCCCTATTTTCAAGATTTCGCTGTCCGCGCTGACAATCGAAAATATACCCCTTTTCCCGCGATTTTTAGAACAGTCATGATTACCAACTTTTGTGTTGAGTTGGGGGGCCGGGGTGTAAAATGTAGACATCTGGACATACAACGGTAAGGGTGGCGAGTTCATAACACACGGCCATACACTTTTAATGGAGTAGAGGTAGTTATTGCGATGCTTATTCGAATCTCAGATGGTGTAAAATGTACAAATCTGGACACGCAGCAACGGAAAGGGTGGCGAGCTCAAAACACATGGCCCTATAAGTCGATTCGCAGACATTGGCCGATTTTAGCGATACCATTTCAGTTAAGAGGTGACAGAAGCAAAAGAGGGGAGGCACTCGAATTTAATCGTAATATGCAAGGTTAATACGTGTCTTCGTGTGATTTACTACTGAGATGTAGTCACCACTATGTACCTAGTGACAGGGAACTTGCGGTTGGATTATCGGCATAACGATAAAGAAATGTATTGTTATTCAGATAAATTGATAAAGGTATTCAGGTGGTCTCATAGCCAGAAATACTTAAAGTAACGATTATAATCCGTATCTTGGTTGATATAACTGTTTTTTCATTTAATTAGGACAAATAAAAAAGTATATAAAAACAATGATTATTGAATTATTTTCCGGTTTTTTCTCGCAAATAAATACGTAGAACTGTTATTTTCATTTTAATGTTTCCTTTATTCCACGTGCATAATAAAAACGGAAAATAATATCCACTAAATTATGAATAGGTAAAATGACATACATAATATTTTTCTTTCGAAACCTGTATACGGTCGATGATGGTCGATTTGTTTTTATTGTGGTAACCGCTTCCAAAGGGATAACACATTTGAAGCTGTTGGATTAAGTTTTTGGTTGTCGTGATTGTAAAGCTATATGATCAGCCCTATTCATAAAGCCACACTATCATGAATAGCATTTGATTATGGAGCGCAAATAATCATGATAATAACATCTATAAAAGTACCGCTGTTTCATCATTGGTCAAAATGGGTTCCTCTAACGCCCAATGGACGAGGTCCAAAATCGATACCGATGCGCTAGAGTTTATGAATCTACTATAATCATGTATACAAAGCGTATTGATGACGGGCGTATTGATTACAACGCATGTCACACGCTCAGAAATGTAAGGTAATGGTCTACCATGTAGTGGCTCGAAATGGGCTATTTAAAAAGTATGCCTATGGTCACGCGTTATGAACTCGCCTCCCAATAAGGTGGTGCTGTTGGTCACAGGTCACTAATAGGTATATCAAATAAGGTGGGATCGTTTCAAAAAATCCTTAAAATCGTGATACGTGTCTCTATTTTAAATAGAAGTTGTCAAAAAAACATAACATTTTTGGTATCATATTAAAGACAATTTATCCAGCTACCGAATAAAAAAAGAATTAAAGCCACATGTTTAGCAACAGTAAAGTTATCAATCTAAACGTCGAGTGAGTCAAGGATGGGAGCGGTGGACGAGGAGCCGGTGGACGAGGAGCCCATAGGTTTGTACACAAAATAGCGGAAAACTAGAACTTTTGAAATTGATGCCATTTTAAAAGTATACATAGGAAAGTTTTCAAACTTCTCATATGTGATAATAACATGTGCCTGCTACTATGAATACTAATATTGAATTGTTATCTAGACATTCTCTACTAGAATATGATGTTCAATTCAGGGAGTGTTTTAATGTAAAAAATACACAGTTTTATTCATTTTATTGATTAAACAATGGCCAAATCGCAGTCTCTCTATTTCATTTGTGTGAATCTTCAGTCCTTTTCTACCCTGGGTAGTAAAACATTTAACTAAAAAAGCCAGAAGTGTTTCTTCACAGAATTGTTCATAGATTTATGAAAAATTTGCTATTTAGACCTATTTTGGACCATCCTGTATTCAAAATAAAAGGAACTTTAACGATATTCATGTAGTTCATTTTGATAATCATTTTCTTTTAAATTAAATGGTCCATGCTAACTAAATTTCATAGAATATTATATACAAACATTAATTTTATGCATTATTTCATCATAATTTTAGACACCCTGTACTTTTCCTGTGTACATTTTGGGCAAATGATTCTTAGCAAATTTGGTAGCACCTTCTGCGGTTGTTCTGATTTTGGTGACTATTTTCAGCTAAACCCTAATTGTACAAACTATCAAACTATTTTGTGAGGAGCAAAAACGATCAAATTTGTTATGTTCCACCCTGTAAAAATTGTACACACCCTATATAATTTGATTCTTTTTTGCAAAAATAAAAAACCTTGAATCTTAAGCTTTCCAACAATATATAGTTTGTGGGTCATTAAGTATGTAAAACTTAAGTTTTGTCCCGTTTAATCAGAATTGGTGCATTTCTCAACATTATTAGAAGTGAAACTTTTTTTTGGACCAGTTTGTGACTTCTGACCTGTTGCACTTTTTAGTTTCTTGCTGTCATATTCCTTTAATATTTTTAAAACCACAAAAGCTATCTCAACAAAATAATTTAAAGCCCTAATAACAAGCTATCTGCCTGCAAAACGGCATTGGTATAGCTAAACAGAAGGGGAGATACAGCTGTTTGAAGTTTGGAGACCAGGGGTGGTGCCGGAAGGGGTGCCGCCGGAAGGGTGCCGCCTGTACCAACGCAATGGGGATAATCCCATGCTTTGTTCTTTTTTACAATAACTAGTCATCCCCTGATGTTACAAACACCATTCTGGTCCAATTTTAAAGGATATTTAGTAGTCTTTAAAGCATGTGGTTCAATAGACTTGTCAACTCTTTGAAACAACTAATTAATTATGGATAAGACCATGGTCACCAGCTTTCTTCCTATTCGCTACACAGTCAACATGAATAATCAGCCTCAATTCACCAGATTTATAAAAATGACTATAATAGAAACAGTTTACAACCTATGATAGCAAAAGTATACATTTTTAGAAAGCTTGAAGCTAGAGGAATCTAGAAATGCAGTTTAGATCAGGGAAGGGTACATCCTTTAAAAATATTTCTGAAAATTCTTGAAATGTATAAAATTAAAATGGGAGATATTCACTAGCCGGTATAATCACCTTACCGACGTAGTAACCTTTGATAATGATATATCATCTGATGAGTAATTTCATGAGAAATTCAAATGTAAAGTAAATAATGATAAGGGGAGGATATGGATCTCAAATTAAAAATTAAACAAATCTGATATTTTCCCGAACATTATGAATCATACCATTTTAGTCCTTGGCCGTACTTTATATTTTTCTTTCTTCTGCTTTTTATTTCACTTAAATCGGAGCTGCGGTTCCAAAGTTACGGCAAATGAAAGTCGAAACTCTTAGGCAATTCTCGCAAATAGTGGTATAACATATCTTATGTACGAGGGGCAGTCAATAAATAGAGAAAGTGATCATGGTATGAGATGCATGAGTGATTCTATTGAGGGGATAATGTGATCAATACAAATGAACCTTTGTCTTTCAAACAATACACTTTTGGATTGTTAGATACCTTTGATTATGTAACGTCATTAACATAAACACAATAGGTTTCAGACACTGACTGAAATCTGTCAATTATTTGGCTGGATATGTAATATGTTGAATATGGGTTGATTGATACATTTGCGTATATCTCGGCAATGCAAGCATAAAAACAAATAACACTTGGCACATAGTTGTAATACACACTTACCTCTGTTTGACATTCTTTTTAGATCTGAATGCCTTAATACGAACAAGAAGGGACCATCTCAAATACGCTTTTATTTAGAAAAATCCGCAATAATATACCTTAGAAAACAACAAAGGATAAAGAACAATGGAGGGATTATAATTTAATAAATTGTTGTGGGATGTGAAGCAATAATAGTGGGGATTTCAAAAGGAGCTGTTCATAAAATTTCCTCAAACCATTGAAATTATATGACGATTACTTACACAATACATATCTAGTAGCTCTAAAGATAACAGTAATAAGAGAGGTTGTAGCAGCCATCTTTGATTGATACATTCATGTATATCTTCATTTTGACTATCACAATATTTTTACACATTGATTTAAGCATTTTTCATTATTTCTGATAAGAATTTGAAGGCACAGTAAGCTTTTATCTGGTAAATTTCATGATTTTAGCCATTTTGGGCCCGTTTCAAAATTATCTGCCGTCTGCGCATGCGCATTTTTCTGCAGGTTTCATGCGAATAAGTTCAGATAATTAGTTAACTATCATACGGAATCTTCCAAACGGGTTAATTGCTTGAATTTTTCCTAAATTGTTTGATTTTCCGCAATATTAGTGATTCACTGACTGGGCATTTTAAATGAAAATTAGCTATTTGAAATACTGATATTTGTATACCTTTTATTCAATTCCTTCTCCTTACTTTTTCCTCTTATACTACACATTCCAAATTACACAGGGATTAAAGTTATTGTCTTTTGTATCATATTTATGCGAGAAAAAAATCGGGATTTACCTGCTTCTGATGTCATGTTATGCAATCTTCTTACCACGTGTTTCATAAAAACAATTCAAATTTCCCGCCAAATAACTGATTTAGCAGTGTCCCCACAAGCCTTACACAAGGTAAAAATTGGACATTATTACGAGCGCCCTCTTCGACGTTCAAACTGTGTGTTTGTGAATAATCATGAACCGGAAAGGTACTGTGGTCACGCCTCCTGGATATAAACTGCAATATCAACGCCGCCTAGTGACGCTATATGGCGTTGCTTCGTCTGTTTCATTTTAATATTTAAGTATAATAACAGGGGATGCAGTCTATCTTCGCTAAATTTAAATGATCATTATGTTCCAAAATGTTGAAATATTAGAAAAATAGCCCATCAGATATCACTATCTATAGGAGTGTTAGATAAAATGTTGGAATAGCAATTACGGAATTATTATTCCATGATGGCAAGATGTTTTAAAGTCTATGAAACAAGTACGAGTAAGATTCAAAGCTTATTTTCTCAATGAATTACGTTCATATCATATTTATTTTTAGAATTCCGTACTTCCTTATATACTCAAGTTATATTTTATTCTCATTTGAAAACAATCCAGGTAATACAACGTCTAATGTAGTGATATTAGAATTACTAAACTTTGTTCACCAAAACTACCAGAAGTAAAAAGCCCATTTCATAATCATGCGAGTTTACTCTCCTTTCAAATATCCCGCGTCAATCCCAAGAATAAACTGAATGGTCTGTAATATCGATGAATGACCCATGATTGATTTCTTTTGATTCACTTTCTACCCGAGTCGTCGGTGCTTATCAAAATACACCGTGATGCAATGTAACGCAAGTCCAGTCTCTATTCAATGTTATTGATTGAGATAATGTTACGAATACTGCATGTAGTATTGAGATAAGTCATTGATGTCTGACAGTGCTATCGATTTAGGGATTATAATTCCGTGAAGTAGACATTAACTTTTCTGTTTGATTTACTGATTAACATTTGAATTGCATAATGTCTGGTTTGCCGCGAGCTTTGGGATAATATAATAATGTTCTCGTGCAATTAATTGACCGGGAAGGGACCTTTTTGGATTTTTAATGGAAATCAGCTCAAACTTACAACTGTAAGGATTAAGAAAAATCAGTTGCCTTTGTGCAATAACACGTCGTTTCAAAATATTCTATCCCTGGCTCGGACAGATTTTATGGTCATTGTGAAATAACGACATTCAAATAAGTATTTGGTATTTGTTAATTCTCTGCCACTGTAATCGGGAACTGTCACTGTGGCCGAGTGGTCTAAGGCGGTGGTCTAATGGAAACTTTTGCGCGTGAGTTCGAATCTCACTGGAGTCACCTTTTTTGTCTTTATTTTACTTATGATTTTGAAGTATTTATGAATCGTATCGCCCTGTAACTCAGAAAATATTCATGATTTATTATCAGAAATGTAATTCGGCATGAAATCTACTGTCTAAAAAAAAGTTTGGTACATAAACTATGATGTGACTTTGATAAAATATGTACACAAATATTATCTAAATATGTTCATTTTGCATGTTGGTTCTCGGGGAGGGGCATCCACTTTCAACTTATTTTCTACTACAAGGGAGTTTGTTTTCTTAACAGAATGCCCACTGAAGAAAATTGAAGCTGCATTCATAATTTGTACCACACGCAATTTCTATAAATTGGTGTAATGTGTTATTCGAAACATTAAATTGTAAAAATACATCGATATCACGAGGTTCGAAATAGCTCAGTCGGTAGAGCTTTAGACTCTCAATCAACAAGCCGTAGGTTCGAATCTTGATTGAAGTTCTTAATGTTATTTATTTATATTATTTTACGTTATTTATTTATTTATTTAGTTATTTATTTAATATTATTATCTATTTACATTTTTTTAAATTGATATTTATTCATATTGATTTTCTTCTTTTTTAAACTTTCTTCTATCTTGATGGGTTTATTTATTAATTATGTGTTCATTTGATTTTCAATTAATTGAACATTAATGTTATACATTATATTTATTTATTCATTTGTTTGTCTAAGGATTTAATAACTTACCTAATTAATGAATTAATATATTCATTTATTTATCTATTTATTTACCCATTAATTAATTTATTAATTATTAATACATATTTCGATGTGGTCGAGCTCATAAACTTATCTTTTCATAAATAAAAAGATCACATGGTGTTTCAATTCGTATTAAAGCAAACACAAACTATTAACTTCAATTTTATAATACATTGTTTTAATTATAATTTCAAAATCTGTCGTAACCAGCCCATACTAAAAGCGTGTTCAGGTTATTTGAAATGACATTGGATTACAATATCGCTGACGCTAAACTGAATGACTGGATTAATATATCGCGCTGACGCTAATAACGAGGTCGTACTACAAATTAAATTGAATGATGATAACCGATTGGCCATCCACTATTTACTATTGAAGTGTTACGTGTAATAAACCAATTATTACCATATCAATTGGATCACGCTTTCAAGTCCTGAACACTGATTGAAAAGATCGCTACATAAAACCAATGGGATGTGCTAGCATTAATAAAGGTGCGTGACCCATTTACCAGGGAGTTACATAATCACTTCGATAGTGAAAAGCAATTATGCAGTATCAGACCTGGATCACTGCGCATGAATGGTATGAATGGGCGTTTATTCTTTAGGTATACTTGTCTCAGGATAACAAATCTCGATAAATACGAAATAAAATAACATTGACAAACTACATGCTGTGATAGGATTCGAACCCGTACCCCGCTGATTTCAAATCCGACACCTTACCGCTGAACTAAATCTATTCGATGTAAATTAAGTAAGAAAAAAACATTATACAGTTCAACATGAGCTTAAAATGCTTTATATTTCCTATTTTAAGCGTTTTTAACACAGAGTTTTCGCCTAAAAGCAGTTAAAAAGCTGCTGCACTTAAAGAATCTAATTTTGATTTAAACGACACTTAACAATTAAGGACATCTATTTCGTTCGTACACACTTCAATGAGTCGATTAACAGCCACAGTCTATCGTTGCATCATGGGGGTTTAAACGATGGGTACCTGATGACTCGGGTACGTACATCGACTCGTGTGACTTTTGTCTAGGACAATCACTTGAGAGGAACAAAAGATGTTACCTGTCAATCAAAAATAAATTGAGACTAGATAAACTAGCCATCAAGCGATGGCGCTCTTGATAATGTCCCTGCTCTAAGGCTTGTGTCCCGCGTGTACTTACTTTGAGACAATGCTATGACGTCATAGTTCACACTTACAAATTCAAAACTGTATTGTTTGAAAGACAAAGGTTCATACTTTGTATTGATCACATTATCCCCTCAATAGAATCACTCATGCATCCCATACCATGATCACTTTCATTATTTATTGACTGCCCCTCGTATTTCTTTGTTTTTCAACCAGTATAATATAGGCGCTGTTTTGGCTCGCTGTAGCTATACCGAAGCACAAATTTGGCTATTTTCGGGGATCGGTACTAGTACGCTAGCGCAACGGTATCACATCGCAAAGAACGGTAACTATACTCTGTTTGGCCATCTCGAGACAGTGACGTAACTGAACAGGCGCAGCTTTTACGCACGCGTGTGTATCTTCCGCCTTTCAACGCTCGTGTTTGTACGCCAGCGCCGCGAGTATGCACGCGCGTTATGTGATGCAATTAGTAGAATACGCGGTTACGTCACTGTCTCGAGATGGCCAAACAGAGTATAGTACATCGTCAACAGGGGCGGATCCAATTCCAGGGGGGGGTGCTGCGGTGGCTGCAGCACCCCGGGGTATGAAGAAGAAAAAAGAAAAAAAGGGAAAAAAGAAAAGAAAGGAAAGGAGATAAAAAAAGGAAAGATAAGAGAAGAAAAGGAAACGGAACATACCGGCACATGACTTTATGACATAATTACTCCTAATTAATAATTGCAATTTGTTGTTGTAACATGCTCATAACAAACATAAGTATATATCTATTAGTGTTCTTTGACAATGATAGTGACATTTGATGTAAATGCTCTCTAACAAGTCTTTAAAAATTGGAAAATTTTCAAACACGATTTTCTCAAAACGCTGTTTTTCGTGATGTGCCGGTATGTCAGAACAGCGACGATGTGATACCGTTGCGCTACTGTACTACAGTGCAACAGAGCATAAATGACCACATATTGAATTATAAATATAGTGCCTAGTGTTGTACAACCATCAAAATTTCAATCCTAATGTGTATCATATAATCAAAACAGCTTTGTTTTAAAGTACTCTTTTGTGTCCTTGTATGATTATCAGCATTGAACAGGCGATATTTTCATTGTAAACTCAATTAAGTCCATTTCCCTTTACGCCTATCACATTTTGATGACAAGTGAGTGTCAACGGAGAAAAAACCCAAATAGTAATGCCACGGACCGGCAGAGACCTACCTACTGTAAACATGAAAAGATCTTACAGGCGAGTCAATTCTTCATGCCATTACGTCAAAACTGTACGAGGCAGGTCATTTTGACCGCCCGGTCAATAGTACTTTTTGAAAGAAAGAAAAAAAAGACCGGGAAGTGACGTCACGCATTAAATGGACCAAACTATTTTGTGTTATCTGATGTAGTATCCACCAATCAGATGGCTAGAATATTTTCATGCGTTATATAAAATGTACTTTCCACCAGTAATCAGTTTGACCTGATTTAATGTTCATTTAAGAAATATGCGGTCTTTTCCATGGGACGCCCTCTATCCTTGGTTTTCTTTTTAGTGAAAGCAGATTTTCTTGCAGATTTACATTTCTGATCATAATTCATAAATATACCGTATTCTGAGTTACAGAGAAATTCCGATTCCAAGTACTTTAAGCTGCTAAAATATAAAGAAACAAGGGCATAAAGGAGGAAGTATAAAAGGGCGCTCTCCTCAGATTTGTAGTTTTATTTGCCACTTATATTTGCTAGTAGCCTATAGGCCTACGATGCTGGAATAAATCAGAAAACTAATTTGACATGGTCTATGAACTTTATAGATAGTTTTATGATGACAAATAGGGTAAACTTTAACATTAGAGGGGCATTCAAGGGTTATTTAACATGATAACATGGTTATGGTCCTTAAAACATATTCATTGTGTTACTAACATTGATTTTGGTATGCAAGGGGTTATTCAAGATGGTGTCCAAAATGGCCGCCGAAAAGGGTCAAATTTCATAAAAGACATATTAACCAAACTTTATGATGATGGTATAGTTTTAACAATGGGATGTGTGTATTAGATACTAGAAACTCATATCCAGTATTTTTGCTGTGTTAACATACTTTAAATTTAAGATGCCCCCCCCCCCCCCCCGCCCCCCCCCCCCCCCAAATGGCTGCCTGTAAAAATAGCTTAAGAGCGTATATTGCATTATATTCACCATGTTCTGAACTGCTATAAATAGACTAATGCTTTTAGATAAACTACTCCCTTCTGTGAACGTTTTGATTAGATCTATGTATTGCTTTCCAAAATGGCCGCCAGATGGTAAAGTTGATATTAAATTACCTAAAACAGGTGGGTTACATAATAAATGACCATAGCCAATCCCCAAAACTAATGGAATAAAATTCATTATATTTCTAAGATAAAAACCAGAGGAAATACCCATTACTCAAGGTGATCATTTAATGACCACAGGAAATAGCGACCCCAAGCAATAATTTAATGACCCATATACCATGTATACGGTCACTTAATAACCTCAGGGGATCATTCAATGACCTCAATTGACCATTTAATGACTCAAAGTGATCGTTTAATTTAATTAGTGACCCTAAGTGATCATTGCATTACCCCGGGTGATCATCTAATGGGGCCCTCACATGTATCCGTGTGAGCTGGGCGGCCCCTTACCGTCTTATAGAAAAACAACAGAGTCCAACACGGTGAACAATCAGCAAAAAATGTCAACGGCCGCATTTTTATTTATTTTTGTCACCGGGTTCATACTGTTCTATACCGGGTCCTTATCGGCCTGGAACCGGGCTCATACCACCTCCTCACCAGGTCCTCACCGGCCGAAACGCTTGGGTACCGACCGAACCGCCTTGATAACGTCATCAAATTGCCCTGTATAAGCTGAGCGCTCAAGCTCGCCGCTTCTCTCACATTCCGGGAATCTCTGTAAAATACATTTGCCCTCACATGTATCCGTGTGAGCTGGCCGGCTTATTACCGTGTGACAAATTGGTGCAGACGGCGGCACACGGTGATGTCACACGGTGGGCCGTTTCCCGTCCGTTAACCACGTTGCCGGGGACATTGACGGCCATCCGCGCCCGGCAGGACCCGGCAGGAATTTTGAACATGCTCAAAACTCTTGCCGGGTGAGCAAAAGCGGCGGCAAACGGTGAGAGCCCGGTTTGAGGACGGTATAAAGACGGCACACCCGTTTCGCGCCCGTTCGCAGGGCGGTAATGGTAGGCGGCCACCTTACCGTCTAATAGAAAAACAACAGAGTCCAAACAATCACTAAAAAATGTCAACGGGCGCATTAATTTTTTGTTGTGGCCACCGGGTCCATAACGTTATATACAGGGTCTTTACCGGGTCCTCACCGCCCACCGGCCGTGTACCGGGCTCACCGTCCTCATACATTTCTAGCTTACCGTTCTCACCGGGTGCATAACACCTCCTCACCGGGTCCTCGGTCCATACCGTTCTACACCGGGTCTGTCCCGGGTTCTCACCGGCCTTGTCCCGGGATCACCGGCCTCATACAGTTCTAGCTTACCGTTCTCACCGTGGCCTCACCGTGTGCATAACACCTCCATACCGGTTCATAACCGGTCGAAACGCCTGGGTACCGGCCGAAACGTCTTGATTACATCATCAAACCGCCCTTTTCAAGCTGAGCGCTCAAGTCGCCGCTTCATTTGCATTCCGGAATTCGTACGACCAACATCAATAATACTCTCTAAATGTAAAAGAGCTAAACCTCACTCTTTCGAGAGCTTTAGGAGGGACGGCTCTTTTAAGAAGTGAAGTTCACTCTTTTCAGAGTGATTTATCACTCTTTTCAGAGTAATTTATCACTCTTTTAAGAGTGATTTGTCACTCTTTGAAGAGTGATTTCCAATTTTCAGAGTGATTTTAACTCTTTTTAGAGTGAAAATCGCTCTTTTAAGAGTGAACTTCACTCCAAAAAAAGAGCTGTTCCTCCTAGAGCTCTCGGGGGAGTGAGTTTTAGCTCTTTTACATTTAACATTTACAGAGTTGCAACATGCCTGCTGAGAGTCCGTTCCGCGAACGGTTACTAGGCTGCATGAGGCCATTCGCAGTCCGTCGCTAAGATGGTCGACGTCCACCACCGTCCATCACCGCCCTGCGAATGGGCGCGAAACGGGCGCGAAACGGGTGCGAACGGGTGCGCCGTCCTTATACCGTCTTCATACCGGGCTCTCATCGTTCGCCGCCGCTTTTACTCACCCGCCAGGAGTTTTGAGCATGTTCAAAACTCCGGTGGCCGGCAAAGTCCCCTGAACGTGTTCAACGGACGGGAAACGGCCCACCGTGTGTGCCGCCGTCCGCACCCATTTTTCACACGGTAAGGGGCCGCTCAGCTCACACGGATACATGTGAGGGCCCCATAATAACCGCACTGTGATACCGTAATGCCGGGCCGTAATGACCCAAGCAATTTAGTAAGTAAAGGATATCCGATTAATAAGGTCATTGATTAATTCATTCAACCATACACCTAGCACATTAAGTCCCTGACCAGGTGCTTTGAGGTTCAAAATAGATAATCGGTACCAAAAACCTGAGATATACATACTGTCACTGATTAAATGAGCAAATTTTTTCTCCGCAGTTTGATACCTCATTCAACAAAATCGAATAGATACTTTTAATGAGTTATGGCGATTGCAAGGACCGCGCATAACAACAGCAAAGTTGCACTAGGTATAGGAAATCATTGATTTTAAAGTGTGTGATTACGCACTGAAAAAAACTCACAGCTAATCAGCTAAGACTTTTATTCTTCACAGCTAGTCACATCCTTTGTCCCGCAAATTGCGGTTATCACTCCAGACCCATTCATCTGGCTCGTTCAGATAGCACATAGTTATGACAGTAATCACACACAAATCAATGATTTCCTATACCTAGTGCAACTTTGCTGTTGTTATGCGCGGTCATTGAAATCGCCATAACTTTAAAAGTATCCATTCGATTTTGTTGAATGAGATATCAAACTGCGGAGAAGAAATTTGCTCATTTAATGTTTATCTCAGATTTTTGGTACCGATTACATATTTTGAATTAGCCAACCTCAAAGCACCTGGTCAGGGACTTTATGTGCGTGTACGGTATATATTCTTGGTGGCGATGAAATATATACCCTTGAAATCATACTATGACTGGGTGGATTACAAACTAGCGTGTCCCAAAAGTAATACCGTTAGGCATAAACTAACTACCATCTGCAACAGTTTACCAACATTCGGCGTTTATCATATAAAATGTCATGATTTTCTTAGTTTCGATCATAGTGAAACTATAGGTGCTGAATTCGAAAGTTTTTTTACACTTGGACTTTCGCGGCAAATCTCAACCCAGAAGTGGCGTTATTGGCTTATTTGGCATGAAGGCGATGTCGGAATTGTATGACATTTTGGATTTGGGCTATGTTGATGATTATCTTTACGTTATTTGCTCATTTAGTATATCGATACATATCTCAATGCCACTTTAATTTGTAAAATTGTGAAACCAATCTGATGTCAACTCAGTGGCGTAGCTAGGATTTTTTCAGGGGGGGGCAAGATTTCTAAAATGTTCGTAAAAGGTTGCCCCCCCCCCCCCCCCCAAAAAAAAATCTAGTCACTTACCTCGTGAATTTCACGTAAGTGTGGGGGGGAGGTCAAAATTCTTTTTTCCTATTTTCTTTTTTTCTCACCTCTTTTTTTTTTTTTTAGGGGGTGGGGGGGGGGGGGGCGGGGGCACAAATGGTTTTTTTCGTCAGGGGGGGCATTTGCCACCCCCCCCCCCCTGAGCTACGCCACTGTGTAAACTTTTTGAAATACAAAGCCATGGAATACGAACGTGGTCAGAACCCGGTTTTTTTCTTCAATTTAACAATAAACCGCCCATGCATTGCACTTTGGGATTGTGTTCAAGTTTTCCGAGCATCATGGAGTTTATTCTCCGAAATAACTGTACGTTTGGTCAAACTAACTTCATTTAAAAGTTCTGTTTTACATTTGGGTTCTCTTTCTTCACTTATTTGAATATTCGACAATATTTACATCATAGCAAAGAACGCTGTTTTAAACTTTATGTAAATAATAAACTCATTTTAATGCAATAACTATTTTCAATTCTGCTCGTAATCGGAGAAATTGTCACAGCTTCTGAAATATTTGACATATAAATTATACTTTTCTCTCTGCAAATAGAAATTTAATAATATGATAAAGATATTTATGAATAACCAATACATTAAAACACTTTCTTCTGATGTTTCTTCGGAAGTAATAAAATTAATATAAGATTGCCCTTTTCGTTGCCTTTGAATAGGCCCTCACCATATTTTTGTAAAGGTATTCCCAATTTGAAAAGGTTAAATTGCGGGTATTTTTATCAATAATCAGCATTAAATAGAAATACTTATTGCTGAATCCCTAATGGACTTTAAATGAACTTAGTTTGACCAAAAATAAAGTTATTTCAGAGAATAAACTCCATGCAGAGAAAACTTGCATATAACGCAAAGATGCAACGCATTTGTGGTTAATTGCTAAAATCGGTAAAAACAGGTTCTGACCACGCTCTATTCAAAGCTATGTATTTCAAAACTTTTACATTAGAGAGGTCTTATAATTTTACCAATTAAGGTCAGATATATTTAACTTTTTATCCTGAAATTTACCATAGCTACGTGTCCTATTTTTGTTAGTTATAAGCTCTGCAGTTTTTGGACCCACATTTTTTTGGGACACGCTGTATAGGGCTGTGTTTTGAACTCGCCACCCTTACCATTGCAATTTTTATATTTACACCATTTGAGATTCGAATTAGCATTTCGCAATAACTACTTGTTCTGCCCCATAAAAAGTATATATTTTCTGAACAAGGAATTGAAATATGCTATTGGAATTTATATAGGACCTAATGGTAACATGTTGTGATTACGAATGTTCAAAAATATCGATTTTTTTTCTTCTTCATATTTTGATTTAAGCTCAATGAATATTTGTATAGGGGAAGGTGGGGTAATGGCGGACACCTTTTGTCAGAGAGGTATAACACACATATAATACGTCATATAACAATAAAAATCATGTAAACACAAAGCACTGTGATGGTTCTACCTTTTATCAAGTTTTTATCAACTCATCATCAGAAAGTAATGCACCAAAATATCAACTTGCCCAAAAAGTGATTTTTGTAATTCTCCCGAGAATTTGCGAGACAACCATCCCATTTAGGTTTTGTGTGATTTCAATGGAGAGGCACCTAACATCATAGGGTGACAAAATACCACCTTCTTTCACCTGCCTTTAGATACAGCCCTGTCCGCGATTACCCCGCGTCCGCCATTACCCCACCTTCCCCTACCCATCCCAATCATAATTTTACTGTGCATATTAGTTGCTCATGCAATTACCCATCAGAACATAATGGTTGTCAATGGTAACTTGTTGAAATATACTATATTGAGAAGTAAATGAGCACAAACGTTTAAATTTCATATTTATTAGAGTTTACAAGTTTATTTTGGGGGGTATGCACCCTATCCTAAGTTAAACGGCATTTTTGAATTCCCCTCTATTTGAGAGCGTTCCAAAAATGTATAATTTTGCTATCATCGGTTGAATACTTTTTTTTGTTATAATCATGTATGTAAAACCGATGGATTCGGGCAAGTTCACTGTGTAGCAAAAAGGGAAAAAGCCAAGGACAATGCAATCGATTCATGATTACAATTGTTACATAAAAGTTGTCAGGTTTGTTGAAACAGACTCTTTTTAGAATATAAAATAATCTATCAAATGAGAGCAAAATCATATTTGTACCATACAGAGATAAGGAGTTGTTGTAAATTGAACATAGAATTGGGAACATTTTCTATATTCCCCATAGAGATTGTTCACAGCGCCGCCGCCACCCCTGACTTTCACAATATATTCAATCATATCTCAGCCAAACAGTTATAGAAATACCTGATTTATTCACACAATGTAGCTATATAAATAGGCTTTCAAATGACACCTCAACCATACCTCTACCACATTTAGTTGTTGAGTTAATAGAGAGAGATGGATGATTCGTTACCAAAAATGCAACGCCGCCACATATATTTGGTCATCTTAGTGTAAAAACAGCAAATTAGAACTGCTCTACACAACTGAATCTACCGCCTGAGGTGCTATCACAGAAACACATCAAGGGCTGTCCCATATAGCATGATTAGTTTGGAGGTACACATTTTTTTAAAGAATCAATAGGACTTTCAAAAAAGGCCATTAAAATGTAGTTTTTGCCCCAAAATCAACATATAAAGAAAAAACCCTGAAAGATCCTCTTGTACAATATTTAGGTATTACGTTCAGCCACAATGTCTGAAGAAATCATTGAGACATGATAAAAAGCAATGAAATGATAGGGCCCAATGAAATTTTGAATATTTCAACTTTAAACAGTATGAAAATCAGAATTGTTTTTAAAACCACCACAAACTGGTAGATACTATACATTTTTAAAACTCTGTGAAAGTCCCAAATTTATTGGATCATCCAAATTTGAATGATGGCTTAAAATATGAAAACATGTGTTTATGGCCTGTTGCACTGTAGGCCTACACACAAAATAGTACAGGGTGTATCAAAAAAGTGTCCCATGAGTTAGAAAATTAATTAAAAATACATCTCATGGCTTTTTGTTTTTAAAAAAACCCAGACTGTTGTTAAGCCCTATTAGTCCGCAATGAAATAAACTGTATCCCATTGAATTTTACTACCTAACTACCGAGATATGATCAATTCAGTAATAAGAGTGTGAGTCCCACTTTGGCCACTTTTGAACAAGAAATGACTTTCAACTGATAAAACTGCCTTTGTGATTCCGATGATGATTTTAAAATATATCAATGTATTGTTTAAAATAACGTGGTATGTCATGGATAATATGGATGAATTTTGTTTTTGTTTGTTTAAATTCAACTATCAACATTTAGTAGGTAGATTATTATTGATTATGTTCAAATACACACTGAATGACAATTCTAATAAAAGAACTCTCTTCACATGAAAAGTGGCCAAAGCTGAACTTGAACATGCCTGAGTAGATTTGGCATAATTTGGTAATGGAAGCTCCAAAATGGATAGAAAAAAATCTTATTGCACATTAAAGATTGCTGAACATGATTACTAGTATTTCACAAACAATTTTTATATTTTTCATGGCCAAAAAAATAATGTTTCACATGGGACACTTTTTTTTGACACACCCTGTTTTTTATTATTATTATAATACAAGGCATTTTGTATGCACTGTGGGCGTAAAAGCGTATTCAAATCAGCTGAGGTGGTCCTGGGTTATGAACAATATACCCATAATGTGACGCCAATTTTAAAGGATCTACATTGGTTGCCAATCAGAAAGCGAATTCTTTTTAAACTTCTCCTTGTTGTATATAAGTCCCTGCACAATCTTGCACCTACCTACATCAAACAACTCATCATACCTTACCATCCTTCTCGGACTTTAAGATCAAGATCCAAAGGGCTCCTTCAAGTACCACGTGCGGCCATATCTGCTAAACGGACTTACGGCAGTAGAGCCTTTTTCATCGCTGCACCGAAGGAATGGAATGCTCTTCCCGAACATGTCCGACGTGCTGCATCAGTGCAATCCTTCAAAACGTCATTGAAGACATATCTTTTTAATTTATAAATTGTGCATAGTAGACTGCATTGTACTTCATATTTAACATCCTTGCTGGTCATGTTTGCAGATCAAGTTGTTGTTGTTGTATTTGTACTTTATGTAATTTCTGATGTGTATTCTATGATGTATAGCTTCTTTATTATGTTCTTATATTTTTTCATTTATGTATGTTATGCGCTTCGGGGTTGTGTTCACAATGTGAGGCGCATTATAAATGCCCTTTTATTATTATTATTATTACACAATTGATGATAGGCTACACCCTAGAAGACATTTAAAAACGTCTCAGTGCAAAGCAAAGTGCAAAAAACCCACGGTATGTTTGTATTTACTCCCACAATGTATCTATTGTAAGAGCCCCCCAAACAAAAAAATAAAACAAACACACACAAACTAAACTGCTCACAAAAAGTATCGAAACACTTAGAAATGATCCAATATATAACGGCTCGAAAAGGTATGCGTTAATCGAAGCAAATAACCAAGTGCATAATTTTGTTCTGCGTATTTTGACACCTCAATCGATGAGATACGATGTTGCGGAGCGGAGTTATTGTCATTTCAATGGTCGTGGGTCCAGTTTCAAAAATGACAATCATCCTATAGAAAGAGGTTTGCATTACTGTTTAGAATGATCAGATTCGTGATTTTCAATAGGGATGAGTGTCACTTTTGAAACTGGACCCACGATCATTGAAATGATAATAACTCCGTGTCAAAATACGCAGAACAAAATTATGCACTTGGTTATTTTCTTCGATTAATGCATACCTTTTCGAGCCGCTATATATTGGATCATTTCTAAGTGTTTCGATACTTTTTGTGAGCAGTTTAGTTCCATACGAGGGAGTGACAGGCTTTAGCGGTGTGTCAGTAGTCTTGAAACCATTTTAAATCCATTAAATTCCCCTGAATGGCTGCAATTCACTCAAATAAGTCAAAGGGCTGGACCTGTACCCACCTCAAATCCCAAAATTGTTCATTATTTGCTCCACCAACATCAATTTTGGGGATTAAAATCCCAACTTATTAGATTGTTCAGGCAAGGAAAAGTCACTTTTCTTCGCTCAAACACTTTCTGGCTCTGTGCCAGGAGAACTCGTTATTAAGGATATGAACTGTCAGAGAAACACTTACGTGATTGATGTTATTGCTTGTTTTCAAGAATAAAATTGTTATTAATTTTGAAATCTTGAAAATCTTCGCTCAAACACTTTCTGGCTATGTGAACTCGCTATCCAGAATATGAAATGTCAGAGAAACACTTTAATACATAATTGATGTTATTGTTTGATTTCAAGAACAAAATTGTTATTAAATTTGAAAACCTATATGCCTATATATATGGTTATTTTCACAAAGATAATTTGTAAAGTTCTGCTAAATTCAAAGGGAGTGGAGGGGCATCACTTATAATATGTGTAATGTTGCGGCAAAAGGGTGCAGTTGTCAGTAAAATTCATGGAATTAGGCACGGAAAAACAAAGAAAATAAAGACAATTTTACAGTAATTATTTTTCATAAAATCAGAAAACAATATCCAATCTTGACCACAAGGTGTCATTTTGAAGCATTCAAAAAGCTCCTTTTGTTGGTATTGGTATCTCAACTTTTTCATTGAGAGACAACTGCACCCTTTTGCATATATTTGTAAGTAGACATAACCAAAAAACACCCCCTTTTTATGTGATTTTTGGGCCATGAATGCTTACAGTGTTGAGTCAGAAAGAAGCTGTTTTTTTCACAAACGTGCCACGAAAATGTCAGGATTGCATATTCAAATTTGATGGTAGGCCCCCCAAAAAAAATTGTTTGCTTGTCCATAGATGGGTCAAAAAAAGTTGGGTCGGTAGGTCGGAATATCCTTATCAATGGCAGGCTAATGGCAATGGTTAATTTTAGCATGGTTTAGCCCCGGGGGTTTAGCCCACATTTGATTTGAAATAACCAACATATTTATACCCCATGACCCACAGCATAGCGTTAGAAACTTTTATCTTTAGATCATAATTACTACAGTATTAGGATTTATTCTGTTCAAAAGTATAACTTTTATCATGAACCATTTCTGAATTATTTGGTCCTTAACATGGAGGTGACATGAAAAGGGTATTGGGCTCACTTGAGGAGTAACGTAGGGTTCAATTAAGGTCATTAAAATGAATGTTTTAACAAAAACCAAACAAATCCAAAAAGAACCCCTTTTTTTAAATTTAATGTTTTTTAATGTGTTTTTTTTACAAATTCAAAAAAAGAAGAAGTTTTTTCTGACCAGTCGGGGCTGACTCACACGGTCGGTCGGACGAGGACAAGCAAACAACTTTTTTTTTGGCCTAATGCTACAAAGACTTCATATTTGGCTTTCATTCCAAAAAGAATTTTGGAATTCAACCATAGCTTCATAACTTTACATCCATTTTTAGCAGAACCTGATATTTTAAAGCCAATCCATGGGATGGTGCAACACACACGGCTTGCTGATTCAGAGATGCCATGCACTAACTAAGTATCAATGAAACTGGTGAAGGCACATGAACTTTTGATACAAACTCGTAAAATAACTGAAAATAAAGGTAACTATGGAAATTTGAGTTATATAAAGTCTCATAATTCAAGGGGAAAACCTGATAAGAGACATTTTAGCAGATTTATGAGAGCACTTTATTCAAATAACTCAAAATATCACAATAATTTGACCATCCTGTGGATTTTCTATAAATGTGAGGGTTTTACTAAATTTAGTGTATATAATATGATAACACAATGGTCGATTGTTTATTTACATAACTGTCAAACAGTAAGTAAGTGGGTTTGATTGATGATTTTCATCTAAAAACTTGAAGGATTAATGCATCTTGTATAAAGTAGAGATGTTGCAATTTCTTCGAAAAATAACTTTCTGCTGATCTCTAATGGATTGAAATTCAACTTCGGTCACGTAAAACATAACGGCGGTTTTAAAAAATGGCTCAAAATAGCATATTCATCATTTTGCCCGTTTTTGATCATATTATAAAGAACGTTTAAAGAATAGCCGATTATTCCAAAATATGTGCTAAGATAGTCATTTCTTTGTGCCAGAATATGATGGCCCTTGCTTGTTGCCAAAAAAATTCTGCCCGTTTTTGATGCTTAAACAGTCAGGAGTGTAACACTTTTTTTTACATAAAAATTGAACATGCATTTTTATTAAGCTAGTACAAGAAAACCATCTTCGATATTCATTTCTGAGATATACATTTTGAAATATTGAAGGGTCCACCTTATTCAGAATGAGTCGCTGTGAAATTGATCTTGCATAAGTCCAATAAATTATTGATTGTTACACTACAGTATGTCAACATGAAGAAAGGAGTCAACTCAAATATTGAAATTAATCTAGCTTGATAATAAAAATGATGAAAGGTTATGCATTTGTCATTCCATATTTTGTATACCTATACACTTGGCTTGCCATAGATGGTCAAGTGGCATTGGTAATCTCATCATAGCATTTGTGGTCAAAGGTTTACTGGGAGAACTCCAAAATGTCAGGAGTGTAACATTGAGCGTGTTTCTGCTGGGCAAGTTACCGGTAATAAACGGTAAGTTTGCCCAGTAGAAACAGGCAGAACCGGGCAATAATCGGTATTTTTGGTAATCCCAAAAACCTTAACAAAGCAGGTTTGGAACCAGCAATAATCGGCAATAATCGGCAATAAACCCAGCAGAAACAGAAAGGTGATTCTTAGCGGTTTGCGCCGTGAACCGTGTCACGCTGGGTTATACATATTATTGTGAAGCATTCTTTTTCAGGTGCGATGGCATTGTTTGAATTTACATAAGGTCAAATGTTGTGGCCCATCGACTAGGATCGATAAACTTACCGGTAACTTTTCGTCAGCAGAAACAGGGGGGATTAAAAACTGATCGATTGAAACTTAGCGTTTATTACCACTAACTTTTTGCAGTGTCCCAGCAGAAACACGCTCATTGACATGCCGTCTAAATTTTGCAAACTTCCATATAATTATATTTAATTTAGTTATATCAGTTTATTATAGTAGTACATGATGTAAATTAATTAGTAACAAATAAAATTGTGTTACATTGAATATGTCTACTACAGATAGTAATAGGGGTCAGTCAGGAGTGTAACAAATGTGTACAAATGTAAATACATTTTGGATGGCCCACTGCCATTCCATAAACTGTAATATAAACTTGAAACTGTCCATGTATACCTTTGATATTGCCATATTCTGATGTCTAAAACTATTAAAATCAAACCTATTGACTAATAATTAGTTAAAACAAAAACTGAGGGCTTTCCTTGATTTTTGTAATTCAACACATTAAGGCTACCAGAATAATGTGAAAGGACTTTGAAATATTGTCATTTTTTTCGAGTTTCATGACATTTTATGACATTTCATGACTGTTTTTATAACGGTTGTAACATTGACACACGTTACCACCGTTACGCATTCGGAAGGTTCTCCAGACCCTGATATTGATCAAAATTACCCCCAGTTGGTTTTGTTTCAAGTAATTGATATCCGTCAACTGAAGAAATAAGCACAACCCACAAACATGGTCAACTTTTTAAAATTTAGCCTTTTATATTTTGTACGTCAAGATTAAAAAGATAACGGTTGTAACATGTGTATGTCAAAAAAGAAGTTACAACCGTTACCATAGGGTTTGTGTACAACAAAAAAATTGACATTAAGCTAGGATCCTGAAATTTTGCTCGCTATCTCCCTGCTACTTTACAGTAGTGTTGGCCAAATATGAGCTAGAAAATCAATTTGAAACAACATTTAGAGGCACAAAAAAAGTATCATTACTGTGGAAACACCCCATATACCAATTTTGTCTTGTCATGAACCACGGTCTGTCAGTAATATTTGTCAGTAAAAAAATACAAAAAGAAAAAGAATAAAAATTCCTTTAAAAAGGAAAAGAGGCCGTCATATAAATTTAAAGAAACAGACAGCAGAGTGTGATCCGCAAGGACCTGGGTATGTCTAGAATCCCAAAATGTTAGCATGCCTTTAAAAGGTTACTTTGTTTCTGATAATGAAGCCTAGTATGTGATCTTATATGCATATAATGTTTTAAAGAAAGTAAATTTTCTTGCAGATTTACATTTCTGTTCATAAATCGTGAATATATTCTACACAAATTTATAAATCTATATGATTCTTTTCACTAGAAAATATGTGTTTTATGGTTTTTAAGGGTTGAAAACAGATTGGTTGCGCAAACAGTTTAAATGTTGTCTAACAAATATGATTTTGATTATGATTGTTTCGCTCTGTATTGGAACATATTAATGATATTTATAAATTGTAAATCTGCAAGAAAGTCTAGTTAGAAAATATTCAAATATAGAGTGAATTCCCTGGAAAGATTCTGTAATATTATTATAACATATGTGATGCGATCTGTGAAAACCCGCCACATGTCGGGATTTTTCATATTGGAGATATTTATATCATAAGAAAGCTGAATCTGTGCTGATTACAGAACTGTTTCGATCATTTTTCCACGATCACTACAAAAAAAGTTATGAGTGAATGATGATTGTGATGTCATAAAAAGCTACAAAACAAGAAATCATGAAAACAGGCCATAAAAGATACATAGTTCAATAGAATAACATTATAAGGCTAATTAGAAAAGTGACTTAAGTAAGTTTTTGAAGGTGAAATTTCATAAAAGGTGATGACACAAAGTAATACAATTAATTTTCTAAACAAAATCTATAAAAAAAGAAAAAAAACGTTTTTTATTTTTTATTTTTTTATTATTTTTATTTTACCCATAATCCCTATTTCACATTTTGCGACATCCGACGGGTTTTCACAGATCGCATCACATATATACTGTCTTAAATAAGAAACGTCTAAGCCCCCAAATCAATGGGATCCAAGGAGTTGGTTACCCTTTGTTGTCATATTTTAAAGATTGTTAAATCTTCACAGTAGGAGTATACATTAGCTATTATTTTGAAATAGTAATATATAGATGAGGTGACCGTTGTTTACATCCAATGTTAATCAACAAACGCAACGGTCGAAGGGACTGGACTGTCGATACACGCTTGAGGGAACACCATATAACCACAACACTGTCCGCTATGCCGTATTGCCCTTTATAATGATTTGGCGTGAGTTTTAAAAAGCACAGGTCCTAAACAAAACAGGATTCGTGCGCAAACTGCTGGGCAAAGAACAACGGCAACTAGCCATGTTTTGCCCGGTGTGACGTCACCTGTCACCCCATCTATAGAAGTGATACATATTAAAAAATGAGTGCATAAAAGTGTATAGAATTTTATTGATTATGAGTGAAAACATAAGCCAGAGTAATAGCTTTTGACAGGTTTATTGAATAATATACAGTGTATAAGCGCAATAAAAAAATAAGAGTCATAATGATCAAGCATTGAAATATGGATGCAGTTTTCATATGGTATCATGTATATATGAAAGCTCTGAAAGTTGGCAAGTACTGCGTGAAGAGTAAAATTGTAAGAAATGTATTGTAGTGGCTAAACTAGTAAACTCAAAGAGCAGGCATGAGAATTCATTTTGTTGAAAAAATAGGAAACATTTTTAATGTACAAAAAATAGTCCAAACATACCCAAAGGCTATGTCCTGAAGTGAACATGAGTTTTGCAGGGGGTTGCGCGAGTGTTTAATGGGGCAGCGTCCCCTTTAGATTTATTTTATTTTGTTTTTAAAATTGGATTTAAAGAGTGTAAAAATTGGGAAATTGTCATGCCTGAAAGAGGTACAAATAGTAGTGTCAATGGAAAAATAAATTCAAAAAATAGAATGTACTACGCTAAATAAAGAACCATAAGAATTTGGTGATTGTTCAACATGTACATAGTAAATATGTTGATACATACTTAATTGAGTTAAAAAATATGAAATAAAGGAATTGGCTTGAAAATCAAGTGATGTTTTGGGGCTGTTGTTGTGATATTACATTTGTTTGCTTATTTTTGTGAACGATATGCTATGGTATTTATTAAAAGATGATGGTAGGAGATGAGAAAATTATAAGGAATTTTCACAATGCATTGCATGAATGCCAGTCAATTGAAGCTGCCTATACATGGTGTATTGATGAACTCTTAGATTTAGATATAAGAAAAAGAAACAATTCATCAGTACGAACTGGTCTAGAGCGCTCGCGTTGAAAGCGCTCTGAAGGCATGATTGTGTGCAATCAATGGGAACCAAGACAATTTGGGGTCCGGAATTATGGTATTTGCAAAAATGCAATGCATTGGGGTGATGCCTCTAAAATATATTTAGGATGAAATATAATTTGAATGGAAGTGACAGTGTGCTTTTCATTCATTGCAGCATATAATACATGTAGCATTAGCATATAAGCAGTCGATCACATGTTTACAGTATCCACCTGCATGAAATTGATACTATACATCGTGTACATAACAGAGGAAACATTTTGCAGGACATTTTGATGAGTTTATATTTCAGTAATATATTAAAGGTAGATGTTCCGATTTTCAACTTGAAGTTTTCTATTCTACAAGAAAGGTCATCCTTAAAAAAGTCGTGTTCCAAAATTTGAGATGCATAGCTATAATGGTTCTTATTTTAGACGCACAAAATGCTGTGAACTGTACCCATTGAGTAGTACACAAACTATATCGGTGGTTACCACCATTCGCGGTAATTCAACGCTATTTCATCGATTTCTCCGTCATTTTACCGAATTAGGCCGTCAAATGTCAGTATGATGATGAGAAAAATACGAGCTTTCATATGATATGAAAATCTCCGTATGTTTGAAATAATTCTGTGTTACGAAAATGTGATCGGGTCATCTACCTTTAATATACGCTCTGTTGACTATATAGACAACATGGCAATTCAACCTCAAAATATTTAAGCCATACACTTTTTAAATTCAAATAAATATTTGAATACAGTCAAATGAATATTATTTTGATACACAGTGAAGTAATTTGTACAACAATATTTCCTTGGGCCGTAATTCCAATTCAATATATTTTAAAATTGGAATTCGGTAACTTTTTTAATACCCAACCGATTTCCACCGTTAAAGGGGGAACTATATCAATAAAGCCACGTTCTTTTCAGATTTTGCCTTTAAACTATATCCTAAAACAGTAATAAAAAGCGTTTAATTTTTTAAGCATTTTGCTTAAGCACAGTTAATCAAGAAGTGATTATTGATGGTTACTACCAGTCCATGAATTGACCGCAGTGCAGCTGTGTAAACAACTGTTATTTGATCAGATATGCAGTGTTGCCAAACCACACGTCAAAAAGTAGCCCAACTCCAAGAATATCTGTATTTTTGATACAAAACCTGTTTAAGCACGCGTTATAAACAGGCTTTAATGTAATGTAAAAAAGTCAGGAAAACTCGTTGGTGATAGGTATACGCTACAGAGAGGATATGTTTTTATGTATTGTGACATACGTGAGACGTAAGGGATTTATTGTCGCATGTAAACCACACGTAAGATGTCGTTTCCCCAAATGTCAATATCTACCCATATAGGGAGGCGGGCACGGTTGCCCGACCTCCAAAAAGGAAAATCGACCGAACGACCCAATTTCAAGATTTTTGACACTTGAGGGCAACACAACAATTTTTTGTTGTTGGCCTTACTCTATAATTTACTACTAGGTTCGGTGATATCCAAATGTATCTTTTGTAAAGCTAACCTCATTGCATCGGGTAATTGGATTGGTCTATTTGTCGTGGTATCCACAACTACATGGGTGCATTGACCAATAGCGCAGGCCGTATCTTTATGAGTTGCACAATCTGTATTCTGATCCGACTTATCTTCTGCAAATATTGCTACAGAGTACTGGACGCTAGATCTTCCGATTTTTGATATGGCGAGTCCCGCTAGCGCCACCTGCGGGAAGCTGATTGGCTCTTTGTAGGAGCAACGCGTGTCTACCATATAACCAATCAAACTGGAAGTGCGCACGTCGGTGTTTAGTCCGCATTTATGGATGAGGTAGTGGTTGATTATGGAATCGAAATAGGAATAGTATGCCACGTTGTTGACGTGTCCATACTGATCATTATCGGACCAACGAGTCTGGATTGGTAGGAAATACTTATAGGACGAGCGTTGCCATATTGACGAGGACGATTCACCCTCTGCATTTGCTTTGCATGAAGAAGTGGATAGAGATGCTTGCCATTGCTTTGTATTACACGGCAGCCGAGAATTTGACCAACGATTTGGTTGTCGAGACACAAGACACCTTATTTGCTGACATCGAAGAAAACTAGCAGCCATCTTGTCAGCGATAGTTAATCATCTGTGAGAGAAAACAATTTAAGATAACACCTGTTATTGTACGATTCAGCACCTATTTCACATTCAATTGGGAACAAAGGGAAGGTGCAGGTTTTAGGTTTATTGATATTGACACTTACGTACAGAGCGTACAAAACTTTTTACCCCCTCCCCCCTCGAGTTACGTACGCAATAAATGGCGACATTTTCATGGCTTGATATACCCTCATTTTTGATTAAAAACCATTGTATTAAAAACGAATTGCCGTATACAACATAAGAAACTGTACTGTACACAATAGAGAAAAATAAACTTATTGTATATCCCTGGATCCCTGGTGTTGATTCTGCCATTCTTTTCTTTGGTAAAAATTATCATTTTCTTTTTGATAAATAATTATCAAGATATTTGAAACAAATGGCACATGTATTAGATGCTTTTAAATACAGAAAATGATAAACAACAACACTAGGAACTTGAGCCATGGATTGTTTTTAAAACACAGAAGCAAATTTGCTTCGTGTACATGAAACATTTTTGTCAGTGACGTAGCTCGGTATTTCATATAAGGGGGGGGGGGCAGAAATGACAGTGAACCGACAAAATTACTGTGGCAATTTTTTTTTTGCGTAGTGGGCGAAAATGATTGAGGTACATTTTGGCTCTAAACAAGCTTATACCAAAAAAATGCCATATATTCTTTATCCCGCCTTTCAAGATCGCCATTTAAGTTACGTACGGTTGGGGTATATTCCGACCCCCCAGTGGCGTAGCTCGGGGGGGGGGGGGGGGGGGGCAGGGGGGCCCCCCTGACGAAAAAAACCAATTTGGGCCCCCCTAAAAAAAAATAAAGGGGGTGAGAAAAAAAAGGAAATAGGAAAAATTTGAGAAAAAAGATCGAGGTTATTAGCTAAATAGAAGGGACAATTTTACATGTACATGTAGTACATTTATTGTGCAATTTTTTTTTTGGACTGCGCGATTTTGTTTGGACTGTTGCGAATTTTTTTGACCTCAACCCCCCCCCCCACTTCCTTGAAATTCACGAGGTAATACACCTATCAGTTGTAAGACGCACCCTATGACCCCCGGGAGTGGTGCGTCGCTTTACCGAGGTGCGTCGACTTCTCATGTACCATGACGCACCCTGTGTCAAAAAAACGACGGACCATTGCCTTCCAAATACGCACCCTCCGTCAATTTTTGGACGCACCATTGGTGGATTCTGACGGACCATGACGACGCACCCCGTCGTCAGATATCGTTGACTATAACTGGATAAAACACGATCTACTGGAAATGAAACTACTTTTAATTCACGGGGGATCTGCCCTTATTCGATGTTGTCAACCCTGGCCCTCGAATAATTATATAGACCCCGGACCGGGACCGGGTAGGCCTATGTTTTTTATTTGAATCTCCTGCCGCACATCCCCGACCAAATTCAATTCCGGGGGCCTGTCCTACTACCTCTGTGTTCTTAGATTGTTCTGCGCTTGTGCGGAAGAGCGCAATGCTGATCCCCTATCTTATACCATGAAGATGCTTGTATACGTGACACTTCTCTTAAAATGAAAGGTTCTCGGTCTACTGCGGTTCCTTGTTTTTTTCGTTGCCAAACTCTTGTATTGATGATCGAGTGATTTCAGGCATTTTAGAACATGCGGTATAAAATATCGAAGTGATGTTTGCGGTATTAAAGTGGAGCCTGGTTGGCGGTATTAAGGAGTTATGTGGTATAGTAGCCCTATAGCGTATATTTAAAGGTCGTATTTTGTTGTTCGTAAACAGATGTACACTGTGACGCACCCATGTAAAGTGACGGACCTTGACGCACCCTCCGTCATTTTTTTGACGGACCAAAGGCTGCCACGGACGTACCCTCCGTCAAATTTTTTTGGTAAACGACGCACCCACGACGCACCTCTCCCGGGGTTCATAGGGTGCGTCTTACAACTGATAGGTGTATAAGTGACTAGAAAAAAATTTGGGGCAACCTTTTACAAATTTTTTAGAAATCTTGCCCCCCCTGAAAAAAATCCCAGCTACGCCACTGCCGACCCCCTCCCCCTGTTACGTATGCTCTGTACGTAACTGAAAATGGTTAAAATTATGGACGACCCCTTATAGTCAGGGTCACTATGTACTTTGCAGTAGATTCGTTGGATTTTTGTGGGGAGTTGCTAAATTTTGCATTTTCATGAAGGTAAAGGTCTACAGAAAGTGAAAACCAATGTTTACACATTTTTAAAATCCATTATAGCAGCCATTTTGGAATTTCAAAATGGCCGCCAATCTTCATCTCATAAAATGACATATAGCAATCAAAATGTATGGGGAAAACCGTGAAAGTATATTTTTAATAGTGGGATGTATGTATTAGACCACTAGACACTCATATCCAGAACTTTTGATTTATAAACATACCGATACCAAAATGGCCGCCAAAATGGCCGCCAAAAATGGTAAAATTCCATAAATTGGCATATATGATCTGAACCAACATGTATGTTCAGAGTATAGCTTTAACAATGGGATGTATGTATTAGACCACTAGAAACTCATATCTAATATTCTTGTTTTGTTACCATACTTTAAAACCAAAATGGCCGCCAAATTAATGGTCAAAAATGTTAAAATATGATAACAATTCAATAGAATAGCATTTAATATCAACTGAAATGTATGATGAAAATATGATTTTCACGATGGTATGTATGTGTCAGACCACTAGGACTCATATCCAGTATTGTTGCTTTGTTGACATAGTTTAAAATCCAAAATGGCTGCCAAAATGGGTCTCAAAATGGCTGCAAAAGTTGTCAAATTCCATAAAATGAGATAATATCAACCAAAATGTATGATGAAAATATAGTTTTAATATTAGGATGTATGTATTAGACCACTAGTAACTCATATCCGAGTGTTTTTGCTGTGTTAACATGTTTAATAATCCAAAATGGCCCCCAAAATGGATCCCAAAATGACTGAACAAATTGTCGGAATTCTATAATATCAACCAAAATGTAAGATGAAAGTATAGTTTTAACATTGGGATGTATGTATTAGACCACTGGTAACTCATATCCAGGATATTTGAATTGTAATAACATACTTTAAATCCAAGATGGCCACCAAAATGGCCGCTGTAAATGTAAAAATAGTTTACATGAGTGTACGATAATCCAGAATAGATATTGTAAGAATGTATATTACATCACATTCACCAAATAGTATGTTCTAAACTGTTAAGCTGTTGCTTCTAGATATAAGGCACACCTCTGTGACAATTTTGATTCTGTATTACTTTCCAAAATGGCTGCCATTATTGCTAAGTTGATGTTAAATGACCTAACAAAATTGTATTGATTGTAAATGACCATACTATGTAATACCAACACCCCCAAATCTAATGGGACAGCATTCACTATATTATTATGAAAAAGTCTATATAGATCTATCTTGTTTGAGTCTTTTAAAATATCCAAGATGGCTGCAAAAGGTTAAAATAACCGAAAAACTGTATTAGTGTATTGTTAGTGTTACACTAGATATAACCAAATTATTATATCTACAGCTTTTAATCCATCCAGTAAACGTATTGTATGTGACAAGGTATGATTGAATGGTATAGACTCCATTTTGACAATGTAATGTTATTTCGATGGCCATTATAATGACCATTTCATTAAAATTACCTCTAAATGGTCAATACAATTACTTCTGAATGGTCAAAACAATTACCACAGATGGTCACCCATTGATCAAAATATGGTCAGAGTGGAAAGAAATGGACTCTATACCATTATATCATACATTGTCACATACAAATATGTTTACTAGGTAGATTAAAACCTATAGATATACTAAATTGGTCATATCTATTGTAACACTATCAATAAACTAAAACTGCTTTTCAGTTATTTTAACCTTTTGCAGCCATCTTGGATATTCTAAACACTCGAACTAGATCTACAGCCCCTAGGCGTTATAATAGACATATAGTGAATGCTGTCCCATTATATTTGGGGTGTTGGCATTACATAATATGGTCATTTACAATACAAAATAATTTTGTTGGGTCATTTAACATCAACTTAACCATTCTGGCAGACATTTTGGAAAGTTATACAGAATCAAAACTGTCACAGAGGTGGGCCTTATATCTAAAAGCAATAGCTTAACAGTTTAGAACAAACTATTTGGTGCATGTAATGTAATATACACGCTTACCATATCTATTCTGGATTATCATACACTTATGTAGACTATTTTTACATTTACAGCGGCCATTTTGGTGGCCATTGTGGGTTTAAAGTATGTTATTACAATGCAAATATACTGGATATGAGTTACTAGTGGTCTAATACATACATCTCAATGTTAAAACTATACTTTCATCATACATTTTGGTTGATATTATCCAATTTTATGAAATTCCGACAATTTGTTCAGTCATTTTGGGACCCACTTTGGGGGCCATTTTGGATTTTTAAGTATGTTAACACAGCAAAAATACTGGATATGAATTACTAGGGGTCTAATACATACATCCCATCATTAAAACTATATTTTCATTATACATTTTGGTTAATATTATCACATTTAATAGAATTTGACCATTTTTGCAGCCATTTTGCAGCCATTTTAGGACCCATTTTGGCAGCCATTTTGGATTTTTAAGTATGTTAACAAAGCAAAAATATTTGATATGAGTTACTAGTGGTCTAACACATACATCCCATTGTTAAAATCATATTTTCATGTTGATATTATGCTATTTTATTTTATTTTGACCATATTTGACCATTTTGGCCATTCATTTGGCGGCCATTTTGGTTTTAAAGTATGTTAACAAAGAAAGAATACTAGATATGAGTTTCTAGTGGTCTAATACATGCATCCCATTGTTAAAGCTGTACTCTGATCACACATGTTGATTCATTTATGCCAATTTATGGAATTGAATAATTTTTGGCGGCCATTTTGGTGGCCATCTTGGTATTAGGTGTGTTAACAAAGCAACAATTCTGCATATGAGTGTCTAGTGGTCTAATACATACATCCCACTATTAAAACTATACTTAAACCATACATTTTGAATGCTATGTCATTTAATGAGATTTGACCAGTTTGGGCTGCCATTTTGGACGCCATCTTGAATAACCCCTTAGTCATGGCCGCCATTTTGAAATTAAGATCAGGACTAGTTGATCCTGCTTTAGGAGCAACAGAAATGACAATTCTACCAACAAATAAGCTTTAAAAAGTGACCACATGCCATGTTTTGTTTAAAAATAGTTTAAATATATTACAATTTGGCCGCCATTTTAAAAATCCAATATGGCCGCCATTAGAGATTTTAAAAATGTGTAAACATTGTTTTCTGGTATTAGTGGTCTTTAAACATTAATTAGATGCAAAAATTAGAAACTCCCCACAAAAATCCAACGAAATTACATAGTGAACCTGACTATTATGAGAAAGTGGCGACCACCCGATGCACCTATAGAGGAGGAATGGAAAGTCATTTGGCTCATTCCATGAAGTTGGGGCATTTGTTAAAATAGCAGAATTTGGTACTTTAGGCAGCTTATAAACGGTTTTACTCTATGTGTATATCAAAAAAATTTAGTGTCCAAAAACAGTACTAGGTTATAGTATTGAGCCATGAAAAAAAAATTAAAAATCGACCCTTCCTTGAAGAAAAAGAAAAGAAAAAATGAGGTGGTGTCCAAGACCATTTTTGCTAAAAAACGTGACATGGAAAACACAACCATTAATATGAGTTTTATGTAAGCAAAACTATCATAGAATTGCTTGGAAATCGATTTGATTAATAAAAGATACATGTATTCATAGTTTACTGACCAAAACACCTCGTCACGCTAGACTGATTTTTCACCCAAGCAACATGAAAATTGCCTTTCCGATGCTACGCACGGTGTCCACAAAATATACACGTGTAGCATCGGGAGTTTTCATTGCTGAATGGGGGTAGTTCTCTATCATACATTTTTTAATTATTTTCCAAAATTAAGAGCATTTATCAATTGAAAACTATTGCAAATGAGAATAAATTTCATGAAGACCATTCCATATATTCATGAAAAAGTATACCGTGCCGTGTGCATGGTGTCCTAACCATAAAATGTAGCATCGTGATAAACATCCTATGCAATTTGTGGGAATCCCCCCCTGGAGATAAATAAAACATTCCATATTTCTTTTTGTAAGGATAGAGGTCAATAGCTATCAGGTTTGTTTGGAATTTGCCACATGTGGGCTAGTTTTATCAAGGTTTCAGTCGCTGATGTCCCGTTGTAGCATCGGGACTTTTATGTAGCATCAAAATGTAAACATTGGATAGTTTTGTGAATGGTAAGTGCGATTGTAATTATTTCTTAATGTTGCTTGTATGTCTGTATTTATTAATGCATTTTTATTGAAAGGGAAACACTGAATCAGAATTTCTTTTCATGTTATGATATTAATTTTGAGTCACGGACGCCATAATAATTTGGCGTCCATGTAGCATCGGGCATAGCATGGGCAATATTTTGCATTGAGTATCGTTATAGTTCATTGAAATTGTAATTTTTTTGTAGAATCACATCATTAATAAACTTTGAAGTTAATAATGAATTAGTTTTTGCTCTTTTAATGCTAATAATATAGCTTACCAATACGATGCTACATGGACACCATGTCCATGTAGCATTTCATAAAATTTGCCTAATTAGACTAAAACAATTACCCCATTCGAAATTATCCATCACCCAAAACATTCAAAACATTGCCTACATTTTACTACACTTTACAGAAAAAAAGGCATATTATGAGAGATGTATATCTAATGAAATATATGAATACACAATGCTACATGGACACCATTTCCATTAGCATTTCACTGAATTCACAATAAACATTCCCTTATTTTAGTTTTATTTACTATAAATAAAACAAATAATTGTAAATCATTTAAGTTCTCTATCCTTTGCTATTCTTCTTCATGTTAAATGAATAATAAATAAAATACTCCAGCATGATTTTAATATAAATATTTTCCTGCAACACAAAAAGTGCAACATGAATAAATAATCTACTCCAATATCAATACACAATGTTCCATGAAGATACTAAGCCATAGGGTTTATTTTGTTTTGCTTTGCAGGTTCTTGACATTAATTCAGAAGACAGTTCTATCGTCCTGGAATTTATGGAGATGAAGACAAGGAACCCATCATTTTCAAAAACTAGTACCGTTCCAAAGAAATCCATCATGGCAATTAAATTATTTTTTTGCAAACTGACTTTTTAAGTGATCAAACTTTTCAATCATCTTTATCAATAATAGAGGATGATTCAATCAGAAACGAGCAAAGAGACTAAGATCACAAAGGGTACTTTAAGAACAACACTGCATGAAGTTTGTTTCAGTGGACATCTTAAGTTTCTTTGATCAATGGTGTATTGTTATTGTGTAATTGAAAGAAATGGTGTATGTGTATCATAGGTAATTATGTTTTATGCTTCATGGCAGGTTATCTTTTTGTGTAATTTGTAGTTTTACAATCCATGTTATTAATTTTATCGTGTGCTTATAACATAAAAAGTTAACATCATAGTACATCCTCTCTATTGATCTGAAAAAGGTGCACCTGTTCAAGCTGTTCCAAATATTTTAGGGCACGGTGTCCATGTAGCATCGTAATACTTAAGTACACAGAAAAGGTAAATTTTACATGAACAGTGTTTAGATAAATTTCAAGCAATTCACTCTGTGTATCTACTTGATATGATGAACAAGTAGACAAACCATTCACACTTGTAATTATAATTGTAACAGTATGAATAGTCTTATTATTAACAATGTTACAAGACGCGGTGTCCATGTAGCATCGGTAGTGCATTTTATAACATTATACAGGTAAATAATACTTCATATACTTACTTTATGACTATAATGTAATCAATGTGCATGGTTTATAGAGTACTTTACATCAAACAAATATTGATATGTACTTTATTTAAATTCATTATACAAATTGCAAAATAAAGAGTCACTTTTCAATGAGTTTTTACATAAAACAGTTAATCTACGATGTCTTGTTCGTTAAGTTATGTTCAACCTAGACAAATCTGGTTTCTTTTCATGTATTTGTGGTTGCAAGTAGTTAATTGAGGTATAGAAACTTGGCCCACATCTTAAGCTAATTTATTAGAAAATGATATGGAAATGGGAAATGGTGTCCATGTAGCATCAGGATTTTTGGAAATGTCATCCAACTGTTGAACATGTGCGGTTATTTTACACCAAATGTTACATTAAAAAAAAGAGTTCTACATTGGACTTTGGTAAATGTAGAACCTAAAAAAGAAGAAAGAGTTGGAAAATATCCATTTTGAAAATTTCACTTGGATGTCACATAATATGCCCCAACTTCATGGAATGAGCCATTTACCAAATTGTAGTACCATAAAGGTCTATCGTCATGAAGTAATTTCGATTGCACATGACAGTCCTATGGCAGGGCATCTCGGGGTTAGAAAAGCTCATGATAGAGTAATACAGCACTTTTGGTGGCCCCAATCTCAGAAAAGATATTTCTGAGTATTGCAAAACATGTCATACGTGCCAGGTGGTTGGTAAACCAAACCAAAAAATCCCACCTGCGCCTTTAAAGGGGCATTGAGAGATGTATCGATATACTAAATGATCAAACAACGTAAAGATAATCATCAACATAGCCCAAATCCAAAATATCATACAATTCCGGCACTTCCGGGTTGAGATTTGCCGCGAAAGTCCGTGAGTAAAACTTAGCATAACTTCCGGATTCAGCACCTTAGTTTCGATATGATCATATCGAAACTAAGAAAATCATGAAATGTTATGTGATAAACAGCGAATGTTGGTAAACTGTTTCAGATAGTAGTTAGCAGTGGCATAACCAGCGGGGGGCAGGAGCCCCCCCCCCCACTTGGAACCCTTGCCCCCCCCCCCCCCCCCCCCCCCCCCCCGCTTGCCCCCCAAATGAAATCAAGTACGGCTGTAAATGAAATTTACAAACAAAGTACACACCAAATCCCCCTAATAATGACATCGTGTCGGTTGAGATTGGCACTGTCGGTTCATTTGACGAAAGGAATCATGGAATTATGATGGTCAAAAGTACACATATGAAATATTTTCGCGCGCGCATATGTCTTCCCAAAATGAAATATTCTTTGGTACAAGCTTGTTTAGAGCCAAATGTAGCTCAATTGTCAAAAAAAAGCTGTAAAGTCAAAAAATTTCGCGCGCATCTCTTGACTCAAAAAAATCTTAGGAGCCCCCCCATTTCAAGTCACTGCCCCTTCTTGCCCCCCCAAATGAAAAAGTCTAGTTACGCCACTGGTAGTTAGTATATGCCTAAGTATTACTTTGATGCAAAAAAAACTGATTTCCAGGATAATTGAGGGCAGACTCCCATACATAACTCTCAATAAGCCAATTCCAGCTTTTGATGAACCGTTTAGTAGAGTCATAAGAGACTGTGGTGGTCCCCTACCGAAAACTAAGACAGGTTATCAATACCTTCTGACAATTATGTGCGCATCCACCGGCCACACGTTTTTCCGGAAGCGATACCTTTGAGTAACATTAACCCTAACCCTGCCTTGTTTTGTGGAATGGCCCATATCCAGACCATTGTTTTCTTGTACCCAAATGAGTCAAACTGTTGAGATGATATTGTGTCCACATAATAAGCCTTTAAACTGCTCTTTCAAAACATTAAATATATGGAGTGAGTATAATATTTTTATTAAAAATGTTGGTGTCCCTATTGACCCCAAATTTTACAAATTTTTGGGAAAAAATGCAAAAAAGCTTGAAATGAAAAATCCTTTCAGAATTTCTTACCAATGCCAAAGGGTATTTTGAAGAACCTTAAAAGCTATGTCATTGTGCATTTCCAGCTCATTTGCTCAAATTATGCAGTTCGGAGCAGGAAAGTTTTGACCACACCATTTTTTCAGTGTTTTTTTTGGACACCTTTATTTCGATACCCTTGGCTCCGCATTATGTTTTTTTCACATCAACTGAACAATTTCCTGAACACTATTATATTGCTCTTTAAACATTTGGAAAAAAGAAAATAAATAGCATACAACAAATACAACAAATTGACATATCAAACACTTTTCCCATTTGTGTCCCTATTCACCCCGTTTTACAGTAATAATGAGGAAATCGTATCGCTCTGTAATTCAGAATATGTTTATGATTTATGATCAGAAAACGTAAATCTGCGAGAAAATCTACTTTCTAAAAAGAATTATGGGTAGAGGGCGCCCCCTGGAAAAGATCACTGGACAATATCAAACTACTAATTCTTAATATTGAGTTATATGTTACTGTGACTAAGATTAGAACTCGCAGGCCCAGGGGCATTTTCAGGTTTGTGGGTAAATTTGCTCCTTGCTCCTGCATAATTGGTTCTCAGCAATTTATGTCTTTTTATATTTTGATTGATGAGATGAAAATTGGTGAAGGTAAATTCCCAGGTAAAATTAATTTGGTGTATGGCATGCATATTGGGAATGGCAGGGTGGGGCGAATACTGATCAGCGTACATTTCAATTTCAATAGTTTTGTGTGCATGCGTATATCACGTGGGACGACAATCAAGACATTCATCTCATAGGGCCAGGGCAACAATCAAGATTGGATATCAGAAGTTTGGTACTACAAACTGGTCCAATACCATAATAATATTGATTGTAAGCTTTTTAATTTAGCCCTTCACTGCTACAATTCCCAGCCAACACATATGCATGGGCCACATGTGCAGTGGCGGCACCAGCATCATAAATTTTGGGGGCAACACAAATTTAGGGTGGGGGGGCAAGAATTAAAGAGTGCGCGCGAAGCGGGCAAAAATCTTTGCAATTTTACGCTAAAACTGTCAAATTTGGTATAATTTTAACTAATTTGGTAAGCAAATTGCAAAATTTGGTCTTATTATACCTAATATGGTGATAAATAAGCGCGCAGCGTGCCAAAATAGGATATTTTATGCTAAAATGGTCACATTTGGTCAAATTTTAACCTTTTTGAATTTTTTTTTTTGGTAAACCTATAAGGGTTAAACCTATAAGGGTTAAACTAAGGTCACAAATTTTCTGCTTTGTAACTGTCGAATTCCGTGTTTTTCCGCTTTGTAAATTTTGCATTTTTCTGTGATGTAATTTTCCCCAAGAAAGCTTAAAATTTCCGATCTATAAAACCAAAATAAACACACTTTACAGAAAAACACATCATTTTAGATTTTTAGGCTTACCTTATTATTACTGTAGCGGTAGCCGACCCTCTATATCGCCATTGTATTTTAATATTTATATTGTTTTATTCAAGACTATTTATACATTTTGTGTTTTGGACGTTTTTTATGCATTTTGTTTTCTTCTTTTCATCAAAATGTCGTTTTCCGCGTTTAACCTCAATTGGGTTGCGGAAAATTCGTGACCTTAGGTTAAACCTATAAGGGGGGGGGGGGCTGGGTAAACCTATAAGGGGGCAAACTGGGGGGGGGGGCAGGAAATATATTGGGGGATGCTCCCCATGCCCCTCCCCATAGCCCTTGTAAAACCCATATAGTCAGCCTATGTGCCCGCCTATATGGGACCCTTATAGGTTTACCCAAACGAAAAGCCCATGACCCTTGTAAAACTCATATGGAACCCATGTGGTCAGCCCGCACATAATTTTAATTTTGATATAATTTACTCTTCTCAGTTATTTTTAGTTTACTATTACTAGTCACAATGCGCCTGCGACACATATATATATCCCATTTGTGGAGATTGTCGCAGTAAACGACGGATACAGATAACCCTTGCCCTCATTAGCCGGCCTGATTGCCCACATGTAATCCATGGATCTGTGCTGGCTGGGTTATAGTTAAAAGGGCAAAAGGGCATTAAGAGATGTGGGGAGGCAGCGCCCTCAATTATAAAAATATATGATAAAAACTGGGATTTGTATATCTTACAATTTGTATTACATGTAATGTATGAACTAGCTTACACCTAAAGGATTAAGAAAAATCAGCCCTCTTTGTACCACAAAACGTTGATTCAAAAATGCTGATCTCGCTAGATCAGCATATTACGTCAGACAGTATCCCCCTGCAGCACGCGTGATACATATCGCGACCATATTTGCATAAAGGGCGTTTTTCAATAAATAGCGATGGTATTGTTTTAATCAAGTTTTGCTGTATTTTTGTCAGTAGAAACAACAATGGCATCTTTAAATGTTTATCTTGAATTCTGAAGTAAATAAAAAATAAATAAAAAATGTCAACACACTTAAAGGGGCACTAAGAGATGTGTTGGAGGCGGCGCCCTCAATTATGATATGGGATTAGTATATTTATACAATTGTATTACATGTATGAACTTACACCTACAAATCAGCCCTCTTTGTACAACAAAACCTCGATTCAAAAAATGCTGATCAGGCCCGTTCAGCATTTTTACGTCATTTTTACCCCCTGCAGTACGCGTGATAAATAACGCGAACCATATTTGCATAGAGGGCGTTTTTCAATAAATAGCGATGGTATTGTTATAATCAAGTTTTGCTGTGTATTTGTTCTATAATGGCAATTTGTAATGTTCATCTTCAATTCTGAAGTAAATTTTTAAAAGGCAAAGACTATTCGCACGGGCACCCTGCAGCTTAAACCGTAAAGGCTATATGCAGGGTTTACTCTAGAGGGCGGTATACCACTGCCTGTGTAGCTATTGGTTGAAAAGCTATGTGCAGGGTTTACTCTAGAGGGCGGTATACCACTGCCCGTGTAGCTAAAGGTTGAAAAGCTATATCATATATGTCAGACTTTCATCTTATTCTATTTGGATCATGGTAAAATTATAATAATAATACCGTGTTTATATAGCGCCTTACAAATAACACAAAGCGCTTTACATGAAAAATATCACAAAATACCAAAAATACATGATAAGAATGCAGACTAAAACCATTAAAATATTTTTAAAAAGCACATGACAATGAGCGAGAAAGCAGTTACCAGCACTGCCATGTGTGGTTCGGACTCCCCAGACACATCGGACGAACGCACACAAAGAGATCATGCGTCCCAAATGGATGGAAGGAAGGTATAAATAGCCTAAGTCAAAGTGTTATGCACTTGTGCGTGTAATAGGCTAAATTTAAAAAAAAATTGTCTCAAAGCTCCCGCGCGCGTTAGTTTATTGATGCGCATTAGAAAAACAAAAATCTTAATTTTTTTTTCTCCCAAATTTCACCGATTTTTCTTGATCACATCATTTTAACCCTAATCTACAAGCATCGTGCCATATGGCACGATTTGGCCTAAAAATGAATAAACTATGAATTTAGGTATATTTTACATAAAAAATAACTAATATTGTGATAGTTTTAGATGAATTGTGTCACTTGTATCCCATTCCAACAAGAATTATTGACTATCATCACATTTTCTTGTAAAAGTACTAAATGTAACAAAAAATGTGTAATTTTGTTGCTAAAATAGACCAAATTTGACATGAAATTTAACCTTAAAATGCCTGTAAAATCATCCAAAATATTATAATATTATTCAGATTACTTTTGCATCAAGTAAGAAACTAATTATTGTACGCTAATTTGAATAAAAGTCACAGAATTAATGTTCTTGATGATGTGAAATATTGCAATATTCATTGAAAATTGAATATTTTTGTTAATTTGTAATCAAACCTCATTAATTATTCATGAGCTAATTAACATATTATTTGCATAATTAATTGTTTGTAATATTTTTCTGGAAGCTTGAAGTCTTATCTATCCATTGATATGCTCCTTGCGTGGTTTTTTCCATACCGCGCTGAATTGATACTGTGATCAAGGGCGTCTATTAGCTTCTAAAAAAACCTATACAAGGATTTCAATATTTAATATTTTAAAAAAATTAAAAAAAACTTAAAAAAAAAAAGCATTCCGCATTAGGTTTTGGAAAACTGAAGAGCTTTGAGATTGAGACAAAGATTTGTTTAATATAGCCTTAGTACCAATATTATAAACACAATTATTGGTATATTTCATTATTTTGTTGTTATTGTTGAATTGCCTATAGAGACGCATATCGCACTACTGTATTTGATTTTTTTTGGGGGGGGGGCGGTATGGAAGTTGGGTCGGGGTTGGGTTGGGGCACTTTCTTCACTTCATGCATGGACCTACATACGAAATCAACTACCGCCTATTATAATATATATAGATATATTTATGTGATGCCTATATACTTTTTTATTATCTTCAAACCTATTTTGCCACTATTTTCCACGTAGTAATGTAAAACCAATACTGGCGTTTAAACAAACACCCCAACAAACAAATAAACAAACACCCCAACAAACAAATCGATATGAACCCCTGGCCCTTGTATCAAACAACAACTAAACAAACACCCCAACCCCAACAATCAGTATGGCATCTGACAATGCCATAGCCATCCGTCCCCCGCTGCATGACAAGCTGATAATTCAGTTTTCGCGCCCTCCCTCAATCTCAACTGCTCTTGCTGCAACTTCTTCTTCTTCTTCTTCCGATAAAGTGCAGAATTCATTATGAATATAGTCGCACTGCGTATCCCTGAAACCTAGGAATACATATTGAATTTTGTGTACAGGCAACACAGACCCGGGATGATCCCCTACTCTTTACGATGAGGTCTGCAACTATTTAACGTGTTCAGCAGGGTGAGCGTCTGAATACACGGGACCAACGGCTTAACGTGAATCTCCGAATCACGGCGACACTGACACTCACTGTATAGACCTGCACGTTGAACACAGTGAATGGGGTAGAGGAGAAATTCTACAATTAAATAGATCATCAGCTAACCACGGAAAGAAGATCCGATATTCTATATATAACTGAATTAAGACTTCATTGTAGAATTTCCGACCTAGATAGGAACTTTTTGGGATGTACAAAGAATCCTGGTTTCAAGGCGACTTGAACCCACGATCCTGTGATTGAAAGAATATTCCAGACCGACGATCAGCGCGCTAGACCGCTCGGCCACCTCTACTGCCCGTGCAAATAGATTTTTGGCTCTTGGCAGCAGGGTGCGACTGCCCATGCAAATAGTCATTGCCTTTTTAAAAAATTAAAAATGTCGGCAATATCCTCAAATAGGTCTTACATACAGAATAAAGCACAAGGCAGCAATTGTTTTTGCAGTTGATTTGCATTGTAAATATGATAGCTGCCGTGTGCTTTATTCCGTATGTAAGACCTATTTGAGGATATTGCCACAAAATGTCAACACCACTTAATTAATACTAGGGTTATTTTACAATATTGTCGACCGCCCCCCCCCCCCTCCCCCCTCCCCCCGCTCCTCCCCCTTCCCAACAGCCTAACAGGCTCTGCTGGTTACCAGGATCACTCACCAAGAAATTGGCAACCCACTTGCCATACATTTATTGATCACTGTAAGTGTAAGTCTGCTAAACCTTCAGCAAAAGACGTGGATTATGTAGTCGCAGCAGTTGATGAGACTATCCACACAGTTCCGTGTTTACATTTTCACGTGATTGACCTTTGATCAGGCTAAACCCACTTAGGTGTGAATTATAAACTGCACTGGTTATTTTCTAGATCTATGCAAGTCATGTTTTACGCGAATCATACCATCAAAAATATGGTTTTATGATTAGCAAAGAATATTATTGCTAAATTCTTTATCTCTTTTATCTATATAGAATTGATTTTCACTAAAATATTCATTCTAGATAGATTTTTCAGCATAACAAAAAAATTCATGACACGAAAATAACTGACATAATTTAAACCGGTTTAAGCAGATTAAGCTAACCGAAGAAAGAAAATGGCGGACACCACGGCGGTAAATTTTGGTAAGAAAGAACGGTCGTAAAATAGTTCAAAGATTGAATAAATGTTTCGTAAAACGTTCAATATTTTAATTAATGTTTGTCATGCGATCATCGCCGGCTAGTGTTTGGTTTAAGTCACGATATTCAGCGTATGATAACATAGACGACTTAATTTTAAAATACCGTCCGGGAAACTTCATAATTCAACAGGGTTGCAAGCGATTTACACATGCATCGAATCAATTGTTCATGAGTCATGCGATGGATCTATTTGTATCTGTAGTTGAACATGCACACACTTGGGGGATCGGCTGGTTGTGTGTTAAATTGTTGAATCAAACTGTTCAGGGTACCGTTATTGGCCCGCTATGTTTCCTAATTTACATTAACGATATGCCTTAACTGTATCTCCAATGGTACCAAGGTACGCTTATTCGCGGACGACGCACTAATCTATCGGGAAATAAATTCGGATATGGACCCCAAAACCTTCCAAAAAGACCTCGATGCCCTCTCCAAATGAGGATCCGACTGGCAAATGGAATTTAACACGAACAAATGTTTTACCATGCACTTCACATCAAAGAAATCACCAAATATTACTCCATACAAATTATGCGATAATATTCTACAAGTTACTTCTAGTCACCCCTACTTGGGTATCACCTTTAGCAGCGACCTTAAATGGAACTCTCATATTAATAACATATCCAAGAGCTCTAAAAAGGTACTGGGAGTCATCCGACGTAACTTTAAATCATGTACTGTTGACATTAAATCGCGACTGTACCTTTCACTTGTACAACCAAAACTAGAGTATGGCACATCTGCATGGTACCCTAGCACACAAAAAGAAAAACATCAGCTTGATATGGTCCAAAGAGCTGCAGCAAGGATGTGTCTCACCGACTACTCAAGAGAGTCCAGCGTGACAGCCATGATGACATCTCTCAAGTGGACTGACCTCGAGACTAGAAGGAAAATTGTCCGTCTCAATATGATGTACAAAATCAATGCTAATCTCGTAGACGTCGATTGGAACCCCTACTTAGCAAGACCAACTCGCCAACTAAAACGCACTCACTCATCATCCTTCCAAAGACCAAACACCAGTTCTACAATCTACGCAAACAGCTTCTTCCCATGGACTGCTCCACATTGGAACGCCCTGCCCCATCATATCTTAGACGCCCCCAGTTTAGACATTTTTAAATCAAGGCTCTGCGAATTTCTCACCGTCAACACCATCAACAAGAATTAACTACACCAGGTCAACCCCTCTGACGTGATGCGGGATCCCGCTTTGTTAGAGTATCCTACCAGAACCAGAACCAGAACCAGAAGATAACGCTGTTGTTACGCTGTTCTACAACGCACTTCCGTGTTTACGCTGTACGCAGTTGTCACAGAAAAAAGTGCCGAAGTATTCTGACCACGACTATAGTACTAGAAAAGGTAGCTAGAATTAAATTCTGGGACGGATTTTTAAAACTAAACTTCATGACAAATCATGAACTTACTTACTATCTATGATTGATTTTATGAAGTTCTTGACTATATAGGTAAATTATTAATTGAACGAACATCATGAACGCAGTACAAAGATGAACGCGCCTGAAATTATCACGCGAATGGCTGTGCCCGCTTCATGCAATGTACGCGATACGCTGCTTTGTTGTGTTCGTTCAATTATTAATTTACCTTTGACTCTTCATCATGATCAGCACGATCATCACTGTAGGGAGTCCTTAGTACAGGAAACCCATACGTTGGTGGGTTTTTTCTCTTTCCCCCCCCCCCCCCCCCCCCTACCAACGTATGGGGAAATTGTATTGCGAGAAACTGTCAATTTGATTTGCTATATAAAGTGAATGGTGTGGCTTTCGAATGAGAGCCGGGGTGAATTACAGCAAACTGCATTTCCGTTGATTTTCATACTAGCTACGCACCTTCATAAAGTCCTCATCTTTCTTTCCAGCCACTTTTTAAAACATGAAAATGCTAAATTATTCCATTATTTAATCATAATTCTCCGCCGTGTAAATGCAATGGCAGAATTTCTTTTAGACATTTCGCGAGTATCGCGGTCCAGATTTAGTCTCATACCCCATCGCAAAATAACAAACATCTATATACGCTATGCACACCATTACGAACTAACGAAAATATTAATATGAGACCAGTCTGTATGAGACTATTCATTAATAAAACATGGCGCCGATTTCGATAAAACATCGCGAGTGCCGTAAAGTGAATGGGCTTAGAATTTCGCCTTAAATTTCAAGGGAATAGTGCATTTGTACAAAATGTTAAACGAATGGCAAGATAGATGAGAAAGAGTAGATAAGAACAATCACAAACATGACCGTGCACCAATTTAAGTCTAAGATTAACGGACTCTAATTGTGTGCAAAGTACTTCTTAATTATATTATATTATTTTGCTATTTCTGTTTGATTCATGTATTATGTGTAAATAGTTGAACATATCTTTGTAAATACTGTATTATTTTCTGTATGATGAGGGCCTGCTTGGAAAGCAGTGCTTGACACTGAAGCTGTTTACCCTCAATAAAGAAAGATTAAACAAACAAAGAAGTGTGTTTTTGAGCTCTGGTAAGCGATACAGAAATTACCACAAAATCATATTTAGAAGGAGTCATACTTAGGATGGGGACAGATAGTGAAACATGCAAAATACCCTATGATGAATAATACCAACTGATGACAAATATCACTATCATAAGTATGATTTGTTGTACTAGGGAGTCCTGCACTTTTTGGATTTTTTAAAGAAACCCCAACAAATATGGTTTCATTGGAAAGAGAATTATTTTATAAGAAAAACAATGGTGCTTAAAGTAGCTTTAGCATCAAGCATAGTGGAGTTATGCTTGTTTGAAGTCGTCAGGGTATGGGTTTTGTGTCTGTCGCCTGGGCTCGTCTAAGCCTAAGGGCATGTTTGGCATTCTGTCAATTCAAGTGTATGATTCAGATTCTATAAAATTTGCTATCACTGGAAAGATAATATCAAAAGAAAACCAATGCTGGTAGAAGTAGATTCATAGCATGAAGCATAGTGAAGTTATATGCTTGTGTAAAATCATGAGAAAACAGGCTTCATGTCAGGCTTCATGTCGTGGCCCATACTGTATGAGCGGGTGCTCGGCATTATGTGAGTACTGAGTTCCAGTAGGCCTAAGGGATTTTTATATATATATAAACATGGTGTTAGCATGTAGATAAATCTGCTTCAACATTGTAAATGATATGTTCAGTCTCAGCAATGCATATTATGAAGTCAAAAAGTCATTAATAATCATTACCATTTAAATATTAAAGTCCACCAATTTCATATACAAGATGTGCTACTACAACGCAATGCATTGTGGGAAGACAATGGACGTACATGTACCACCAACAGTGTGCGCCTTCACGATTCAAAGGGTTGGCTTGTTGAATGCCGTGCATTGACTTGATCTGAACAACGAATAATATGGGAGCGAAAACCTTTTGTTACGGGCACGCATGAGTCAAGTGGATTCCCTGTGTGTAATCAATCTTTATTCAAGTAATCACTGACATAAATTATACAATGCGAGAAGAAGAAAAAAAGGTAGATTAGAGCCCAGGACAAAAATCGGAACCACACAGTGGTCCAGGTTTAACGCAGGGCTGAACATCAAACAAAAATACATCAAATAACCACAAAAATCAATGTCCAACTGGAACCAGGAGATATACAGATATAGAGCGAGCCCAGCAAAGTGGAACTATGTGCAGGGATAGAGAATCACATCTTGAGGTAGGGTTGATCATCGCTTCGTTCAATTATTAATTTACCTTTGACTCTTCATCATGATCAGCACGATCATCACTGTAGGGAGTCCTTAGTACAGGAAACCCATACGTTGGTGGGTTTTTTCTCTTTCCCCCCCCCCCCCCCTACCAACGTATGGGGAAATTGTATTGCGAGAAACTGTCAATTTGATTTGCTATATAAAGTGAATGGTGTGGCTTTCGAATGAGAGCCGGGGTGAATTACAGCAAACTGCATTTCCGTTGATTTTCATACTAGCTACGCACCTTCATAAAGTCCTCATCTTTCTTTCCAGCCACTTTTTAAAACATGAAAATGCTAAATTATTCCATTATTTAATCATAATTCTCCGCCGTGTAAACGCAATGGCAGAATTTCTTTTAGACATTTCGCGAGTATCGCGGTCCAGATTTAGTCTCATACCCCATCGCAAAATAACAAACATCTATATACGCTATGCACACCATTACGAACTAACGAAAATATTAATATGAGACCAGTCTGTATGAGACTATTCATTAATAAAACATGGCGCCGATTTCGATAAAACATCGCGAGTGCCGTAAAGTGAATGGGCTTAGAATTTCGCCTTAAATTTCAAGGGAATAGTGCATTTGTACAAAATGTTAAACGAATGGCAAGATAGATGAGAAAGAGTAGATAAGAACAATCACAAACATGACCGTGCACCAATTTAAGTCTAAGATTAACGGACTCTAATTGTGTGCAAAGTACTTCTTAATTATATTATATTATTTTGCTATTTCTGTTTGATTCATGTATTATGTGTAAATAGTTGAACATATCTTTGTAAATACTGTATTATTTTCTGTATGATGAGGGCCTGCTTGGAAAGCAGTGCTTGACACTGAAGCTGTTTACCCTCAATAAAGAAAGATTAAACAAACAAAGAAGTGTGTTTTTGAGCTCTGGTAAGCGATACAGAAATTACCACAAAATCATATTTAGAAGGAGTCATACTTAGGATGGGGACAGATAGTGAAACATGCAAAATACCCTATGATGAATAATACCAACTGATGACAAATATCACTATCATAAGTATGATTTGTTGTACTAGGGAGTCCTGCACTTTTTGGATTTTTTAAAGAAACCCCAACAAATATGGTTTCATTGGAAAGAGAATTATTTTATAAGAAAAACAATGGTGCTTAAAGTAGCTTTAGCATCAAGCATATTGGAGTTATGCTTGTTTGAAGTCGTCAGGGTATGGGTTTTGTGTCTGTCGCCTGGGCTCGTCTAAGCCTAAGGGCATGTTTGGCATTCTGTCAATTCAAGTGTATGATTCAGATTCTATAAAATTTGCTATCACTGGAAAGATAATATCAAAAGAAAACCAATGCTGGTAGAAGTAGATTCATAGCATGAAGCATAGTGAAGTTATATGCTTGTGTAAAATCATGAGAAAACAGGCTTCATGTCAGGCTTCATGTCGTGGCCCATACTGTATGAGCGGGTGCTCGGCATTATGTGAGTACTGAGTTCCAGTAGGCCTAAGGGATTTTTATATATATATAAACATGGTGTTAGCATGTAGATAAATCTGCTTCAACATTGTAAATGATATGTTCAGTCTCAGCAATGCATATTATGAAGTCAAAAAGTCATTAATAATCATTACCATTTAAATATTAAAGTCCACCAATTTCATATACAAGATGTGCTACTACAACGCAATGCATTGTGGGAAGACAATGGACGTACATGTACCACCAACAGTGTGCGCCTTCACGATTCAAAGGGTTGGCTTGTTGAATGCCGTGCATTGACTTGATCTGAACAACGAATAATATGGGAGCGAAAACCTTTTGTTACGGGCACGCATGAGTCAAGTGGATTCCCTGTGTGTAATCAATCTTTATTCAAGTAATCACTGACATAAATTATACAATGCGAGAAGAAGAAAAAAAGGTAGATTAGAGCCCAGGACAAAAATCGGAACCACACAGTGGTCCAGGTTTAACGCAGGGCTGAACATCAAACAAAAATACATCAAATAACCACAAAAATCAATGTCCAACTGGAACCAGGAGATATACAGATATAGAGCGAGCCCAGCAAAGTGGAACTATGTGCAGGGATAGAGAATCACATCTTGAGGTAGGGTTGATCATCGCTTCCCCAGGCTGGCTCTTGCCTCGCATTCCAAATAGTGTAGCTGCACATAAGGGCCAACTTGCTGAGTTCCTTCATGAAGTTCCTTCATGAAAAGATTTTTATTTAAGATCTGGAATAAAGGTTACCAGAGGACATTCACTTCAATGATGCTCCTTAAGGAAAGTCAACTGAAAGCCTGGTCCGATGGTTGGCTCAGGCGCCATGCCAGCACTCCGAACCCCAGAAACAAGTGATTATGTTCTTTCTTTTGAAGATATGTGCACATTGTCTCATTCAGTAGACAGCACATGTATCTCACTGCACTTATGTGTATCTTCAGTAGATGAGCGCATGTATAACGGTGGCAGTGCTAGTCTTATACTATAGCGCATGATAGTCACATATGTGGTATTTAATACTATGCTATACCCATGTCACACTACAGTCACATGAGGCATTACTATGCTAAGTTAGCGCATGTGTACGCGGTGACCGCGTTATCTCCACTTGATAGCGCATAGTCACATGTGGCATTACCGTACTGGTCCGAGTATAGTCTCATGTCCGATTATAATACCACCCCCTAACTTTTAAGAATATTCAGGAATTCAAGGAAAATCTGTAAAAATCCCATGTTAAATTTTGAACTTCCAAGTTCCAGGATGCCAAATTTATCAACCTAAAATTATGAAACTGTGGCAAAGTTATGACTTTTTCAACACATATTTTAATCCATTTTAAGTTCCGGTATCATACTTCAATGCTAATTTAGTTGATGCAACTATCTACCTAACTATCTACCTATCTTGTGGGATAATCAGATACATCTTTGCATTCATTCTGGAACTGTTATATTTATATGGTGCATTCTGTATCTGTTATACTATCCCATTGCTTCGATTCTGTCGCCAAATAGCGTGGGAAAGTTTTGCCCCCCATTTTGATTTTTTGTAAACATGGAAAAGTTAAAAGCACCCCTAGGTTCCTGTTTTAAAACCGGAAATTAACATTTTGAGTGTAATTTAATGTCAACATTTCTTAAAATCAATAGAAAAATAAAGGCTTTCATCAGTATTGACTGCCATACATATCATAGAGAGGTTTTAGCATGAAAATATGATCAAACCATGAATTATTTAAAGGGGCATTGAGAGATACGTATGGGAGTGCGCCCTCAATTATCCTGGTAATCAGGTTTTTTTGCATCAAAGTAATACTTAGGCATACATGTATAAACTACTATCTGAAACAGTCAACAACTTTCGCCGTTCATCATATAAAATGTCATGATTTTCTTAGTTTCGATATGATCATATCGAAACTAGGTGCTGAATTCGGAAGTTATTTATCGTTTTACATGCGGCCTTTTGCGGCAAATCCAACCCGGAAGTGCCGTTATTTGCTTTTTTGGCATGAAGGCGATGTTAGAATTGTATGACATTTTGGATTTGGGCTATGTTGATGATTATATTACGTTATTTGCTCATTTAGTATATCGATACATCTCTCAATGCCCCTTTAATGTTTTAATGTATCCAAGATGGTGGCTACTATTGCCTACCATGTGCTAAAAAGATAGAAAATTACGTTTAAATTTTTTAAAAAACATCTTAAACTACAATGTTAGAAAAAAGTGTTCGAACACTTTGTAGGTGTAATGTAAAGTATTCCCCCTTCCCCCTGATCAATGTTGAATCCCACAATTTGCCCACCATCAGCACAGGGCCTCGCAACATTGATCGGTGGGGAAGGGGGAGGGATATGAGTAAGGGGATACTTCAGGCTACCAGAAACAAGTTTTGATTTTCATGTGACTAAAAAAATAGCGTGCCTGTTATGGTCCAATAAGCATGGCAATTAGAGTCAGTGTTCGAACACCCTTTTTCTATGATTGTAGCATTTTGTTATATTTAAGTTATAAATCCATGTAAAGTAAGTCTTCAAAATACTTAAAGGGGCGTGTACATCTCAAGTGTTTGTCCTGGACAAAAATCACATGACTCCCGACGTATCTGAGTCTCCGTGTTTCCATGTAATAATACCCATGGTGCAATAGATTTGCCGCGCCGAATTTCAATCGACAAAACGTAATGGCCAACATTTTGTGTACGAACGAAATACTAAGGTGTCTAGAATCGTTTCGAAAAGTAGTGTTATGCATTAAAATGAAATCAGAATTACAATCTCCTTCAGCATATAATCAACTTTTGGGCGATAATCCTATGTTAAAAACGCACAACAATCGAAATATAAAGCATTTTAGCCCGCATTTTTGCCCCGATTCGTGTGATATTCGTATTTTGAACTTTATGTATTTTATTTTCTAAATATCTATGTGTAGTCTTCATTAGCTCAGTCGGCAAAGCGCCGGCTTCATAATCATGAAGTCCGTGGTTCGAATCCTTGGATTGTTATACTTTTTTCTGTTTGTTATTTACACTTTATTTTTAGAAATTGACAGGATTGCATATCGTTCGCAATATTTATTGAATGTTGAATGACACTTTTTTCTTCTTTTGCAATCACTGCGATTAAGAATATCCTATTAAATATATTGTGTTGACTATTCCGTTCGATTGAACTATGGAGACCCTAGCTAGTCTATCAATGAACATGATTTGCAAAGGCCAATTGTTATGTAAATAAGAAGCCAATCGGCTAATATGTCCTTGAATCAATTTTCTTATTTCCTATACGACCGATATTTGTATTTGCTGATTTGCTCCAAACTTAAAAAAAAGATAGTTGTTTCTTCAAAAATACGTTACGCGGTTCACGGCTTTTACGGCCTGGTGTGAGCGACTGTATTTTGGCGTGGATTTGATACCGTGCTCAGTGGCGAACCCAGGGGTCCAGGGGCCGGTGCCCCCCCCCCCTGAAATATCCCCGTCGGTAAACTTGAGCTTCCGTCGGTACAGTCAGATGCCAACGTTGAGTGAGTCTACTGATACGAAGAGAATTGTTTTTCCCTTGAAAAGCGGATGTCGATATCGTGCAATTCAATATGCCAAAATGTCAGCCTTATACAATGACAACATTAAGGCATTTAAATGTGGTTCAACGTCATGTGACTAGGGGGATATTTCCCGTGGCCATGACCCCTGTCTCATTAAAAGCTTTAAATTAATAATCTTCCACGATCATCAATTTATTGCTCTTTACGTTGAATCCAAACCTAGCTTGCAGCGACACCGTTTTCACATTTAAAATACAATTTAGAAACTGGGTTCAATTTGGCTAAAATTTCGTCGAATCCTCAATAGTTCACCACTAGTTCATTATTATAGAGAACACATAGACACGTCAGTAAGTAGTTATGGCCGAGCGGTTACGAATATGGACTAGTAATCTAATAGATTCTCCCCTCCTCGGTTCGAATCCTGCTGAATACCTTTTTTTAGAAAAAACGATTTAGTCTCTGTGTGTTGGAAAATGGCGTATATTTTTACCGTAGGTGAATAAAAGTCGTGGCCCTGACCCCTGTCCAAAAATGTATTACAAATAAACATATTTTTGATCAAGTTTAATACGTTAGGAACATTTCTTGTGCATAAAGTTTTTGCTATGACGTCTAAAAATCATCAAAAATACGATGTTTACGATCGCATTGAAAATACATCTTTATCGACTAAAAGATAGTAACAAAAATCGTGTTTTTTATTAAATCGGAAATGACATCTTACATAATTAGGACTTCCCCTTCAAAATGAGCCTAAGATGATCAAAAATTGATGGAGGCAATCCTTCACAATCGCGAGTTGTAAATGATCCGATTTCTATTTTTTTAAATTTTAAATCTCACTTCACTGACGGCCGGGACGAACAAAATAGACGGTATTTTCATGCCTTGACTTCTGACTGGGTAGATTTGCGATTTCTACCAGGCGATTTTTTTTCACAGCTATTGTTGACAATGTCATCGCTACCCCCACTTTTCAATATTTCAGCTGCTGACGAGAAGAAGAAAATTGGGTCATTTTTGCGATTTTTTTGTCGGTACATCATGACTTTCGTAACTATCCCCCCCCCAGTTTCCAAAAGCTGGGTACGCCACTGACTGAGTGCTGAACTCATCATGTTCATTGCTGCTGCGAGCATCTTACTATAAATGTGTGTGGGGTTGTGTGTGTTTGTTATCCTTATGTCTCCGTTAGTTTTGATCAAAGTGGCGCATAATTTGCATGCAATATCGAGGAAATAACGGTGTGTTGAAGTTTATTCCAGTGAAATTGGTTAACAATTTGCTCCAAAAACAGCAAAAAACCTCTCAGATTTGGCTCATAAATGCCACTAGAATTGAACAACATTGTGCGCTGCGTGTACTGCCGCGTAATCATACCGTGGTAACGCGTTGCGTGTCGCGTTTGCGCAAATGCTAACTGCTAGCTTCACTGTCTATAATCACTGTCATAATGGTATAATGACATATTACTAAATTCAAGCTATTTCACGCGAGCATGTTTCGTCGTTATTCGCGGAGCTGCGTCCAGATGCCTGAAATGTGCTAAATAACGTGCGTGACGATATCACGATTGACGCGCGGTCATGTTTTGAATGTGCTCGGTACGCACCTCTGGGTTTACGCACATACGAATGCACACAAGTTCGCACGCATAGAATGGAGTTGACCATAGCATTATGACACTGACTATACGCTACTTGTACGCAATCCTATTTCAAAATAAAAGCAAGGCTCTCAGCGGGCCCAACCGATATTTTAAACCAGCTAATATGGATAAAAATAATATAATTTATTAATATGCACAGTACGAACGCATTGTCAGCTATAACTTGAATTTCATTTAATTCAAATTGGTCATTTCAAACGGGAGATATGTGCACTTTTCCAAGGCACCTCTAATGAATGCAAAAGTTTAACTCACGCATTTTGAAATGTCAATCAATGGCGTGTTGGTATTCACAATGCCTACAATGGACAATGGGGTATATTTGGAACACTTTCATCAAGTATAAAAAAGTAGCTAGTGTACTCATATGCAATGAAGACATTGATTAATTTTTAACAAAAGTATTTGTCGTGATTTTCTAAAAACGGGACCTGAATATTTTGACTCACCCTGTATACAAACCAACATCAGATTTGTATTTAGAGAATAAAATATAGTTCTAATACTATATACTGTATACGATGGTCTTATAATGTAAAGGCTGTACCATGGAGTCGTATATAGCAAAACAGCTAAGAACTATGTTTGATTCTCATTCATATTTAGTTTATTGGTTATTTTGGTCTTTAATCAGTTTGTTAGATTTATTTTAACAACAAACATGATAATCAAACAACATTATTATATAGTGGGTGTGGTTTGAGATGTCAGCAGGCAATTTGATTGTTTTTTGGCTGATTTTCAGCCGACTCGCCCATGCATTATGAGACAATGTTGTATAGTTTGGGGCGGGGTTTAATTCATTCGAAAAATAATACCTTCAGCGCGTATGATCAACGCGTCATCGCGTTAGCGTCCCCTACACAAAGTCGCCGCCGTATGCGTTGTGGGTATAACGCAGCGATGACAGGTGCGTGTGTGCTAAATAACGCGATTAATTTGAAGCAGGATGTTGGAAAACAGCTCGCTGGATTCGCCGATTTTATACAGGGGGAAATTTGTTGTTGTTTGTTTAAAATAAATCTAACAAACTGCGTTATTTTATGATAAAAGATCAAAATAACTAATAAACTAAAATTAATATTAGAATGAGAATAAAAGATAGTTCTTGGCTGTTTTGCTATAGACGATGGTCTTATAATGTATAGGCTGTACCATATTTGTGTCGTCGTGTATTGCCACCTGCGGCGACCATACACGACTCCAAATATGGTACAGCCTATATACACTATAAGACCCTATAAGACCATCGTCTATAGCAAAACAGCTAAGAACTATGTTTTATTCTCTAAACGTACAACAACTTTCCCCCTTTATAAAATCGGCGAATCCATCGAGCTGTTTACCAACTTCTTGCTTCGAATTAATTGCGTTCTTTAGCACACGCGCATATGGCAACGCTGGGTTACACGCACAACGCATACGCCGGCGACTTTGTGTAGGGGACGCTAACGCAATGATCATGCGCACTGAATGTATCATTATTCAAACGAATCAAGCCCCGCCCTAAATGTCTCATAATATATATTGCGTATCGGATGAAAATCCGCAAAAAAACCACCAATCACAGTCCAGTGACATCCAAAACCACACCCACTGTAAAGAATCTACAATATTGCAATGAAATCAAAGTAAAACAAAGTACACCCTAACACTTAAAGAAGTTCGTCAAACTTATGTGATGTGTGACGATCCATTTTTACTCTTCAAATTGAAGGATGTTAATGATTTGAACAACCATAACGAACAACAGTTCATAACAAAAGGGAACAATAGCAGACAAGGCATTGAGAGACTATTTATGTTTCTTAAAAACAAGTTTAAAACTTTCCACGCGGCTATTTTAGTTTTACCACACAAAACAGATGTTTCAAAAGCCTTTCCGAAATTTCAAGTAATCTCAAGAATTAGTGAATCAATACTAGGTATATTTGTACTTATTTTAATGCATTTCTTGTGGTGATTCCAAATATGGTGATGGAAATTCAATCATTTTGACATTTTTGAAACATTTTGTTCGGTTCATAGACGCCTGCCGCGTGGAAAGTGTTAACACACACACACACCCCCACCCTTTCGTACTTTGCCAATATTCGTGATCGTAACATTTTAATGAAATGGTTATGTCAAAGATTATGAAAAAACCTGGACCTGAATCTCATTGATTTTAATGAGGGGCATCGATGGGTAGGCGCAGCCTACTATATCATTTTGGGACAGCTTGTATATGAATAAATGCACCAAATTGGAAATTGGACAATTTGCGCATTTGACATTGAAATGTTCTCTGAATACGTGTCATTTATTTAGTGTTAGCATACAACTGAAGATTTTGAACACTTTGGAGTACGTCTCATGTATTTAATGTTAGCATAAAACTGAAGTTTTGTTGACAATTTGTTTTTGCAAAAGCCGCATATCATGAATATAAAAAATTAAATCTGAAAAATTATCAGCACGTGTTTACCATGTTGAATCAATGTGTCTTATTTTAAGTTATGCGATCAAAAATTTTAGCTCATATGGCCATGGGGCCTCAGATATATTTTTTTAACTTGTTGAATTATTTCACTGAAGTTTAAAAGGGTATCAAAAGAACGTGTTTAGATATATAGATAGATGGATATATTAATGGATAGATATATTGGTTCAAACGGTCTTTGTATAAGTATATGAACAAAACAATAAATGAGTATTTTTAGATGGTTTCAGCTTATTTTACAACTATAGAGCCACTTTTTGGCGCATCCGTTACGTCGGTCGCCTCAATTATGTTGAGTTTTGACATAAAACTATAGTCGGCATACCCACTTATTTAGTCTCACAGTAGTGGCACAATACAAATATTGTGTTATGATGTGCTCAAGACCGGGAGTCAAGACGAGAGAGATTTAGGACAGCGGACAGCATTTTATAATTGCGCTCTTGCAGCGATGAGCATGATGAGTTCAGCACGGTATCAAATCTACACCAAAATACTGTCGCCCATACCAGGCCGCGTAAGCCGTGAACTGCGTAATGTATTTTTGAAGATACAACTCTCTTTTTTGAAGATTGGAGCAAATTACAAATATCTGTGTTGAAGGAACTAAAAAAAATCGATTCAAGGACATAAGCCGACTGGCTTCTTATTTACATAACAATTGGTCTTTGCAGACCATGTCCATATAGACTTGCTAGGGACTCCATAGTTCATTCATGGTTCAATCAACACAATTATATTTAGGCCTACAGGACATTCTTTATCGTAGTGAAATTGCAAATGAAAAAAGTATCATTCAAAATTCAATAAATATAGCGAACGATTATAAGCAATCCTGTTATTAAAACAAAAAGGTGTAATAACAAAAAGAAAAAGACATTTACAAGATTCGAACCACTGACCTCATGATTGTGAAGCCAGCGCTCTACCATTTGAGCTAATGAAAACTATACATGAATCAGTTTTAAAATAAAATTAGATAGAGTTTAAAATACGAATATCACTGAAATCGGAGGCTAAAATGCTTTATATTTCGATTGTTGTGCGTTTTTATCAAAGGTTATCGCCCAAAAGTTGATTATATGCTGAAGGAGATTGTAATTCTGATTTCATTATTATGCATTGCACTTCTTTTTGAAACTATTCTAGACACAGTTCGTTCGTACAATAATTTCAACATTACGTTTTGTCGATTAAAATTTGCGGCAAATCTATTGCACCATGGGTATTATTACATGGGAATACGGAGACTCAGATACGTAGGGAGTCATGTGATTTTTGTCCAGGACAAACACTTGAGATGTACACGCCCCTTTAACATCATCAAGAAAATCTCAAACTTTGGTTCCAGCTTGCAAATTGCAATACGGGAAATTTGAGTAAGTAAGCAAGCTTATTTTCCTCTTTTTTTTGCTGGACACACATATGCCTGATAACAATCCCATCCCCTGGCCTAATTCATTGTTTGTTTGGATATGAATTTGTTTTGGCTCTATTTTGAGACTGGAATGACTTGTCTGAGTCTGTAACGAACCTGCAAAATTGAAGGCGGCAATAAGCACTCAACTCAAAGTACAGCAAAAGCAAGACTAAAATAACAACGCGCACACCAATCCCTGCTTGTTTTATCCCACTTGGGATGTTAAGCAGTATCTAAGAAGAAGGAAGTTAAATTTCAGTTATTTTTACAATAGTTATAGATCTGAACTTACGGGTTCTGTTGGTACCATCTATGTTATTCTTCGCTCACAAATTCTGGAGATTTTAAAGGTTTTTTAACGACCCTAGAGTGTCCAAAGTTGCTGGCGAAATACATCTCATGTTACCTTCTCGTCGATGCCGAGGTCGATGCCAGGGTCGATGCGCAGTTCATATCAAATAGACACATTAATTACCTGACCAGTATTTACGTGGGGAGGCCATTTACGTGATGAAAACTGCACACCCTGGACCCTAATTGTTCATAATTTGTCGTATTGGGTCGCTAGTCGTAAATACAAGATTATATTGTGACTTTTCTGAACACTTATTGCTAGTCCTCAGTTTTTGCAATGCCATGAATAGATAGAGAACATTTAAGGACAACTTTTTGGGCCTCCAAAAAGGTGAGTGGGACATAAAACCTGAGGATTTTTCAGATAACTAAAATAGTTCCCTTCTTCTTTGTGTCTATGAATCCAAGACGGAAGGTATATCTATTGAGACTAGCTTTTATTAATGGAAGGGTCCCGCAAGCACAACATTGAGCATAATTTGTTAGAAAAATAATTATCGAGCCGAAATTACGTAGTTGTTTAGAACAAAACATCATACTAGTCACAGCAACGAATAAAAGCTGCCATCACTCAACATGCAATTTTTAAAATTCGCGGCGATCGAAAGTCCCGGTGCCGATGACGTCATGGGTATTGGTGCTCAAATTTGCGCATGTGCATTGTATAACTATGACTTCATCAACACCGGGACTTTGAATCGCCGCGAATTTTAAAAATTGCATGTTGAGAGATGGTGGCTTTTATTTGTTTTTGTCATAAGTGTGGTGTTTTGTTCTATATAATTACAAAAGTTGGGCTCGATAGTTATTTTTCTAACATATAATGCTCAATTTTATGCTTGTGGGACACCTCCTTTAACAATAGGCTATCTGGCCAAGCTCGTGTAAAAAGTTCAGGAAATTGATCATTCACCCACTTGAAAATGCATAGCAGTGTTGTTTGGTCATAGCTCTGATGCTTATCACATACTAGCCGGTCGCTTGTCGAGGTGATCTTCAGCGTTCGAAGTAGCGCTTTTCCGGTTGTATGAGACAAGCAAAATTGCTGTCGAACAACCCATTTTACAAAGGTTGTTGTTCGTCGGACAACTAACTTTTTGCCATTAAAAACATTATTAACATGACTATTTAATATATCTTCAGTTCACATACATATCACTAAGGACAGGGAAAATGCTCAAAAGCGCAAAAGCACCAAAAAAAGCACCTTTTGCCCAAAATAGCACTTTTTGCTCAAAAAAGCACTTTTTCATCACACAGCATTTTTTTCTTCAAAATTGTCTAAATATTTAACAAATAATGTCCATCTACCTAAAAATCAACAAGTTACATAACTGTGGAAGTGTTTATTCTACACTTAGTTTAGTTTGAATGTAGTTTTGAATGAAAAATGATGGTTTTGACAACGAAAAAAGAAATATGTCAACATGGAAACATGGAATATAATCGCTTTTGGATTTATTTTTAACGCATATGGCATAATATTGGTGAATAAAAGCACCTTTTACTAAAAAAAAAGCACCTTTTACCTAAAAAAGCACCTTTTGCTCCAAAAAGCACTTTTTCCAAAATCAAGCAGCACTTTTAGTGCTTTTAAAAAGTGCAAAATCCCTGTCCCTACATATCACCAACTAAAAACTAATTGACAATTACTGTAACCCTCAAGATAAACTAGGCATAAGTTATCCTGAAGTAATTTCTCTTGCGTGACACAGGTCATTCTATCAGGGTTGTAGCTAGACCAAATTGAGCGCCGGACAATTTTACTGACGGCGAACGGAGTAAGTGTAGCGAACGAAGTGCAGTGGATCATGGATTGGGGTCTAGAGGCCTTCTTAATGTTTTGAAGGGGTTATAAATGCACTCTGAGGGTTCCTGCAACATAATTTCTTGTTTTATGAGGCAGTTAAATGATTTTTTCCACAAATTTTTTAGTGCCGGATTTTTTACCCTTTTTTTCTAAGAGTGCTGGACGCTGGGCGCGACTGCCGGACGGCCCCGTCCGGGTCCGTCCGGCGTAGCTACAACCCTGCATTCTATACGGGCGCACGGCTGTTTGACAGTCCGATTTATTATGACGTCATCTTAACGTTTCTTAATACTTTCGATAGTTCGATTATCACGCAAACCAGTTGAGTGCATGTACTATGTACGCGTCCTATATCTCAACGTGCAATTATGCGCAAGCCGCAAATCTAAGCACTATTTACACTTATTTTTTTCTCGTTTGGCCTCTCTCTAGAGTCTCTTATTTAACGTTGGACAAGCGGGAAATCTTATTATTCATACACTAAATACAAAAATTTCTTGTGCATAAGATGCCATCATTTTCGTATCCGGGCCTCCAATATTTGGTTTGTATGTTAACATTATTTTGGTAACATCGTTTTCAAGTTTGCTTACGAAACAGCAGTTCCCTATATCTCAACGTGCAATCATGCGCAGCTCCGTAAATCTAAGCACCATTTACACTGATTTTTTCCCCATTTGGCCTCTCTCTAGAGTCTCTTATTTAACGTTGGACAAGGGGGAAATCTTATTATTCATACACTAAATACAAAAAATTCTTGTGCATAAGATGCTTGCATTTTCGTATCCGGGCCTCCAATATTTGGTTTGTAATTTCACATTTTACTGCTCACACCGTGTGTTTCTTTTAGTATTCGTCATTTGGATTCTCAAAATGGATGCCAGTAACACACAGGCAGCAGGTATAGGACTAGTACAAAAATGTGCCCCCCGATTTGCTTTTTGGTATATTATATCACATTTTGAGTTGCGTATAATGTTTTTTTATCGAACTGGTCAATCTGCGACTTATTTGGCGGAATAACTTACGTTCGCGTTGAAACCGCAACCAAAAAATTCTTGTGCATAAGATGCTTGCATTTTCGTATCCGGGCCTCCAATATTTGGTTTGTAATTTCACATTTTACTGCTCACACCGTGTGTTGGGGCTCAAAAGGCTGAATATCCTAATATGTGCCCCCCCGATTTGCTTTTTGGGATATTATATCACATTTTGAGTTACGTATAACGTTTTTTTATCGAACTGGTCAATCTGCGACATATTTGGCGGAATAACTTACGTTCGCGTTGAAACCGCAACCAAAAAAGTCTTTTTTAGAGCGCGCTAGGCTAAAAAAGCTGAATATCCTAATATGTGCCCCCCCGATTTGCTTTTTGGGATATTATATCACATTTTGAGTTACGTATAATGTTTTTTTATCGAACTGGTCAATCTGCGACATATTTGGCGGAATAACTTACGTTCGTGTTGAAACTGCAACCAAAAAAGTCTTTTTTTAGAGCGCGCTAGGCTAAAAAAGCTGAATATCCTAATATGTGCCCCCCGATTTGCTTTTTGGGATATTATTTTACATTTTGAGTTACATATAATGTTTTATTATCGAACTGGTCAATCTGCGACATATTTGGCGGAATAACTTACGTTCGTGTTGAAACCGCAACCAAAAAAGTCTTTTTTAGAGCGCGCTAGGCTAAAAAAGCTGAATATCCTAATATGTGCCCGCCGATTTGCTTTTTGGAATATTATTTCACATTTTGAGTTAGGTCTAATGTTTTTTTATCGAACTGGTCAATCTGCGACATATTTGGCGGAATAACTTACGTTCGCGTTGAAACCGCAACCAAAAAAGTCTTTTTTAGAGCGCGCTAGGCTAAAAAAGCTGAATATCCTAATATGTGCCCCCCGATTTGCTTTTTGGGATATTATTTCACATTTTGAGTTACGTATAATGGTTTTTTTATCGAACAAATCTATCCGCGACACATTTGACGGAAAAAACTCTTTTTCACAGCTTTCTAGGCTAAAAAGGCTGAATATCTGGATTTGGCCTAGGCCGGAGCTGGATTATCGGTTAGCCCTACCATTTCAATGCTAGAGAAGTTTTAGTCGTCAAATATGTTTGCGTTTCACTGATTCGTTATAATAATGTTATACGTAACTATAAATCTGATATCGCATCCAAATAAAAAATAATATGAGCACAATTTTGGATTTGGCCTAGGCCGGAGCTGGAATATCGGTTATCCCTACCATTTCAACGCGAGAGAAATTGTAGACGTCAAATATGTTTCCGTTTCACCGATTCGTCATAATAATGTTGTACGTAACTAACAATCTGATATTGCATCCAAATAAAAGTAATACAATAACAATTATTGACTTTAGCAAGTTTTTAAACCTAAACAATTAATTAGAACCATGTTATAGTAAAATCGGGCTTGTATGAATGGCCACCGTCAGAGATAAATAGCTGAACAAAGTAAATGAACAAAGAACGTGATTAAAATGGATCTAGCAGTGATAGAATGTATTTAAAAGCTTCCCGTCCTAACTGGTGCATATCCCTTTGTTCTATAATCCTTGGTTACGGAGTGGCACGGTTAGATTTACCTTAAGTTTTAGCCGATAATCGATAATTGATAATCAATCTGTGCTGCCCTCTGTTGTTGAAGATGCGATTATAAATCGGACAATTTACACGCGATCAAACAGCCGTGGGCGTGTACATCAGGCCTTCACGTTTGAAAATTGAAGGTGTGCTTTAAATCGCACTCCTCAAAACATTGAGATGTGCTGTAGGTGTGCCATAAATTGCACTCCTCAAAAAAATTAGGTGTGCTGTTTTATGACCATGCTATCTTTTCGATTACTCTTGAGAGAAACGACCTCGATTGACCCATACATAACCCTCATGTGACCCCAAATCATTTCCATGTATCCTCTATCTTGGTGTCACAATTAATTAAGAAACAAAGACAAACTAAATTTGGGAATGATAATAAGGTTAAATTAATTAATTAACCCATGAATCTATCTATGCTTAGTATAGTATTACAAAAAACAAAGAGGCTTCACTAGATAAGATGGACAGGATCCCTGCAACTTTACAGGTAATGGAATAGATTTGATAATATACATCTGCTGATGATATCACAAGCATAAGCCCACCTAAATTCAGTAAATTATCAGTTAATACAGCAAGATAGTATAGTATTTTAGTACTATTTTAGTATAGGATCTTTGGGTTATGAGTTACTATTCCTATGGTGTGGGTCATGAGGTATACCGTATATGTGGGTCATTTAGGTTCAAATATGGGTTCATCTAAAGTCCTGTTTTGGACTTGGAATTTAAAATAAAAAAAATGTAAAAAAAATATTTAGGCGTGCGCTAAATCGCTCTTCTCGAAACCATTTCAGGCGTGCGATGGCGTGCGATCGCACTCGCACGCCTCAAACGTGAAGGCCTGGTACATATCATACAGTGATCTTTTTCCCCACGTGTACCCGGATCGCAAAGCGACCTTTAGTATGTTATCAGCATTAGAAACTCTTGTCAAGACTTTAGGGGACGTTATTAAATTCCTATTATTGTTTTTTAAAATTTAATTGCAGGTGTTAATATGTGGAGTCCATTTAAGGAACTCTATCTGACCGTCAATGCCGCACTTTCAAACAAGCTTCCAGATGCATACTATGAACTGGAGAATGTGCTTCGTAAACACAAACCAGACTTTATTTCATTACTTCAAAATCCGGTGAGTTAGTCAATATTACTAATAATATTATTAGTGTTTGTTTTATCCAGATGAAACTTGAAATATTAATTTTCCATTTATTTTAATTGAGAATTAGATTTCTTGGAATGAATCAATATGGTACATGCTATCTTTAAAGGGGCATTGAGAGATTGCAGAGAAAAATGAAATTTGGAAACAAGGAATTGTTTCAATAGATAAGGTACGTAGGAACCCTGAAGTGTAAAGATTTATGGGAAACTGTTGTATAATCGTGCTAGATTGAAATTTGGTTATGTGGTGAGTGATGCTGATGATTTTGATATGATCTACATCGAAATAACCAAATAATGAAATTTTACATGATAGACGGCAAATTAAGGTAAACGGTTTCAGATGGTAGTTAGTATATGCCTAAGTATTATATTGATGCAAACAAACTTGATTTCCAGAACAATTGAGGCGCATTCCCATACATATCTATCTCTCAGTGCCCCTTTAAACTGAGCTGCAAAATAAACTTATCACTTCTTTGCCAGGACACAAATTAAAATTGTCAGCACAATATACTTCAGTACCCAAATTTGATTCATTCTATACAGGCAAAGAAATCTGAGGCCCGCGCTACTATCAAGAAATGTCAATTATACTTCAATACATTTACTTAGCCATGTCAATAACCAAAATTTGCTTCATTCTACAGGCAAAGAATTCTGAGGCCCACGTTAATATCAAGAAGTCTGATAAGTCTCAATATATTTTAATAGCCTTTGATACTAGCCATAATAACCAAATTTGCTTCATTCTGCAGGCAAAGAATTCTGAGGCCCGCGCTGCAGTCAAGAAGTCCGATGTGGTGGGTATCACCATCAGCGGGCAACCAGGAGTGCGGACACTCCCCAAGTCTTTCATCGATGAGGCTCTCATCATCAGCGATCTCTTTGACCTAAACGAGTATTCTGCGGTGGAACTGCTTTTGGCAGGTGAGTGAGCATTGTGAATAATATGCATTTTTTTCTTCCTATAATAAGTGGCCTAAGTACAAAAAGAGGTTTTTTGTTTTAATTTTAATTTTGGAGATGTGATATTAAGATAAATTTGATGGGGAAAACCATGGACAATTGAATGAAGGGACTAGTAGACACAACTTTATTCTTAATACTAGTATTATATAATTATGCATGTTGCGGGTGTACAAATATCATCAGTTGAGATGGGTGTGTGTCTTGCTCGATGTGAATGGAGATTGTGTAATTCATGCTGAATTACTACACTCCTGAAATGCAAATAGATATCATCAAAGAACATCCAAATTATTACAGTTTAAACGTTCCAACAAAATGATCAATTGCTTTGTTCTTGTATTTTTCATACTTTTTTATACCAATTATTGTTAACACTAGAACAAATCACATATAAATTATATTCAGTTTGACCTAGGCCTAAGTTTTGGGGAAATTATATTTTGATCATTTTTCGAAAGATTATAGGGCAACTTTTGAGTTCCTTGAATAAAAAAACTACCGCAACACGCATGTTATGTAATTGAATATCGCTATATATAGCGATACATTGTAGGCCGTTTCTAGTCCCTCCATTTTTTACTAACACCTTTGATACAAGACAATATTAAATCTCCTCTCATTTCTGTTACTAAGGTGAAAGACAACAACCGTACCATCCAGGTCTAACTCGTGGCCTTGTGGCAATTCTTCTGTATTACGATGGTCGTCGTAGCATGGTAAATTCCATGCAGCTCCTCATCCAGGCCAGGCGTGGTCGCACATGGACGTTAGAACTAGAGGAAGAAGTAGTCGATCTGGTCACACAGTTCACTGATGAGCTGCAGGTGGAAGGTTTTGTGCGAAAGGTTTTGAACCTGCTACAACAAGTTGACGTCACCAAGGAACTGGACAAGCTCGGGAGGGAGAGAGCGCTAGGCGATGCTAAACACCGACATGAGGTAAATTTTGATCTTTACAGTTTACACAGATGGGGCTGAAGCACACAGTATGTGAAAAGATATGTGCTTCCTGCTGGTCACAAACTTAGGGAGCTTGGGAATATACATTGATGATGACACCAACAGTATATAAATATATAAGGTTAAATGTTTCAGTTAATCCTTTAGTGATCTTATGATGACAGTAGCAAGCCTGGAAAAAGATGGAAAATTGGGAAGCTCCTTGCCAGCAATTTGGGCATTTGGATGGAAATTTGGGCATTTGAAGAAAAATTTGGGTATTTGGAGGGATGACAAAGTTATTATAAGAGTGGCGTAATTACCCTAACCCCGGTTTGGGGGAATTTGACCAGGATCACAATTTTCGAGGAAAAAACACTAACTAAATCTCCGGGAACCTGCCGGGATTAGAACCGGGGACCCTCCATTCTCATGCCCCATGTCCCACCCACTAAGCCACGGCCCTCAGCTTCTCGTTCGCGCAATATACTGTAAAACAAGTTAATTTCGCGAATTTCGCGAGAGGCTCAAATTCGCGAAATTATATTGCCGCGAATTAATGTGTTTGAAGATGATAGAAACAGTCAGTAGCATAATTTGGCAGCCTTTACACTGGATTTAAATTGATGCTACCAGTATCTATGTGTATCCAGTGTACATAAAACAAAGCTTAATTGACACATACGATTCATTTTTAAAGTCATTGCAATAATAACAGTAGCATAATTTGGCAGCCTTTACACTGGATTTAAATTGATGCTACCAGTATCTATGTGTATCCAGTGTACATAAAAACAAAGCTTAATTGACACATATGATTCATTTTTAAAAGTCATTGCAATAATAACAGTTGGAAATCGCGTTACATTTGACTTTTTTTCAGTTCAGAATTGTCGTATTTGCGATTGATTTACTGTAATATCGCGACAGATTCATCCCTGTGCGTATTTTGTACTGTGTTAGTTTCCTCTTTTGCTGACCAGCACCGGTCTGTGCTGCTGTAGTAATTCAACATCGAAGGAAATCCGAATAGGGATGGTTGACTTGCGCGCGTATTCCTGCTTGAACCATCGGATCAGTGGTTCTTTTTAGAAGAAATGGAGGGCTAAACACACCAATACTGCTAGTAATACTAATAATAACTGTTGTGCCTACGAAAGACACAGAATAGCTCAGAATTCGGCCAAAAACCATATCGTACTTATTTTATAATTGAGTGTAGGGTTCAAAATTCGGCAGTCTCGACGTCTTTTTACGTGTAGCAAATAATTTTTAGTAAATGAAATTTTAGATTCGCGAAATTAAGTTTCCGCGAAACTAGTGATGATTAGCAATTCGCGAAAAAAACATGCCGCGAAATTAACTTGTTTTACAGTACTGTGCTCACTATATAGGCTCGGTTGACTACGTCATCGAAAACTGGCGGCGCATGCGCTTGGAGAGGGACTTAGGATTGGCAATTTTTTAGCATTCAGGGGGGTTAGGGTTAAGATGTATCAGTAACTTCTGTTTGCTGATATTACGTATGAACCTATAGGTGGCATATTATGCACAACGGATCAGAAGGGGCAATTTGTCAATTAACATTGTAACAAATGAAACTCGGAAAGAGTACCCATTACCTAGTCTTCAAAGGTGGAAGTTCCAATCGTTTAAGCTTATTTTTGCCCATCAACATATTTTGATATCAGAAGAAACCCCACAGTATTCTCATTATATCTGTAAACTGTTTGGCACAAGATATGTTCCATTTAGACGGTATAGGCTAAAATGCAGTGAATTACTACCAAAGATGGTTAACCACCCGGCCAGTTTATGTACTACTCAATGGGAAAATTGCATGTCACCTTGTGCTTCTTAAATAAGAACCATTGGAGTTATGCAACTTAAACTTTGGAATATGACTATTTTAAGGATAACCCTTCATGTAGAATAAACAACATCAAGTTGAAAATCGGGCCAGCTATCGGAACACCTACATGTACCTTTAAATGTACCCATTTATGATAAAACATTGTGTGTGAAATTGGAATCAGTATGTTATTTTAACATGTTATCAGCAGTAATCAATCAATCAATCAACATATTTGTGAATTAGTAAAAAAGACAGGAGAGGAAATTATATCAATCTCCTTGAAGAAAAGAAAGAGGAACATTGAAACACTCATTTGTGATGCGATCTATGAAAACCCGCCACATGTCGGGATTTTTCATATTGGAGATATTTATATCATAAGAAAGCTGAATCTGTGCTGATTACAGAACTGTTTTGATCATTTTTCTACGATCAATACAAAAAAAGTTATGAGTGAATGATGATTGTGATATCATAAAAGCTACAAAACAAGAAATCATGAAAACAGGCCATAAAAGATACATAGTTCAATAGAATAACGTTATAAGGCTAATTAGAAAAGTGACTTAAGTAAGTTTTTGAAGGTGAAATTTCATAATAGGTGATGACACAAAGTATTAGAAATTAATGTTCTAAACAAAATCTAAAAAAATAAAAATAAAAGTTTTTTTTTCTTTTTTTTTCTTTTTCTTCTTATTTTACCCATAATCCCTATTTTACATTTTGCGACATCCGACGGGTTTTCACAGATTGCATCACATTTATCTCAAATCTGCATTTATTCCAAATTGCTTATCTTGCAAATGCCATTTGCGTCACCATTTTGGGAATTATCGTGGAATAATAGATTTGTCTTAAAAGTTCTGTGAATGAGTAAAAAAGATCAGTTTCTGTGTAAAAAAAGAGATTGTATACCGCTCATTTCTCATTTCTCACAATACAAATCAGCATTTTAGTTGCTTATCTTGGAATGCTTGTTCTATATACCTCACCATTTTGTGAATCCAAGTAGATCGTGGAATATATTTGTATTAAAAGTTCTGTGAATTAGTAAAAAAAGACGGAAGCTATCAGTTTTCGTTTGGAGCCACTTGTATCAACGTTTTTAATTATCTTTTCTCTAGAGAAGGAAAGGTAAACACTTGAAATCTTAGCAATTTATTTGCTTATGACATATCCGGTTACATTCAAAATATTGTGAAGCGTTGAGCTATTTATAAATTAAAGCAAAAATATAAAAATACATTTCATGGAATAAATAAAATAAGAATAGGAAATGAATTGAAATGAACATGTACACATAGTGTATGGTCACGCGTTATGAACTCGCCTCCCAATAGGGTGGTGCTGTTACAAACTGCAATGGGGATAATCCCATGCTTTGTTCTTTTTACAATAACTAGTCATCCACTAATGTTACAAACACCATTTTGGTCCCATTTTAAAGGATATTTAGTAGTCTTTAATTATGTGGTTCAACAGACTTGTCAACTATTTGTAACAACTTATTAATGGATAAGACCATGATCATCAACATTCTTCCTATTCGCTACACAGCCAACATGAATAATCAGCCTCAATTTACCGGATTTATAAAAATGACTATAACAGAAAAAGTTTTCAACCTACATGTATGATAGCAAAAGTATACATTTTTGGAAAGCTTGTAACTAGAGTAATTCAGAAATGCAGTTTAGATCAGGGATGGGTACATCCTGAACAAATATTTCTGAAAATATATAAAATAAATAACAAATATTTCTAAAAATATATAAAATACAAATTGGAGATATTCACTAGCCGGTAACCTTTGACAAATATATATCATCTGATGGGTAATTTCATGAGGAATTTAAATATGTAAAGTAAATAATGATAGGGGTAGGTATAAAAAATATATGGATCTTAAAATTAAAATTAAAAACTCTGATATTTTTCTGAACATTGTGCATCATACCATTTTAGTCCTTGGTCGACGGTCGTACTATAATTTCAATGGCATATTGTTTTCTTGTGCAATTTCCCTTCAGAAATATATACTTTTACTACCTCAGGGGTATACAAGCAAATATAAATGTGTATAGTTAAAATCATGTCGCGACATTCAAAATCTGTGTGTAACGCAGGAGGCGAGCTTATAACACATGACCATATTATATGGTCACATTTATTAAGTTGGGACCCTATTGCGTCACATGCATACATTTGACAAAAATTACATTTGATAATGCTCTAAGCCTAATAACTCAAAAAGTATAGATCCAAAGTGTGCAAAATTATACATTGTTAGAAAGCTGAGGTATCTAGGATTATGAATATATAATTATTCTAGCAATATATTTATTGCTAGTCATTGTGCATATTTTTTGGTTTCTTAATTGTATATTTATATATGGTCATATATATACCAGTATCTATGTGTATCCAGTGTACATAAAAACAAAGCTTAATTGACACATACGATTCATTTTTAAAGTCATTGCAATAATAACAGTTGGAAATCGCGTTACATTTGACTTTTTCAGTTCAGAATTGTCGTATTTGCGATTGATTTACTCACTGTAATATCGCGACAGATTCATCCCTGTGCATATTTTGTACTGTGTTAGTTTCCTCTTTTGCTGACCAGCACCGGTCTGTGCTGCTGTAGTAATTCAACATCGAAGGAAATCCGAATAGCGATGGTTGACTTGCGCGCGTATTCCTGCTTGAACCATCGGATCTGTGGTTCTTTTTAGAAGAAATGGAGGGCTAAACACACCAATACTGCTAGTAATACTAATAGTAACTGTTGTGCCTACGAAAGACACAGAATAGCTCAGAATTCGGCCAAAAACCATATCGTACTTATTTTATAATTGAGTGTAGGGTTCAAAATTCGGCAGTCTCTACGTCTTTTTACGTGTAGCAAATAATTTTTAGTAAATGAAATTTTAGATTCGCGAAACTAGTGATGATTAGCAATTCGCGAAAAGAACATGCCACGAAATTAACTTGTTTTACAGTACTGTGCTCACTATATAGGCTCGGTTGACTACGTCATCGAAAACTGGCGGCGCATGCGCTTGGAGAGGGACTTAGGATTGGCAATTTTTTAGCATTCAGGGGGGTTAGGGTTAAGATGTATCACTATCAGTAACTTCTGTTTGCTGATATTACGTATGAACCTATAGCCTAGGTGGCATATTATGCACAACGGATCAGAAGGGGCAATTTGTCAATTAACATTGTAACAAATGAAACTCGGAAAGAGTACCCATTACCTAGTCTTCAAAGGTGGAAGTTCCAATCGTTTAAGCTTATTTTTGCCCATCAACATATTTTGATATCAGAAGAAACCCCACAGTATTCTCATTATATCTGTAAACTGTTTGGCACAAGATATGTTCCATTTAGACGGTATAGGCTAAAATGCAGTGAATTACTACCAAAGATGGTTAACCACCCGGCCAGTTTATGTACTACTCAATGGGAAAATTGCATGTCACCTTGTGCTTCTTAAATAAGAACCATTGGAGTTATGCAACTTAAACTTTGGAATATGACTATTTTAAGGATAACCGTTCATGTAGAAAAAACAACATCAAGTTGAAAATCGGGCCAGCTATCGGAACACCTACATGTACCTTTAAATGTACCCAGTTATGATAAAACATTGTGTGTGAAATTGGAATCATTATGTTATTTTAACATGTTATCAGCAGTAATCAATCAATCAATCAACATATTTGTGAATTAGTAAAAAAGACAGGAGAGGAAACTATATCAATCTCCTTGAAGAAAAGAAAGAGGAACATTGAAACACTCATTTATCTCAAATCTGCATTTATTCCAAATTGCTTATCTTGCAAATGCTTGCCATTTACGTCACCATTTTGGGAATTATCGTGGAATAATAGATTTGTCTTAAAAGTTCTGTGAATGAGTAAAAAAGATCAGTTTCTGTGTAAAAAAAGAGATTGTATACCGCTCATTTCTCATTTCTCACAATACAAATCAGCATTTAGTTGCTTATCTTGGAATGCTTGCTCTATATACGTCACCATTTTGTGAATCCAAGTAGATCGTGGAATATATTTGTATTAAAAGTTCTGTGAATGAATAAAAAAAGACGGAAGCTATCAGTTTTCTTCTGTGTAAAAAAAGATTAAAATTGTATACCGCTCATTTCTCATTTCTCACAATACAAATCAGCATTTAGTTGCTTATCTTGGAATGCTTGCTCTATATACATCACCATTTTGTGAATCCAAGTAGATCGTGGAATATATTTGTATTAAAAGTTCTGTGAATGAATAAAAAAGACGGAAGCTATCAGTTTTCTTCTGTGTAAAAAAAGATTAAAATTGTATACCGCGCTCATTTCTCATTTCTCACAATACAAATCAGCATTTAGTTGCTTATCTTGGAATGCTTGCTCTATATACGTCACCATTTTGTGAATCCAAGTAGATCGTGGAATATATTTGTATTAAAAGTTCTGTGAATGAGTAAAAAAGATGGAAGCTATCAGTTTTCGTCTGTGTAAAAAAAGATTAAAATTGTATACCGCTCATTTCTCATTTCTCACAATACAAATCAGCATTTAGTTGCTTATCTTGGAATGCTTGATCTATATACGTCACCATGTTGTGAATCCAAGTATATCGTGGAATATATTTGTATTAAAAGTTCTGTGAATGAGTAAAAAAGACGGAAGCTATCAGTTTTAGTTTGGAGTCACTTGTATCAATGTTTTTAATTATCTTTGCTCTAGAGAAGGAAAGGTAAACACTTGAAATCTTAGCAATTTATTTGCTTTGACATATCCGATTGCATTCAAAATATTGTGAAGCGTTTAGCTATTTATAAATATAGCAAAAATATAAAAATACATTTCATGGAATAAATAAAGTAAGAATAGGAAATGAATTGAAATAAACAAGTACACATAGTCTATATATAGGCTAAATTGAAGAAGAAAAAATTCATTTGTCTCAAAGCTCCCGCGCGTGTTAGTTTATTGATGCGCATTAGAAAAACAAAAATCTTGATTTTTTAAAAAAATAAAAAATCACAACAAATCACAACAAATCACAAAATTTCACCGATTTTACAGATTTTCATTGATCACATCATTTTAAATACAAAAAGGCACTTTTACTAGGATTTCAATATTTTATATTTAAAAAAACAAAAACAAAAAACCTTTAAAAATACCGCATTCCGCATTAGGTTTTGAAAAACTGAAGAGCTTTGAGACAAAAGATTTGTTTAATTTAGCCTAATAGATGTAATGGAAATGCCTAGATTAGTAAATGGTTGTCATGATGTGACAATGTTTTATAAAATAAACTAGTGTCTTTTACATATTCAAATGCATGAAAATCAGTATAATAACTAATATATAGATATTCCCATTCATGATATATGTAATGGAAATTCCTAAATGGTTGTCAGGATATGACAATGTTTAATTAAATAAGGCCAACAAATGGTTGCGTTGCCCTCGGCCGGGTAGTTTTTTTTTTTTAAAGATTTTTAATTTGTTTTCCTTTCATTTGTCTAGTGGTGTGGACTCTGATCAATGATCATGTACATGTATGAATTCTTCTACTTGTAGATAAACAGTCTGCTGACTCAGATTCGCACATCTCTGGCCGAGTGCGTCTACTCCTGGGCCTGTCAGACCCCCCTTGCGAAGGACGAGACCAAATTACTGATGACGCACTTACAACGTCATGTAGGACTGAACGCAGACGGTACACTGGATGATGTCACAGTGCCTCTTCTTATGGCATTCTTGTATTGTGTAGATGTGAGCGGTCTGGAACCAAGGGCAGAAGACAGAGATGGTAATGATTTCTTTTTAATGAAATTCTTATGTTTGAAACAGGGGTTAAAATACCTTATAAGGCCACACAAAAAAAGTTGACTTGCCCTTTCCGACCGACCCGAATTTTGGGAAATCTAGTGTCGCTATTTTATTTTTATTTTTTTTCAAAGTAAAAAAAATAAAAAATTGAAAGAAGCACATAACAATAACAAAAGATGAAAACTTTTTTTTTGAGTAGTATCTGCTTGTTTAAAAAAATAAAATAAAAAAATCTCTTTAAAACGTGTTTTTGTGTAGTATCTCCCTGTTGAAATTTAAATTTAAATTAAAAAAAACCAAAAATGACCGTCCGACCCAGACTCTGGCCCTGAAAGGGCAAGTCAACTTTGTTTGTTGGCCTAAGGCTATGAGGGCTATTTTGAGCAAATTCTGCCAAAAATCGCCCCTTTAGTACATTTTACCGTAGAACCAGCATTTTCTCAGAGGGCTATTTTGTGAAAACTGTTTCTCTCATTTTTAGACCCAAACCAAAATGTACAACACAAAATAAACCACATATATATTGATTACCTAATCTATTTAACTTTTGCAAACCTGAAACTTTTCTGTATTTCAGTTGATTTCAGCCATTTAGTTGCTTAAATTTATGAGTATTCTTTTTTTTTTTTCCTGCCCAATTTCAGCTATTTTACACCATTTTTACATTCTTGTTCAAATTCTTTTGAGCAGATTTACCTTATTTTACGGAACTGCTATTTCAAGTTTTTAGGAAGCTAAGGCAAACCCTTAGAATATTTCAGTCACGTAACAATCCATGTACAGGTTAGTCAGTTACAAAGTGGCGAGAAATATGTGGTTTTATATCTCGGCGCGCAAAACAATACAAGCGTACGTGTCTGAATTTGGCATATGTGACGCGATCAAGAGGAATGAGTCGGATGTCGGGGAATCCCAAATTGAGATATGGCCAATTCAAAATGGCGGCTTACATAAGTTTTGATGGAAATTCATGTATACAATTTGACATAACTTTGGAACAAAACGTTGTATCGACATGGGGTTTTCAGTTTCTGAAAGCTCTAGGTGTCTTCTTTAAAACTGTATTAAAAACTCATTTTCGACCAGGGTCGACATCCGACTCATTCCTCTTGATCGCGTCACATATATGTTCATGTCACTCTAATGATGCACAGTGCACAATGCGTTCTGTTACATTATATATGAGCCAAAAATGTTGAGGTCTGTTAGTTGTTTTTTTATTCTTTTTAATTGTTGAAAATTATTTTTTCTGATAGATCTTAGCTGTCAGGGTTCATGTCAAGACAAAATGTACAAATGTTTCTAGTGTGATAATAATTTTAAAACTATTTATTCAAACAAACTTATTCATTTCAAGCAGAAAATGATAATATTTTGACAAATTGGGTAAAATTAAATTCCTAAAAACTTTAGCAGTTATTCAAGCAAACTTATTCATTTCAATCAAAAAAATATAACATATTGACAAATTTGGTAAAATTTTAAAATCTAAAAAAATAGCAACCCTAATTATTGAGAAATCAGGGTCGGTCGCTGGGGGAAAACAACAATTTCCCCCCTTATGCATGCCCATGCTCTTCCATATTTATTTGCTGCTTTAAATAAGAAGCTTTGCCAATTTGGAACTGACGGAACTATAATAGTACTGAGTCTATTTGGCCTTACGTATCTGAGATATAAAACCTTTCAGGGAAACCGGAGCAGATTCCAGCCAGAGACTAAAAAAACAGTGTGTCCATTGTTTCATTGCAGAATTGGTGCAATTTCTACCGCTTCTCAAGGATCTGCGATTCCTTCAGGACATCCATCGTGAACTGGCAAAAGAAGACACGGTGTGGGTCAATGTTGGCGTGAGAGACACAATGCTGTTTGCGTGGGCTATAACGCTTAGGAATCTTGCGCAACAACCGGAGATGCAGGGTGAGACAACTTTATATCAGGGAAAAAACTGTTTTTTGCCGGCAAAAAGTGGCAACAACTGGCAAAAACTAGGAAAATCCCTTTACATACCTAGAAACATAAGGCCATGCATTTTGAACTCGCCACCCTTTGCGTTGCGTGTCCGATTTTTAACATTTTACGCCATATGCACCTCTAGTTAGCATAATCACTCTAACTACTTGCCCTACCCCATAAAAAGTATACATTTTCTTAAAGGAAATTCCATGAGGAATCCAATTATGCTATTGAAATTAGGGTAGGACCTAGTGGTAACATGTTATGATTCACAATGTTCGATTTAATATAAAAAAAATCTTATATTTATTTGAGATCCATTTAATTCTTATACCTACCAATGACATAATATACTTTGCATTTTTGAATTCCTCATGACATTGCTAACAAGGAAATCTATGATTGTCAAGGGTTACTATATTGGTAAAATAACATACCGGCTGATGAATGGGCCCCAATTTTTTTTTTTTTTCCCAGATTTTACACTAATATTTTGTTAACTATGCCCCCTACACTGATTTAAACTGCATTTTTTGAATTGCCCTTGTTGAGAGCTTTCCAATAATGTATACTTTTGCTATCATAGCTTGAATACTTTTTCCGTTAGAGTAATTTATATAAATTGGGGTTAATATTTGCGTTTACTGTGTAGCGAATAGGGAGAAAGCCGATGATCATGCGACTTATCTATAATTAATAGTTGTTACATAAGGTTGACAAATCTGTTAAAACACAGATATAAAGACTATTAAATAACCTTTAAGAAGAGACCAAAATCATGTTTGTAGCTCATACAGAGGTGAATTGATTCAAGTTTAAAGACACCGCCTGGCACGCAATTCTTTTTCCCCATAGAGTTTATGTGTACCACTTCCACCCCCTCCACTTCCCCCCCCCCCCCCTCCACCACCTCGTCTGTTCCCAACTCAATCAAACACATCTCCCCCATTTAAGAAGTTATATGCTTCATATTTACAGGTTATGTAATGCAATTATTTAGCTTTCAAATGAGACCAAAACCATGACAATATTTGTTTGCGTTCCCGAGTTATCGTGATTTGAGCAGAACACGATTCGGAAAAGCGCAACGACACCACCTTTTTTGGGTGGCGAGTTCAAAACGCGTGGCCATAATATAATACATCAGAAATTACATAACAATATCAAGTGAATCATTTCAGCCAACATTTGGTTTCACCAAGTCCCTAATATAGAAAACAAATACATAGAAATGATATAACAAATTTGAGTCAAATGTACTGGTACCATTGGAAAGAAAAGAGCTTGCCATATATAGCAACTGCCAGCAAACTTAATCTATTAATGTTTTACATATCTTATAAAGTTATAATTAAAGGTAGATGACCCGATTTTCAACTTGATGTTTTCTATTTTACATGAAAGGTCATCCTTAAAAAAGTCGTATTCCAAAGTTTGAGTTGTATAACTCTAATGGTTCTTATTTTAGACGCAAAAGATGCTGTGAAATGTACCCATTGAGTTGTACACAAACGATATTGGTGGTTACCACCTTTCGCGGTAATTCGACGTTATTTCATCGATTTCTCCGTAATTATACCGATTTAGGCCGTCAAATTTCAGTATGATGATGAGAAAAATACGAGCTTTCATATGATATGAAAATCGCTGTATGTTTGAAATAATTCTGTGTTACGAAAATGTGATCGGGTCATCTACCTTTAATACACTCAATTTTTTAAAAATAATTTTCATTGGCTTTTGAGATGAATTCACCAATTTTTTAACGGGATTGCTCCTTAGTCCTTGTTCAACAAAAAAGAAATTTTGTACTAGGAGCCACTTGCAAAGGGGGTTCCTTGTTCTTGTCACACTTTAAAGGTAAGTGCTCAGGAATAGAAAAAAGTAAATAATCAACACTATTTTACTTATCATATTTTCCAAATTTAACATTGAAATTAAAAAGTCAAAAGTACAATTTTGGAAAACCAAGTGATATACATATACAAGGGAAGTGGGTTGGCACAGCGGTTAACGCCCTCGCCTAGCACCACTGAAGCCCCGGGTTCGATTCTGTGCAGGGCCGTGATTTTATGCACATTTGGTTCCCCGATCCATACTCGCTTCCGTATGTTCTCTCCGAGGACTTTAGTTTCCTTCTGTTTTCAAAAGCGGGCATCAAAAACTTCCCCCACCCATGGGTATTGGGGAGCTGCTGCAAGTGTTTAAAATATTTCGGTGAAAAAATTACTATCTAAGCGCTGATACTAGGATCTGCGCCTATGGTGGCATAACAGCGAAGTGATTGTGATGATTCACCAGCAGTGATATTACAGTGCTTTGGATCCCCAGGCAAAGGCGTTACATAAATCCAAAATCATTATCATTTAATATTAAACATGAACAACAACAAAATAATAATAAAGTATGGCAATGACACTAAACAATTTTTGTTTATTTTAATTTCTAGATATGCAAGAATTTATTGAGGAAGATGAGATGATAGCTGACACAGCCATCAAATCCAACGTGTTCCATTTCCTTAAAGAAGCAGTGGTATCGTCACAGACATTTCATAAGACAGTGAGTACTAAACTGGGTCCCCAATTGGATTGGAAGGGGAGGTAGGCAGGGCTCAAATTAACCGAAGGCATCAAAGGCAATTGCCTTCGATGCCCCACCTAGTAGCCTTGATGCCCTCAATTTCTGGCTGTTTTCACTCCATTCAAAATTACATAATTGCCTTGGATAAATTTGGTGCCCCTTTCAAATTGCTTTAAAATGCCTGCCCTTTTCATTTCTTATTTTGAGGCCTGGAGGTGGCAGTCAGGTAACTACTAATTTTGGGAAAGAAACTCCTATACTGCTCATACGTAAATAACAGGTCGCGTTTTCCCAGAGCTCAGTATCCTCATTTGACGTCATTAATGCAACAACGCCACTTTATGCGAACAAGATGTGCGAACTGATTCATCAACACCTGCCGAAAATATGCAAGGAATTTATGTCGACTTGCATCAAGTCCGTCAGACACAGACAATGGGTGAGTTGTGTGGAGCCCATTGATGCAAGGAACCGGCATTACCAAATCCTTGTATTGACTGGTATGTTTCAATGGGTGAGATGTGTGGAGCCCATTGATGCAGGGAACTGGCATTACCAAATCCTTGTATTGACTGGTATGTTTCAATGGGTGAGATGTGTGGAGCACATTGATGCAGGGAACTGGCAAATCCAAATCCTTGTTTTGACTGGTATGTTTCAATGGGTGAGTTGTGTCAAGCCCATTGATGCAGGGAACCGGTATTACCAAATCCTTGTATTGACTGCTATGTTTCTATGGGTAAGTTGTGTGGAGCCGATTGATGCAGGGAACCGGCATTACCAAATCCTTGTATTGACTGCTATGTTTAAATGGGTTAGTTGTGTGGAGCCCATTGATGCAGGAAACCAGCATAACCAAATCCTTGTATTGACTGCTATGTTTCTATGGGTTAGTTGTGTGGAGCCCAATGATGCAGGGAACCGGCATTACCAAATCCTTGTATTGACTGGTATGTTTCAATGGGCGAGATGTGTGGAGCACATAGATGCAGACTGGCAAATCCAAATCCTTGTTTTGACTGGTATGTTTCAATGGGTGAGTTGTGTCAAGCCCATTGATGCAGGGAACCGGTATTACCAAATCCTTGTATTGACTGCTATGTTTCTATGGGTAAGTTGTGTGGAGCCCATTGATGCAGGGAACCGACATAACCAAATCCTTGTATTGACTGCTATGTTTAAATGGGTTAGTTGTGTGGAGCCCATTGATGCAGGAAACCAGCATAACCAAATCCTTGTATTGACTGCTATGTTTCTATGGGTTAGTTGTGTGGAGCCCAATGATGCAGGGAACCGGCATAACCAAATCCTTGTATTGACTGCTATGTTTCTATGGGTTAGTTGTGTGGAGCCCATTGATGCAGGGAACCGGCATAACCAAATCCTTGTATTGACTGCTATGTTTCTATGGGTTAGTTGTGTGGAGCCCATTGATGCAGGGAACCGGCATTACCAAATCCTTGTATTGACTGCTATGTTTAAATGAGTTAGTTGTGTGGAGCCCATTGATGCAGGAAACCGGCATAACCAAATCCTTGTATTGACTGCTATGTTTCTATGGGTAAGTTGTGTGGAGCCCATTGATGCAGGGAACCGACATAACCAAATCATTGTATTGACTGCTATGTTTAAATGGGTTTGTTGTGTGGAGCCCAATGATGCAGGGAACCGGCATAACCAAATCCTTGTATTGACTGCTATGTTTCTATGGGTTAGTTGTGTGGAGCCCATTGATGCAGGGAACCGGCATTACCAAATCCTTGTATTGACTGCTATGTTTAAATGAGTTAGTTGTGTGGAGCCCAATGATGCAGGGAACCGGCATAACCAAATCCTTGTATTGACTGCTATGTTTCTATGGGTTAGTTGTGTGGAGCCCATTGATGCAGGAAACCAGCATAACCAAATCCTTGTATTGACTGCTATGTTTCTTTTTTTGTGTGCAGGAGTTCTATGTGAGGTGTCTACATACTCTACTAACCGATTTCATCGTGCAAATGCCACTGAAGGTAGGCTTGAAGGTTTTTGCATGCTCAGAATTTTTTTTTAAGAATTGTGATGTTAGGCAATGAAAAAAGAAATCCTGTTGTATGGGCTAACGGACCTCTCAAGTCAGGTCGGTCGGTCGTGGTTTTTTTCTCTTGAAAATGACCATAATTTTTTTTAATTTAATAAAATTACAACAAAATCTAGAAACATTTTGCTAATTTTTGACAAGCAAAAATATTTTGGGCAGGTATTCATTTGCACATGAATTTGTTTCACCGATTTCTAAACATATGGGTTTGACGGGCCCGTAGAACAGGGTTTCTTTTTTCGTTGCCTTCTCATTACAGGGGTCGATTTTAACTTTTTTAACAACTTGTCCGTTGAAAAAGCTTGGGCCAGTTGTAGTATTTTACAACTTGCCCGCCAGCATTTCAGCTTGCCCTTAAATTTTTCGAGTTTCAAGGTATTTCAGAGTTACATTTTTTTCTCATAATAAATCCAAAATCTGTGAATAATAAGGCTGTAAAATCTTTTAATCAATCAACTTGCCCCTCCCCCCCCCCCCCCCCCATAGTGTTATTAAGATATGGAAATAATCAGTGTGTAATTCAAATTCAAATTGATTCATGCAAATAATATTGATTCAATTTAAGTCAAATCCATCTTGAATGCTGTATCTTGAAAGTCGTAGTTCCCTTAAATAGGACAAGGTATAAAACCTGTTCTATGGGTCCAAATGACTCATATTTGTTTTTTTGTTTTTTTTGGGGGGGGGGGGAATTACACTTTTTTGGGACCTTTTAAAAAACACACCTATTTTATGAATATTTTTGCAAATTTTGAATTTAAAATTAACAAAAATTAAGAAAAATTAAGAAAAAGAAGATATGAGATGTCCGAAAATCTGTAGAACAGGAGGTTTTTTTCGTCGCCTCGCCTTACAGAAGAATACTGTCATCAAAATAAGTTAATTATGACGAAATTTCTTCTCTTCAATTTGAGATATTACACATGAATATTGGTTACCAATTAAGAACGCTGCACCGAAAACAATGACACACAGTTCTGTTTACGTTTTAGCATTTTGTTCTTCTACACGCACGATAGTGTGACATGTATGTGTATGGGCTGCATTGATCAATTGAAGCATCCCCAATCCTCATCTTACTATCGACCGATGAGTTGTCGCTAAACAGTTAATCAATAATCTGCCAATAGCTATATGTGACCCGTCACATCAAAATGGACATGTTGGAGGCCCGAGTCAGTTCTGAGTTATTGGTATGATTTGAAAGAGAACATTTTAAGCTTTGAAATGATACCTTGTGGAATGTAATTGAACTTTGTAATCACAAGATATGAATTGAAGAAGCATATTTTTGTCTATTATTTTCTTTACGTTTCAACCAATATATTGCCCTCTATCTCAAAACTGTGTTTGCCGACAACATGTCCTTTTTGACGCGACTGGTCACATATACACTGAGGCTGCAAGTACAAAATGCTAAAATGAGAAACAGACTATATTTTGGTTTTGGACACATGGCCGTGTTAATATTTAGTCATTCACATGTAATATCTTAAATTAAAGAGAAGACATTTCTGTAGTTCTGATATTGTGTAGAAAACATGTGGGGGTAACTGGGTATAATGTCACCAAACGTCAACTCCAAATCATGTGATCCACGAGGCCAAATTCAAGGTCAAAGTAAAGGTCAAGAGGTCATGAAAACTTAACATGCTCATGCTTGAGAAATAATGGCAGATTTGGATTCCTTATGCAATTCCCTTTCCAAAAACACCAATATCAACCAATTTGACCCAGTGGTTACCGATTTATGGTCGTTTGAATATTGGCAGGCGCGCTCATTTTGACCAAAATCGTTGAAAAAGCGTGTGCCATATCGCGAAAACCGTAAGTCGGATGAATTTTTAATTTTGAAATTTGAGCTTGTTGAGTCAAAGTTACCCTATAAACCAAATTTGAAGAGGGTAGGGTTAAAAATTCCACTTTATTTGGGTGATTTGACATGGAAGGACCCTGCCCATTTCAGCACAAAGTTATTTTAAAATGTGACGCAGGTACTTTGCTTTGGTCTTTTTCTCATTACCATTGAAAATTAACTGTCAATTATCTAGGATGATAATGGAAATGGAAATCTTTTGGCACACAGGAAGCACACTGAGTTTCAAGAATTGTAGACAGCATGGGTAGCAAAGCCTGATCTTTAAAAAAAATGACCTTTGACCAGTGGGGCGGCACTGTGGGGGAGGGGCAGTGGGCCAGTCACAACCTTTTCACCATTTTCCCCCCACCCCACCTCCAGTCAGCTCAAGCCCCACACCCCATTTTGTCCCCCAAACAATCAAACAATGTTGACTTTTAATGTCAAAATGTGCTTTAAATTGGTCTCAAATGTCTAATTCATAACTAATTAAGCTAATTTCAGGCATTTGTAACAATAAAAGCCAACAATTTTTCCCTTTGACATTTTTCTTGCCCCCCACCCACCCATCCACCCCACCTCCTCCCAAAATATGGATGGTGGTGCCACCACTGCCAGTGACATATGATCAGTTCTGAATTTATCTTTTTTGTTCAGGTGAAAGAAATCCGTAACCGTTGCGATGATGTTGGTCGTGTGCTATTGATGCATGCAAATGAAGGCACAGAACCACCGCCCAATCTACCAAGATACTTTGAAGACTTCATGAAACTGGTAAAGATATTTTTATATTTTACTATATAGTTAGTCTTTTTTTCCAACCCGTTCCTTCAGTGGCGTGACAGCAAACACGTCTACTTCTCAAGGTAAAGGCTTTCATAATACTGGAGCAATTTGAATGCCATCCACAAAAAACTTGTGTCCTATTGAACAATATCAGATATTCAAAATGCTAACTAAATTGCTCATTCTAATTTTTCTAGCAGGTTATCTTATTTTTGTAGTATGGAGATTAGCATGAGGCCATGAATTTGATGCTTGTAAGCGCCATACTATACCTCTTTTTCTCTTTCTCTGGACAGTGATGTTACTTTATGCAGCATGTGTTTTTGCTGTCTTTCTATTGCTCATTCTACTTTTTCTAGCAGGTATCTTATTTTTTATTTATATCTTAAATCTGAGATATACATTTAATGAGCAAATCTCCTCTCTGTACCTCATTCATAAAATAGTTTTAGTTTTGAAGTTATGATTGTTTCAATGACCGTAACTACAAACAAAATTGTTGCACTAAAAGTGGTGTCTATGGGATATCATTGCTTAGTGTGTGATTACGCATTGAAAATGTGTGTGCACAGACTCCCTTTTGATACTTGTTACCCATTCATCCAGATACCTGACTGGTTCAGATAGCACACAGTGGACAATACAAATCAATGGTATCCCATAGGAAACCAATTCTAGTGCAACTTTTTTGTCGTTAGTCGTGGTCATTGAAACAGTCATAACTTTTTGTTGATTTTTATGAATGAGGTATCAAACTTCGGAGAAGAAATTTGCTCATTAAATGTATATTTCAGAATTTTGGTACTGATTATTGATTTTGGATTAGCCAACATCAAAGCACCTGGTCAGGGACTTTTTGTGTTAGGTGTATTTAAGCAGTGTGTATGCATTCTGTACACACTCTTAGCTTTAGTATATGCAAACGCAGCGATGGAAATACCCGCATGACTTTCCACCCGGGGTTGACTTGGATTTGTGGACTTAGAATATTTCTAACATTAGACAATTACCGTCTATGTTCTAACCCAACATTTATAAAAAGAAATGAATCAGTTGAAAAAGTGGTCCTTGTGGGAATCGAACCATGGACCTCTGCATTATAAAGCGTGTAAGTCAACCACTAGACTAGCGAGGGGTGAACTGGCCAAGACATGATTTTAATTGCTCTTATTATTACGGAATAAAGCTATACTACTGTTATGATCAGTACATACAATAGTATTAATATAGCTGCGACACACATGCTCGTCAACCCCGGGTTGACAGTCATGTGGGTATTTCCAAACAAATGATTCACCAGTCAGGGAACATGCATTTGAATTTACCGCGTTAGCAGTACATTGTGTCAAATATGTGCAGTGAAGCATGGTTAAACTAGACTCGATCCTCATGTCTTCCCTATTTTAAACACGGCCCCTGCGAGGGTGCTCAAATGTGAAGACTGGAAAAATTCAGTTCCAAAAGTGTGCGCTGATAAACTCGTGGCTTTGTACACCGCGTGACACGATAGGGTGCACGATCATGCCTCCCTGTGGTGCAGCGTGACAATCGAATTGGACCAATCAGGTGGTATTTCTGTTGTTGCTGTAAACAAATGCGCATGCTCGGTATTGGTATGCATATTCATGCAAAGTTCACGTGGAATTCCACGTGAAAACCGCACACCTTTTGGACATACTATTTTCCCAGTCCCTCTTTTTGGTCCGCCATTTTTAAAGATGGCGGCTATATAGGGGGACGCGGGGACTCAGTCTAATGGTTAAACACAGGAAGGCTATGTGTGGATTTTTATACCAGTTCCCTATAATGTGCTTGTTTACGTCCAATATAGGTCTATGCATAACAAACTGAAATAAAGGGCAGTTATGGTAAGTTGCACTGTAGTTCAACTGAATAATAATATGGAAGGTTGAGTGGAACAGACAAAGGGGAAAACATGAAGAGGGGGAATATGTAACACTAATGCCTATGAAATCAAAATGGGAGGCAACAAGATGGAACCCTAGTGACCAGTATGGAATTAGAATGGCATAACAAAGACAAGACAGGAAAGGACAGTACAAGATAAGACAAGACAAAACAAACAACTAGTGTATACTTATATTTTGGGATGGTCCAGAGAATGTCAATTTTTTTTGTCAGTGTGTATTTGTTATATACTGAGAAAAGCTGTCAAGAAAAGGCTTTTAAATTGATGGATAATTACCTGTAGCAGCCTGTGCGGTAGGAGTGTGCGGTACGTTATATCATTGTAAATTATTGCACCAATCAACAAATGATTTAAAAACATGGAAAGGGTTCGATATTAGAAATGAAAATAGAGAATATATAGTGACTGAGAAAAGCTGTCAAGAAAAGGCTTTTAAATTGATGGATAATTACCTGTAGCAGCCTGTGCGGTAGGAGTGTGCGGTACGTTATATCATTGTAAATTATTGCACCAATCAACAGATGATTTAAAAACATGGAAAGGGTTCGATATTAGAAATGAAAATAGAGAATATATCAGTTAATAGTTAGGTCACCCAAGCCCTATATGAAAGCTATGAAGATTGTTAAACGAGGTCAGTCGTCACAAACATGCACAAACACAATAGTCAAACGACCTTGCTATTGTCATGCTATTGTCAACACACCCTACACAGAGGTCTGCAGTGCAAATCTGTACGATTTTCGCCATGTATGTCTATGGCAGATTTCATTCCGTGGTATAAAGCTATGAGGTTTTCGTGGTCTTCGCTATCTCCAAGCAGATAGAGCAATACGTACATGGACTTTTTTGTAGACGAGGGTTCATTTCATGATTTGGTGAGGTTTAGAATGAGTTAGGATTCCTGTAATTTTGAAGACCACGGATTTTCAAAACGTGAATTTTCCGACATTGTACGACATAAATTTGGTCACCAAACGTGTTTAAAACTATACATTTTACCGTTCTGCAGATGTTATTGACCCTCCTCTAAAATTCTACATGATTTTTAACACGTTTCTTAGTTTTTGAGATGCCCAAATAGACCATTTTCCGAAGCTATTTCTAGCAAATATTGCAGTCACTAAGACTCCATTGTTTTCTTGCGTATAACAAAATATGACATGCAGCGTGACCTCCCTACTGGCTGATATAGTGAGTGAGATGATGATAAAAGCAAAAATAATTGAAAATTGATTTTTTTTCTTCTCCTTCTTTGGCGTTGTGTGCGGGCAGTTCATCTGAATGGAATTAAAATGTTATTAGGGTTTGTTCAATGCATAAATAGTTGGGGGAGGGGGGGGGGACAATTAAGTAATCTAAAAAGCATGGGGAGTAGAGTTTCTAATCTGACTATATTCAGTGTATTCAAACTAAGTCTAAATGCAAAAATAATTGAAATTGATTGTTTTCTTTGGCGTTGTGTGCGGGCTGTTAGTGATCAGTGATGACCTGTAATTACCTCATGGACTACAATCTAAGAAATAACTGTTGAAATCGACCCCCAGTCCCAGTCAACTATTTCTATTACCTATCCAACTTAATCTTAAAATAGAATTTGATCGATGAAAACAAACTTGCAACTGTCATTGCAATTTATATTTAGTGCATTATATAGTATTTTTGGTAACCAATAATGAGATTATTAATAAATTTTAAAGAAATTTATATTTAGTGCATTATATAGTACTAAACACAACACCAAAAGTAAGTCCCCCCTAAACAATTCGTCATAACATCGTAAGATAAAACATTTTACCAATAAAACTTAGTTAGAAATAATCCTATGACTGTTTCCTAAGTGATGTTTGAGAATGAAAGATGTCCATTACTTCATGGCTGAATGAGCTCAAATGGAAGACAAAAACTGCCCTTCTCAAAAGTCACAAAAGTTTATGAATTGCTTCTCACTAATGGAAAAGTACCTGTGGCTGAGCGAAAATTACTGTATGGTGTAATCAATTAATGATCATTCAGCCATGTAAATCCCCTTCTTGGCTCAGATATTAGCACAGTGAGTTGTGACTTTTGAGAAGGGCAGTTTTTGTCTTATTTTTGAGCTCATTCAGCCATGAAGTCATGAACATCTTTCATTTTTAAACACCACTTAGGAAACAGTCATAGGATTATTTCTAACTAAGTTTTATTTGTAAAATGTTTTATCTTACGATGTTATGATGAATTGTTTAAGGGGGGACTTACTTTTGGTGTTGTGTTTAGATTAAGCGGTTCTCGGGTTGGGGGTTCATGGGATGTGTACTCTTACTCTTAAAATCCAGTTATTACAGGTGCCCTTAATATTCCAGATACCCCATGATACAGGAACCCCATGTCCCCTTAAATCCAGGTAGGCCACCCCATGCACATATACTATCCACGTTATTCAGTATATGTGTAGGGTTAGGGTTTAATAGTGGGGTCTTATTTCAGAGGTTTTTAGTTTTAGAGTCGGCGAGAGGAGGGGTCTATCATCAAGATCATCTGTGTCCAGTCTTGAGAACTGTGTGTGCAATATCCGTAAGTTATTTTCCTGCCTATTGACATTAATCATTCCTCTGGCCAATGGTATGCCTTAATGGTGTAAATTCTAACCGTTTATCCGTTTAAACGCTCGTAGGGCGTTTAAACGGTTACATAATTCGCTAAACGGCTAAACGTAAGCCCTAATAAAATTTTAAAAGTCCGACTAAATTTTAGGTAAACAAGTAAGCTTACTCGTAATTCTCATTCCATACCAACCATTACAGCCTCATTTGTACCAAATATAAATACGATAACGTTTCTAGAAATAAATTCCCCAAAAAACCCGGTCGGAACGGCCTTGTTGTACCAAGTATGTCAAAATTATTACGATAACGTTTCTAGAAATAGAAACCCGGTAGAAATCAACCATGGCCTTTCATACATGCATTATATCGATATTGTTAAACGACTGAGGATTTAGACTAAGAATAAAAATGGCGGACTAACGAAATGTGACGATCGCGATCGCAATGAAATCAATGCAAATAACTGGCATATCTATCTATTCGATATAGTGCAGAATTCATTTATTTATGAATACAAATACGTTTAAACGTTTAAACGCTTTTTTTAAAAATAGTTTAAACGGATAGTTCATTAAACGGAAATTTACAGGCTTAGTATGCCTAAACGTATGTATTTAAACACCGATACCCATGTAACATTCCCATTTATATAACAGACATCCCATGATTGGCCTAAGGGCCTATCCGGAACTACAACACTACACACTTGCACGCTCACGGTCTGGGTTTGATTCCCGGCGCATAGAGACTAAGACCCCCCACCCCAATTTCACCCTTTTTCATCCTGATCATATGCATAGTTAACTCCCGCCTAACTCATACCAATACACGCCTGGGAGTTAAAGTTAATTGGAGTCCTCTTTCTATCCTGGCCGTATGATTGACATTTTGTTCTCGCCTCCTCGTGCGCCGTTTTGTAGGTCTACGGAAGGGTTACTGCAGAGACACAGTCCTTTTACCCGCCCCATAAGACCCAGTTTGCGCCACGAAACGTGTACGCACCTTACGATCTGCGCCATTACGTGTGCGCCGGCAATGGCGAGTCTGTGACATTAAATATCCCTGAAAATATACAAGTATACTCGGAGCAGCTATTTTTTATTCGGAATTGCGTGTCTCATGCAGTAGCATTAACGCCCAGGCCACCACGCTGGGCGGTATTCCGCGTACAGGTCAGCGTTGCGTAATTCCATGGCATCAAGCGTGCATTTCTGAGTCTAATTAGACGGCTTGGAGTATAACAATCAAAATTATGCTATTTTGGCGGCCATTTTGAATTTTTAAATCAGTAGTGGAGGGTTTTTCATACATACCAATTAGTGTTTAAAAGTGTCATTCAACTTCCCAGATCCTAAAAACATATACAAAGACGTAGTTAAAACCATGTATCTGTCAAAATATGCCCTTAATATGCAAAATTATGTCATTTTGGTGGCCATTTTGAATTTTAAGATTAGTTAGTAGGTCAAATGTCATCCATACACACCAATTAGTGTTTAGAGTATCCAATTCAACTATTTCAGACCCTGAAACATATAAAAAGACATACTGAAAGCCCTACATATGCCGTTAACAAGCAAAATGTAGTCATTTTGGCGGCCATTTTGAATTTTTAATCAGTAGCGACGTAAAACGTCATCGGAGGCCAATTTATTTTACAGATTTGGATTCTACACAAAATTTGGCCATAGAAACAACTCGTTTTGCATCAGTTTTGTAAAAAAAGTCTAGATTTGCCCACCCTAGTGTAAGATTTTGTTGTTTACATATATATAGAAATATTTTATATGGCGGTTGTATAGTCTTGTATAAATGCTTATTACTATACGATCTTTGAGGATAACAAACAGCCTATCTATATAGAAATGTAGCTATGTCCATGATGAAAATATTTTTGGCGAAGACCATATGTAATCACTCACTCATTAAGCCACAATTTTAGTCCAAATAGTAGCTAGCCGGGTTAAAGAAAATCAAAATTTCTGTAGTGGGCACTGCATGACAATCGTGACTGTTGCGTGGCACTGGTTGCAAGCGTGGGGCGAAGATCCCTGCGCATAGCGATTGCACAGAAAGATGGGCAGGAATCCGCGCTCGGAGTCATTGGACGGACAGACAGACAGACAGACTCGCCAAAAATAGTGTATGATGTTTGGTAACCGGTAATGAAATTATTAATAAATTTTAAAGAAATTGGGAAGTGTAAAAAATAGTTTTAAAAAACCTGCACAAACATTAATTGTAATTAAATATAGGAATGAGAAGTACATGTATGCTGTTGTGCTTGCTGGACACCTCCTTTAAGAAATTTTTATAGTTACCTATTCAATTTAATCTAATAAGGCTTTGATCAACTCGAAAATTCCAACACAAAAATTCCTCCTCAACTCAATTTTCCCCAAAAGGAGAAAGATTATACCCAACCTTATGGGTGATCCCCTTGTTAGGACCACGTAATGACGATATGTATAGCCTAAGTCTAGAAAACCTTGGTTTACCACCAGCAGTTGCCAGAGTTTATGCTCCGGTCGCGGTACGCACAGTTCCCGTCATACCATTCACGATTTTGGCTGTCCTTTTTATATGATCATGCTCCTTCGTTGTAGGCCAAAGGTGGCATGATATGCTCAGTTTAAATTCGCATGATTTTTCCAGACGCTGTCTAATCCTTGTTCATTGCCCCCCTGTCCAAGTGTGATAGGCTGACTGGCTTTCAATTCCCCATAAATCTCCATTCTTGCAACGTGAAAGGTCCCCTTTGTTGATTTATTCCAGTGGAGGACAAATGAATTTAAAATTTCCTGTCCGCCTCTCCCTCAAGGACATTAATTTCTCTTCTTTTTAATTTCAATAAAGACAAAAACATGTAATTGTATCATCATTTAAAAGTAGTCTTGCTCTTAATTGTTTGCTGCAAAATATTATGAAAAAACCTTGGGCTGGTGACATTTTTGTCGGGCAGGTAAATTCTGTGAATTACCTGCCCGACTGGCTAGTTGAAAAAAATCTGAAGTTCCACCACTAGTTATAATTATGTATAAAAATGTGTTCTGTTTATGTTTAACTGCAACTGTAACTGCAAACATCTGTGCTCTTGTGTAGTTTACCATCAAAATATCATCAAAATAAAATCGACCGACCAACCTGTCAACTTTTGTTAACCGGTAATTTAGTCTTGTGATGTCAATTTGAGAGAATCAGTTACCTTTGCGATGTAAATAGAATTTTAAAATGTAATGGAGCTATTTCCAAAACATTTTGTCTTGTGACGTCTTCCAAGTGTATTTATAAACTAAAAGCGCAATGATTGAACTAAATATAGTTTCATTTAAAACTTAATACAGCAATAACACTATTTTTATCACATTTCTCTTGTCAATTTGGTCCGTTTATTAATAGAGTTTGGTATTCCCATTTTACCGCATAACTTCCCCCACCCCCCTATTTTTTCTTGAACTTTTGAAAATGATGGTGTGACTCAAGTTGTGAATGTATGGAATGTTTTTTTCCAATATTAAAACAGTATTTAAACTCAAGAAAATACAACTGATGCCAGTGATTTATTGGACTGTGCTTCTTTAAATTTTAAGTTTACAATGTGAAGAACAATATTAGCTTCATTTTCTTTTTAATTTTTTTCATCATTAATGTCAACTACGAAATGGCAAATCGAGGTATGGGCATGTTTTTTTCTGTCAAAGTATTAAATGTCGAGCAAATTATACCATAAAACAGAGATTTGTGTTTAGGTAAAGTTATTTCAAATGTAGGTTCAAAAGTTGTGTCCTGTATGGGATAAATTAATTCATATTTGAATTAAGATGCTCTTTGTCCTACAATCTTGTTCAAAACCTGTTGGGACACTATACACGTGCGCATGAAATATCTTCCAAAATGAGTAAAAAGCTGTCAGTTGAAAGTATGATAGTCAAAACTAGTTTATGTAAAGCTGCCATCCCCCCACCCCCCCCCCCCCCCCCCCCAATCAATGTTGGGGCTGATATATATATATAACACAGCCCGTTACTGGACGATGCTTTTATATGGACCAACATTGAGTTTAGGGGGAGGGACCACCGTTCCACAGGACATGCAGGAAGTGTCCCAACCGTTTTGAACATGATTGTATTAAGGGAGTGGAAAAGTGAGCTATAAATAATACAAAAATCGCTATATCTCGGAAACGGTAGCTTTGATTTTAACAATACTTTTTAAGAAATGAAGAACATTGCTTCTGTAACATTCCGAGTTGAACTTCATAGTCTAATTACGTATACATATTTAATGAAATACATAACCTTTATTTTGATGAAGTGTCATAATTTCAAAGTATCTAATTTACAGCGGTGGGTGTTTTAAACGATTGCATCACCTGTTTTCCGTTTTTAGACACAACTTTTGATTCAATAAAGGTTTCTTGACCAGATTTGGAGGATATATAGGTCATGTTATCGGTCACGTGACCAACTACTTAAAAAATGTTATGCTCCAACTTACTTTTAGGGATAGTTCACTTTTAATTACGGAGGTATATTTTGCACACTAAATGCCCAAGAAGTAATGGATATTGCCAGTTATTTAGATTCAAATGGTTTCTTGATAACATATAATACCATCCAAACATGCTAGAAAATACTCTCGTCGCTTACGCGACTCCTGCGTCACGGAAAATGGATTACATAACAAGGAAGGGTGGGCGCTCTAATCGCTTACGCGACTTGTATGTATCTCAATTGGGGAATATTGTGGTTGCTTTGGCGAGTACCAACAAGTTAAATCAATCGGCGCACACACTATCGTATTAAGTATTTAACTATTTGAATTAATTATTTTACTTAATGAATACAAAGAATGTTAAAACAAAATACATAATTTGTATTAAACGCACTCATATAGAGTTCTCTGGCATTTTTAAAAGTGTACGGGGATATGGATTTAAATTTTAAAATATTCAAAACATAGGCTGATGTCAGACTCGAACCTATATACAACATTTGGTTTACCTACAATATTGTGTGTAAGACAACAGCATGCTAGACCGGTCGGCCATGGAGGGAACATACCACTTAACAACGTTTTAAAGAATATCAGGACTATTATGGACACAATCGATATAGGTTAGCCGTTGTTGTTAATGCATTGTATTATAGTTCATTTTGACAACGTATTTTGATGGGGGATAACAGTAATCCATAGAATATTTTCAATCAGAAGTCAAAAATATTATGGGAAAGTTGATTTTCAACAGTATGCCATTATTTTAATATAAAGGTCTTTGACATATTTTCATTTTATATTTCCTGGCTTACTGTCGATCCAATCGATTCTACATGTAGCATGTTGGCATACTGTGAACAGCCTCGACATGCATCCACAGTTTTAGAATTACATTGTAACCTTTTGTATCTATGATTTGTTGACACGAGATCATTTCACTGCTAGCGACGCATATTATTTCTTTCTATGGAGAAGTGGTGGAGGGGTAATAATAGGCCTTTCTAATAAATGCACATGACGCAAGAATATAAACAATATTGGTGCTTATTGCTAACATGTCACTCAAAGAGATCTGCATGTTTCTTTAAAATGTAAGCACTGGTGGCGAAGAGTCACACTTTACCTGTCACCAACATGAAGCAGACACAAGACTTTTCTTCCATCTGGCACTTGTAGAGAAGCCAGGTGTGTCAGCCATAATTGATGCTGAAGACATGGATGTTGCAGTTATTGAATTCATGTTAATAAGGTGCGGCATTTATGCCCTGTAGTGATACACCCTTATTGGAAATACAACCACCATTCTCCTTTGTTCATTACATTTGAGTTGATTTTAATCAACTTATGTTACATATATTATAATATGCTGTCATTGCTGTGACCATTTTGATAAGAAATTGCCCTTTCTGCACCATTCCAGGAGGTTAACCATTTAATTTGTTTGTTTAGTTATTGAAAACAACAAAGATATGGGCAAAATTCTGTAGTTTTAGTGGTGGCTATTTTATAATGTTGGTAGCCAACTTGGAATTTTCAGTCCTGTGCTGTTCTAGGTTATTTAAATGGTTTCCTTGACCCTGTAAACATGGGTATAGACACCAGAATCATACTTCTAGACTTTCTGCACCCGAGATATAGGCAAAACTAATTTTCACTGGCGACCATTTTGAAATTTTGGCAGCCATCTTGAAATGGTAGGTCCTAGCTAGGCCCCCTATAAGAGTTCCCTACATTTTCCCTAAACCCAGACCCCTGTCATTTTATTCAGCATCCTCGAATATGTTTAAAAATACATCAACACTTTTATTCATACTTCTATGAGCTTCTGGAACCAAAAAATAGGCAAAATTCTGCATTTTTAGTGGTGGCCATTTTCAAATTTTGGCAGCCATCTTGGATATTAAGGTCCTGTGCTGTTCTGAGATATTCCAGTGGATTCCTTGATCCTGTAAAAGTGGGTATAGACACCAGAATCATACTTCTAGGACTGTTTGCACCCGAGATATAGGCAAAACTAATTTTCACTGGAGGCCATTTTGAAATTTTGGCAGCCATCTTGGAAGGGTAGGTCCTAGGCTCTTGTAAGTGGATCTATTGGATTCCTTGACCCTAAAAACATGGGTGTAGACATCAGAATCGTGCTGCTGGGTGCATTGATATGTTATATCGTAGTCAATTATTGCACCAATTCATTGATTCATCAACAAATGATTTAAAAACATGAAAAGGGATCGATATTAGAGATGAAAAAAGTGAGATGATGATAAAAGTAAAAATAATTGAAATTGATTTTGTTTTCTTTGGCGTTGTGTGCGGGCAGTTCATCTGAAAGAAGTTAACATGGAAAGGGTTCGATATCAGAAATGAAATTAAAGAATATAGTGAGTGAGATAATGATAAAAGCAAAAATAATTGAAAATGTATTTGTTTTCTTTGGCGTTGTGTGCGGGCAGTTCATCTCAAAGGAGTTAACATGAAAGGGTTTGATATTACAAATGAAATTAGAGAATATAGTGAGTGAGATAATGATAAAAGCAAAAATAATTGAAAATGTATTTGTTTTCTTTGGCGTTGTGTGCGGGCAGTTCATCTCAAAGGAGTTAACATGAAAGGGTTTGATATTACAAATGAAATTAGAGAATATAGTGAGTGAGATAATGATAAAAGCAAAAATATTTGAAATTGATTTTGTTTTCTTTGGCGTTGTGTGCGGGCAGTTCATCTCAAAGGAGTTAACATGAAAGGGTTTGATATTACAAATGAAATTAGAGAATATAGTGAGTGAGATAATGATAAAAGCAAAAATATTTGAAATTGATTTTGTTTTCTTTGGCGTTGTGTGCGGGCTGTTGTGATCGTGATGACCTCACGGACTACAATCTAAGAAATAACTGTTGGAACATTTGGAGGATTTTGTTGAAATCGACCCCCATTCCCCCCCCCCCCCCCCCCCCCCCCCCATTCAATGTTGTTCGGAACCATTTCATCTCCGTGGTCGTTGGGACCCTCAGCATTGATTGGTTGGGTCAGGGGAGGGATATGAGTTAGTAGATAGCTCAAGCTCTCTACATACATGTTTGTTGCCAAATCAGCACTTGAAAATGGTCCCTTATAATAGCGGAGAAATGGACTGTGTGCTCCAACACCAATTTTCCTGAATTGTAGTCAGTTCATCAGTAAGGATTTTTTTTTAATGTAAAAAAAATTTAAATTTAAAAATTTAAAATTTAAAAATGTTATTGGGATTTGTTCTATGCATAAATAGTTAGGGGTGGGGGGACAAATAGTTAATCTAAAAAGCATAGGGAGTAGAGTTTTCAAATCTGACTATATTCAATGTATTCAACCTAAATAAGTGTCCTCTATATATACAAATATGTTTTCAGTTTTATACTGCAAATTATTTTGTTAAAGATATATAGCTCTAAATTAAAAAGGTATCGAAACTTTTGGGACTGCAAGGGTATAGATACAGGATTAGGGTTTTTCACTCGTGCGTTGCATCGTGGGAGGAAATTCTGTTTATGTTTAACTGCAACTTAAATATATACAATTGTCAAAATATGCATGTTCGGCATTCTTTAAAATCTGATTCTCAATTAGAAACATGGAACAGTGAAATGGACCTGTTCATGAATTATAGGTTGAAAAATAGAATTCAAATACCGTATTATCCCTATTAAGCGCCCAGGGCGGTTAACTAAGTCATTTTGTGTGGGCGCTTATTTGTATACTGATTTACAAAGTTGTTGACCATCAAGGTTGCAAAATTTAACAACCTTTACGTCCCAAGACTGCAAAATTCGATGTTTTGCAATTCAAGATGGCGGCCTCCATGAATGACAATAAACACGAAACGTGCATATTTTTGATGGTTTCTGTTGCTGTTTGAAGGCATAACACATGGTTTAAGTTCACTTTTGGATCACAAATGATTATTTCAAGTATGTCTGAAGTTAAAATAACCACAATTTCCTCTTTATTTTCAAGCAATTTGTAGTCCGAGACTTAGTGTGATGTGAGTAACTTTTAAGTAAGCTTATATTTTGGGTGGGCGGTTAATTAGTATATATTTTTAAAGTCACCTGAGAAAAAGAGGTGGGCGCTTATTAGGGCATGGGTGCTTAATAGGGATAATACGGTAAATATACTTATTTCATTGATCCTTTAAAACAAAAATACCATAAAACCTAGCAACAAGTAATTGAAGCTTTCAATAAATCATGGTCTTAAAAATCTTAGAACTATTGCTATTACCTATCCAACTGAATTTTAAAATAGACTTTTATCGATGAAAACAAACTTGCAAATGTCATTGCAATTTATTTTTAGTGCATTGTAGTATGTTTGCTAACCAGTAATGAGAAATTGGGAAGTGTAAAAATAAGTTAAAATTTCCCGTCTGCCTCTTCCTCAAGTACATAAATTTCTCTACTCTATTATGGAATGGCAAATCGAGCAATGAGCATGGTTTTTACTGTAAAATACGCATTATCTCGAATGTATTACGAGATAAAATTATAAAATGTCAAGCAAATTATACCATGAATCAGAGATTTGTGTTTAGGTAAAGTTATTTCAAATGTAGGTTCGATGCTCTTTCTCCTAGGGCTGTGGTAATGCCAGGAGGTGGCTGCGTTATGCTCATGCAGTCGCACGTTTTGTATAAAGTATTGTCATCTGTCAAAAAGGGATACTAATTCCCCGTTATGTCCCGCTTCCAAGCCCTTTAATAATGCCAGACGCGTAAGCAAATTTTGGCACATGTCGTTATTCCGCGTCTCAGTCTAATGTCAATAGCGATGTGTACGCTTTATGCGGTCGCTCTCGTATATAAAGTATTGTCATTTGTCAAAGGGATATTGATTCCCTGTTGCGTTTATCACTTCCAGGCTCTTTTATGCCGGGAGTGTAATATAATTTGGTCGCAGGTCCGGATTTGCGACTCATCCAGTATCAATATCTAAATGTTAAATATGTTGTGAGATAGGCTTTTACGACGGGTATTCATAATATAAGTTAAAAGTTTAACGGGTTCGCCGTCGGACGAGTTTTAATCTGTCAAGCTTTCGTCAGGATTAGCTCTGACTTATTCAGGACCAAATTATTATAATATTAAACAAAACATAGAGATTGCCACTTCTCTTGTTATCATCATTTGGGCTGCCCCTTGCCCGATGATTTGAGAGTAGGTGCCCTTTCCTACTTGTGAAAGAATTGGTGGCTCTGAAAAGAGCCGTTCAGATGGATTGCCGCTTCCACTGAACACGTAGGTTGCCCTTTCCTACTTATGAAAGAATTGGTGGCTCTGAAAAGAGCCGTTCAGATGGATTGCCGCTTCCACTGAACACGTAGGTTGCCACTGGCCTACTATATATAAATTTGGTTCTAATAGAACCTCCAAAGGTTAAATATGTTGCTTATAGATAAATATGATAAATGTTAGGCTTCCTAGGTTATGCCAGAGAGGTCATGTTCATGCAGATGGTAGATTCAAGTCACTCGCTGCAAGCTAAAGATTCAGTAAATCATATGTATCAAGTGGTATTAATTTTGTGGCGCTGTCCTCCGTTGACAACCAATTGTTTTGAAAATAAAAATGACCTCTCGTTGTATGGAGTCATCTGCATTTCTCTGCTTACCTGCTTCCTCTTACTTTTGTGGTACTGTACAAGTGTTTGGGTAAACATTAAAGCGCTATACAGAAACTGTTTCTAAGAAGAAAACCCTGGATCATCAGGCCCAACTGACACTATTAATTTGTATTCTCCTAGGTTAACATTTCATTGAAGAAAAACATGTTGCGCCATATCCTGTCACTAATATAAACCTATAGATATTCCTGTAAGTGCAGTTTTGATGAGTTAAAAGCTTTTTAAGGGTGCTTGCTGTTATTTTAAGTGTGCTTGCTGTTAGTGTTAAGTCTCACTTTTGCATTTTGTATGAATTTCATTTGTCTTCATTTTTCAAAACTTTTCAGTGTTATATCTGTCCAAAAGTCTATTTAGATGAATTCTGAACATCAAAAAACTGTACAGGTAAAGTCAGTTAGCAGGGGATCAGTGAAATGTCCATGCGCCGCGTATCCGGTGTATTGTTGTTCACGCAAGTGTAACACGCGCCAGTTCGCTTACAAATATGTGGTGCTGCAGATTCAAATGCATCTGTGCATGCTGCGTTACACGCTACGTTTTTTGGCGCATTTAAAGGCTTGGTAATACGAATTGTTTACCAATCGGGGGCCCAGCTAATCATGCCATAATTTTACTGAGGTGTCCCGGGGGAAGCAAATAAGTAAAACAATGATTCGGTTAAACGTTAGTGTCAAGGAGTTTAGAAAGAGAGAAGGGCAAACAAATAAGATTAAGGGACAGAGAAACCACATAATGATGATGTATTTAGCCTAAGTCTAAAAAAAACCTTGATTTTACTACCAGCATTTGCCAGTTTTTATGCTCCGGTCACAGGCACCGCGCGCAGTTCCCGTCATGCCATTCACAATTTTGGCTGTCCTTTTTATATGATCGTTCTCCCTTGTTGTAGGCCAATGGTGGCATGATATAATGCTCAGTTTAAATTCGCATGACTTTTTTTAAAAATTGGTATGTTGAGAAATTGCAGTTTTTATTAGTTTTTATGATAAGCATAATGTTTGGTTCAATAAAATTACATGATTAAGGCTCGATAATTACTTTTCTAACATATAATGGACGATGTTGTGCTTGCTGGACGCGATTATTTTTTCGTAACCAAGCCCAATTAATTCTTCGTTCGATCCAATTACTTGCAATAATGTGATAATGTCAAACAAATTTGCTGCGCAAATTCTGCCGTAACGAGATTCGAACCAAAAACCTTTAGTTTATGAGACGTCAGCTCTAACCATTACGCCACAAGGTGTTGGCTGACAATGATAGATTTGAATAGTTTTGAACTTTCCACGGAACAAAGCCAAAGTTTCCTTTTTTTTCACTTTTTTGGCACTTTTCAAAAAAAATTAGATTAGGTTAAAAGTTTTAATGTCCCTTAATAAGTGTCTATCCATCCTCATCAAGCAATTTTGTGATTTTCTCCAAAAAAATCAACATGTTTGGTCAAAAAATGACACCAAATTTGGATTCTCTGATCCATTTCCCAGGGACTGACTTTTGAAATAAGTAGGAGAGCAGTAAAAAACTCTCCTGGAGCCTTTAAGGAGAGCCGTAGGAGAGCAAACAAAAAGCTCTTCCCAGGTAATCAAGAAGAGCATTTTTCTTTGGATCCATAAAATTTACACTCACTGGAAAACAAGTACATTTTTTTCCCACTCTGGAAAAAATTTGACATTTAGAGGGTATCGGACCACAGATCCTTGATCGGACAGACATCGCACCAAACTTGACTAATGTACGTGATCCCATCATCATTATTGAACTTTTTTGCAAAACCAATGTCTTGAAAATTCCATTCCCTAAGAGCGGCGAATTTCACTGTAATATTCCCAACCAATTTTCAGTTCCAGAATTGTTAGACCAAGGGCTAGAACATATCAGATTTTAAAGGAAATCAATTATTTTTATCGGCCAATAGAGCCACCTTAATGTGGTACCAATTTTATCACAAAACAACAAAGATAAGATATCATTGTTGAAATTTGCTTTATGTCATTTTTTCTTTCAGATGTGTTTTCTTTACAGCTTGGTACACTATAGGCTACATCATAGACACATTACATCTGGAACTGTCCGTAGAGTATCGGTGCCCATCTGACCATTCTCCTAGCCATGGTGCGAGTTATTGTAACCAGAAAATATCACAAAAACAATCACCCTGCTGAAACATTCACTAATTGTCAACTGTTCATGTGTTTTCTTTATAGCTTGGTGCACTATACATCACAGACCCATTACATCTGGAGCTGTCCCTGGAGTATTGGTGCCCACCAGACCATTCTCCAAGCCATGGTGCGAGTTATCTGAGCCACATGCATCAGAAGCACTCCCATAGACAGGTAAGAGAATATGAAGAGCTTTGTTGCAAAAGGGCCACCAGACCACCCCGACATGTTACTCATTTTGCATTAGTGAATTTGTATTGACAAGTCTATGGAATTAATCAAATTATTGTATGGCTGTGTTCATTACTGTTTCTATGCCAATTGAGGCAACAACCAATACAAGCCACATTCCACATAATGCATAGCCATCCATGCAATAATGTAAAATGAGTAAAAAGGCAGAGGTGGATGTAGGCCCTTTTGCAAACAGCTCTTCATATGCACACTCAATACCCACCCAGAATATTAGCCAGAATATTTCATCTTATCTTTCTATATATGTGACGTGATCAAGTTGAATGAGTCCATCTCGGCAGTTTTCAATTTTGATATTTGTCCATCATTTAAAAGCAGATGTAAGATGCTACATTATTGTACAAACCCCACTAAAATCAAACTCTAGTTTTTAAGTTATAAACAATTTACCAACTGAGAAAACAAAGTAAAACATAGGAATTTGTCACTTCTTTTTACCTATAACTCAAAATCAATATTCCCGACATTGGACTCATTCCGCTTGATCTTGTCACATAATGTAGAAACATCTCTTCGCCACCTGCAAATCATGTGTTACCCATGTGACAAGTGTGTGTTACACATAACACCCATACAATTCACTCATGCTCATTACATACTAGCCGGTCGCAGGTCGAGGCGAGCCTAGGTCACTCAAGTGGACTTTGTAATGAGAATCGCTCACAGCAACACGACAAATCGAAGCGACCAGTCACGCATGAGTTGGATTGAAGTCAACTGCACCGATCCAGGCCTAGCGACCTGTCCTAAGTATTAGAAAGTTGCATCAGGTTGCCGCTGATTTGATTGTATTCGATTGAACAACAAATTATGTAAATTACGTCATTGGGAGCGACCCAGATCGTAAAGCGACCGTAGTATGTTATCAGCATAATATTTCTTCGTTTATCTAACTCTGTGCAGTGACGTTAGAGCATATTCTAGTGATTGATGCCGTATTCATACACTCTTAGTAGTTTTGCACCAATCAGAAAGCGGGAAACTAGAATATGCGGAGTGCATTGGAATTGTCTAATTGCACTCCGTGTGCGCGCCTGCCATATGGAGTGCACAACACACATTGTTTTGATTCGTTATTCAGGCAGCCCGGGTTCGCAGATTTTTACAGTGGAGGTCTTAGCAAATTTGTTAAACTCCTGTAGGGGGAGTGCTAATTGTGAGCATATCAACATTTGTGCAAGTGCATTGATTTGTCTAATTTTTTTGAGAAAAACAAAACATACACATTTATTGACCTATAATTAACACACAAAAGTGCTAGGATTCGTCTTTGATTGTGTTGCGCTTTACAATCATGAGGTGCGATCATTGGAATATGCTCTGATATCACTGCACAGAGTAAGATGAATGAATATTCCGTCTAATATTTCTCTGTAATAGTATAATACTATAACGGTTAGTGGATGATGTAAAGATTTATGGCTTAAAGGTAGATGTTCCGATTGCTAGCCCGATTTTCAACTTGATGTTTTCTATTTTACATGAAAGGTCATCCTTAAAATTGGCACATTCCAAAGTTTGAGTTGCATAACTCCAATGGTTCTATTTTTAGAAGCACAAGGTCACAAAATATTTGCCCATTGAGTCCTACACAAACTGGTTGGTGGTTAACCACCTTTGGCAGTAATTCACCACATTTTCGCCTATAATTTCTAAATGGAACATTTCTGGCCCCTAAGATTTGACAGAGATAATGAGAAAAATATGAAGATTCTTCTGATATCAAAATATCTTGATGTGAAAAAAAAATCATAGCCCCAAAAAAGTGATCGGAACATACACCTTTAAAACCAGACGCCCACCCCAAACCTTTTTAATCCGTTATGTTTTTTAAAATCATAGGCCCCTTATGAATCTCAAAATAAAAGCTGCTTACATATCAATTTATTTTTCTCTCTGCATGCGGCCTCTGGCAAATTAGTTGACAACTAAACAAGATGAACATTTAAATGATGGATGGAGACCTTTCAAATATTGCCAATAAACAAGAATTAATGGAGATACTTAGGTACTGTGCATAAGATGCCGTTCCTTGAATCCAATAGTTGTGAATCTTTTAAAAGGCTTGTTTTGACAGGTGCCATATTTTAAGGAGGAATTATATGTCTTTTGAAAACTTTCTTACCATTTACATATTACTCAATTTGTTAGGCTTCCAGCGGAGTTACCTGTCCATTCGCCCACTTCGTGGACACTCAGTAAACAAAAATTATCTTATAGTTTAATCAGTTCCAACTTGGTGAGAAATATTCATTTTTTATCTCTCCACTCGCAAAAATAATCCAAGCGTATGCGCACGATTATGGCCATACGTGCACAGTTTTGGCCTCACGCGCATATGATGCACGATGCGATTGTTTCCTACGATGCGCCCGCGTCCTTCTGTATTCATTCGCTGTTGTAACGAGGCATCGCCAATTTGGAACCGATCAAACTATAGTTCTCTTAGGTTCAATAACCAACCTTTAGCAGAGACCATGGCATAGCTCTTATGGCTCTCATATTATCCTAAATAGTGTTTTGATCCCTAAAAGTTGGTTTTTTTTATTTATGAGGATTTACATTACTTACATTTTTAAGTGTGCTCTCCAGGAAGTAAGTTTTATTCAATAGAATATATATCTAGAGCTCAGAAACACATGTACTTGTTAATTTTTTTAATGAGATTTGAGTATCAAAATATTTGGGGCCATTGCTGAATCCAACATTAAACTGCTCAAAAAATGTTTGGAAATTTGTTTTCGATTGACAATTTTTTCAAATATTTTGAAATGTGATCATTTTGTGTGTTTTCTTAGCAATAAAAATCTGAATTGTTCCTCTTTCCAACGATACCCCATTTGTAGCAATCACTTATTTTAGTGCTTAGCCACCTGCTTGTGAATATGGGAAGGTCTGATTCAAAATGCTTCAAATTCACCACTTTCGCAAGCAGGTGGCTAAGCACTGAAAAACAAGTGATTGCTACGAGTGAGGTTCCGATTGAAAGAGATACACATCAGCTTTTCATTGATATGAAATACAATATGAATATATCACGAAATATTCAAAAACAATTCGATGATTGAATACAAATGTCTCAACTTTTTTTGAGCAGTTACGTTTATGGGAACTATGCTAGACTCCCCAAAGAAGAAACAGTAAAAAAAAACAAGATTTGAATCTGATCTAGAATGTCTGTGGCATTCAGCAGTTGCGCAAAATATACAGACATTTCCTGGTAGGTTGTGCGTCTGTATCAAATCGCTAAAATTTTCATCAGTTTTTACCAAATTGATCATAAGGCCCCCCACCGGCCCCCTCCCACTCTAAAAAAGTGTGTGCTTGTTCTCGTCGGACCGACCGTCTCCTACGGTCCCCAACGTGACATTTTTAACTCTTTTTTTTTTTAAAAACAAAAAAACTCTCCTTTTTTCGTTGGTGACAAAAATAAATATCATAAAAAAGGAAGAAAAACATGTTTTGAAACGCCACTTTTTTTTAACATTGAGATATTTGTCTTTTGCATGTATTGTTATTTGTGAGTATTCATATTGATACTTGATACGGGATTTATAAAAAGAAAAGAAGAAAAAATCAGACCTACCGACCCAACTTTTCTTTTTGCAATGGACAAGCAAACCAATTTTTTGCCTAATGGAGATAAGATCATGTTAATGAAGCCTCAATGTACCATTCCATATTAATAGCTCAGTCAGGAAGAAAAAATACCACTCTTGTAAAAAAAAAAAGTTGTATAATTGTATTGATATGCCTGTGGTATTTGGCATCCAGTTGAAATCCATATAGTCGCTATGGAAGATATTACCGTAATTATGGAAAAGCTAATTTGAGAAAAAGGGAGTGGGCACTTATTAGAGCATGGGCGCTTAATAGGTATAATATGATACATCACATTAATAAATAGTTCAAAAGTTACAGCTCTTGATAAATTTCATATTATAAGGGTTAAAGGAGGTGTCCCGCAAGCATAAAAGTGTGCATTATATGTTAGAAAAATAACTATCGAGCCCAACTTTTGTAAATATATAGAACAAAACACCACACTTATGACAAAAACAAATAACAACCGCAATCTCTCAACATGCACTTTTTAAAATTCGCGGCGTTCGAAAGTCCCAGTGTCGATGATGTCATATTATACAATGCACATGCGCAAATTTGAGCACCGATACCCATGACGTCATCGACACCGGGACTTTCGATCACCGCGAATTAAAAAAAATTGCATGTTGAGTGATGGCAGTTTTTATTCAGTTTTGTGACTAGTTAGTATGGTGTTTTGTTCTATATAATTACGTAGTTTCGGCTCGATCATTATTTTTCTAACAAATAATGCTCATGTGGTGCTTGCAGGACCCTTCCTCTAACACCTCCCTTTAGTGTTGAGGGGGGTATATCCCCCCCCCCCCCCTCCCCCAGTTCAGATGCCCAAGTTGAAGTGGTATATCAATGTCTTCATAGATTATAGGTTATCATATTACCAACTTGAATATAACCATTGAACATTTCTCTTTTAAAATACATACACAAAAATAGGTCATGTGACTCGCGTTGCCATGGTAATGGTAGCCATCTTGAATTTTGTAAATTTTTCAGGTAGTGGGCTTGTGGACATGATTTCTCAAAAAGAAATAGAAAATTATTGTTTAGAAGTAGAACTAGTCTGAACTAGAATAATACAAAATTCACAACTTTCAGGGGGCACTTTCCGAGGTCAAAGTCAAACACTAGTGTTTCCATTACCATAGCAACCACCATGTTCCCAATGTGATATCAGAACTTTTAATTCACGTTGTAGCCCTGAATAACAGCTATACCTCTTGTAATACTTCAGAAAATGTGTCCACTGTGACGATCCGTGGCGAAAAAACATCATTTATAGAAAATTAAGAAAAAAATAAAATACAAAAGTATTGAAAATAAAGGAAATACATCAGAAATACACTGCTTCGTCGTCAATACATTTAGTCATAACTTTGCGAAGGAATGTCGGATTTTCATCAAATTTGAAGCAAAATAAAGGTTATTTTCTCGGCTTCATTAATGAATACAAATTGAATTTTACCCCAGAAAATCAATGTAGTGGGTGATTCCCCATTATTATTATTGAATCTTTCTTTATTGAGAGTAAACAGCTGCAGTGTCAAGCACTGCTTTCCAAGCAGGTCCTCATTTCACAGAGAAAAATACATAATTATTTACAATATACATGGAATATAACAACTGTTTACATAAATATATATACAAAACCATCAGATAAATTCAGCAAGAAAATGCAGAATTGTAATATACAGGGTTGTAGCCAGAGCATTTTGGTTACACAATTCTCACGGCTCAGGGGCCGGGTTGTTTTTAGGCTTTTTTAATGCACTTTGAGGGTTCCTGCTACATAATTTCTTGTTTTATTAGGCATAGGCAGTTTAATGATTTTATCCACAAATTGTAAAAAAAAAATATATATATATATATCTTTTTTTTTTAGAGTGCCGGGCGATCAGCCCAATTCCGGGCCCGGTGCCGGGTGGGTTAGCCCAGTGCCGGCTGGGAGGCACCGCCCGGCGTAGCTACAACCCTGGTAATATACTTTAGAACACAAAATTTAAATTCCATGGATCTTTGTTCTAAATTGTTGCACTGACATATTCTCAAGCTCGGTTCTGATTGTTGATTAGGGCGTAAATAGGGAAGGTATTTTGTTCAAATCGGCCATGGTCAAAATGTATTCCACTTGACCCCACATGATTAAATATGCACTTTAAAAAAATCGGAGATGAGGGGGTCTTCAGACCCCACCACTACCCTTAATCCCCCTATAGGGGAATACATGGTAGAGTTGCCAAATTGGTGTAGCAAAATTATGTTTCGACCTAAAACAAATTGAAACAATTTTTTCAGCACAATGCATTTCTATAAGGTCCCCATAATGACATACTAAAAGTCCGAAAATATCAGAGTGGTAGAAATATGCCTAATTTGCACAAACTTAAAATGGCCGCTAATTTGAGAATTTTGGCGGCCATTTATTTATGCAATTTAAGATACACATATTAAGGCAGATATGTCTCTGTATGTCCTTTGAGACGTTATACATTTATAAAATATATGCTGAAGCTATTTAAAGTGCCATAACAACTATCTAAGATAAGAAATTTTAAGTTTATGCAAATTATCATATTTCTAACACTCCGATTTGTTCAGACTTTTAGTATGTCATTATGGGTACCTTATAGAAATATGCATTGTGCTGAAAAAAATATGTATCAATTTGTCTAGGTCAAAACCTAATTTTGCTAGTGCATATTTCATCATGTGGGTCAAGTGGAATACATTTTGACCATGGCCGATTTGAACAAAATACCTTCCCTATTTTTGGACTTAAATTTCGGTACAACCAAAGTATTACAAGTGTGATTTCTTGTTACATGAGAATGGTTATTATGAACAAATTCAAACTGCATCGATAAGTATGATGGACTTACATTTCTTAAACATTTATAAACAATTAGTAAAAGGTGATTATGCCATCTTTTATCAAGTTTAACCATTGAAGTGGTGTTCTTATATCAGCTGAAAGTATTATCCTGGCTAGATTATTATGAAGAACCTGTAATTTTCTATGAAATTCGGCAGAAAAGTTTGACCAAACTGTGCTTCCATAATCAAAGTGAGGAAAAACAAGAGCATTTGATAACATTACAATAGTTTGATTTAAAAGAAAATGACCCTTCCCCTGTCGTTTCACCTATTTCTTTTCCCTGAAAATGTCTCATCCCTAATTCCATCAATTTCTTAAGAGCGTTGCTCAAGGAAGTTGAAAATTGCCAAAGATATCCTCTTTGTAAGAAATGTTATCCTTTTTTTAAACTGTATATAAATTAATACTGACACAAAAACAACCAAAGACCATTTTCACCATACAAACAGCCTTCGATTGCACATGATTATTATCACTTTACTTATTTATAGATTCCCTCGAATTGTGTTTTAAATATAATGGTTATCAATAGGTATTTTCAACAGGATATTTTTAACTGTTCAGATGTATTTACAATGATTAATGACATTAATTCTAAACTGTTGAAAATTGGATGACTAAATAAGAATACAGTAATTATACTGCAAACAAAATAAGCCAATATTAACTGGACTCGGGCACAATACCCGAGTCCCTAGTGCCCGAGTCCGAGACCGAGTCCTTTACCTCAGAGTCCGAGTCCTTCAAAATAGGGACTCACTGCTTTTGAGTGTTCTGCCACAACTGTGAGAGGATTGCTTTTGTGGTTCGAGTGTTCTTTGAACCTGGTGGCAAGAAAAAGAGGTATCTAAATTATTCCTAAAATCATGATCGAACCCAATATCAGTCTACAGACTAAGGTATTGTCTTGAAAACATCACCAAGTATGAAGAGGTATATATGTCTATTTTTATAAACAATGAATAAATAACTTGACCACTTTTTGAAGTATTTTTCCAGATTTTTTCGAAAATGGGAACTGAATATTTTGACTCACCCTGTATGTTCTTTTAATTTGATTTTTCCCTAGGTGAGCCTCTTCAAATTTGTGCGTATGGCTGGGGATCTGTTACCACCTTCCCTCTTTATACACTACATCAACATGCTGAAGGGGCTGTCTAATGGACCGCAGAGCGCTCATCTGTGCTTTAACTTTCTCAAAAGCAATGGAATGGGAGGGGGTAAGTCAAGGGTGCTCATAGTCTCCATTGCTATTCAATGTCCCCATTTCTATTCATTATCATACCTCGTTCATCAAATTGTGGGCAGTGGCATCGGATCACTTTTCCATTGAGTGCCTAGGGTGCACGCATCATATGAGACCTGTCATCACTAAATGAGAGTTAATTTTCAGGTTTGTCCAAATTCAAAATGCTCAGAAAACAAGCTTTAAACGATATGCAACATGTCATGAATGCTCAATGTTTCCCCCGTCAAAATTCAAATTACAGTTGCAAAATTCCTTTGTTTCCTATTGATTTTTGGGATGTTTATTGGACCATCTTCTATTCTAATGCACAATGGCGTCTTAACACTCATTTTTTAGTAACAGGTCTCATATTAGAGCACACATGATTTTATTCTGATAGCATGTATCTGCATCAATGCAGCGCACTCAGGCATCACTGCACAGATGGAGATGAATGAGGTATATAGCCACTGTGTAAATTGCAATACAGATTTATCCCTATTTTGGATTAGGCATGTGATCGTCAAATCAACAAAAAAAAAGTTCTGTCTCACATTCCCGCGTGCATAAGTATGTGGCGACCATCGCGGTACACTTGTCTACGGGCTGGGCTTTTAAAAAAATAAAATTATGATTGTCGTTGAGGGCAGCGTTAAAAATTGTAAAACCTCTTTCCCGATCGAGTTGCGATGCTTTCCTTTGCCGTAATGTATCGGAACATACATACCCTGATTGGAACTTCAACAAGATGTAAAAGAGACTGTCTAAATAGAAACTGTAACCCGTGACCTCTTACCCGGGACAGCCCGTAACCCAAAATAAATGCATGTTTAGCTTTTTGTTTTGATTTCCATTGATTTTTATGGTACATTATTTTTATTTTAATCACAATTCTGATATATGATCATACGTGCAAGGATAGTTAAAAAAGGGGTTAGTTCTACGAGAGTGGGCATTACACCGAGCATCAAACCAGGTTTCATTAAAGGATTTATTGGGGGATTTAATAATATCGGGGGGGGGGGGGGGGGGAATTAGCATAGGTATTTTCCCAAATGTATGTGAGACGGACCTTTTTTGTTTGATTGGCCTAAGTGTCACACACAGAAGGTTCGTGTCCTGTGTTGAATTTCAATGTACACTGTTAGTCTATTTGGCCATCACGAGACTATATATTCTAATTGCAGCACATAATGCGCGCGCCTACTCGAGGCTCTGGCGTCGAGCGTTGAAAGACGGAAGATACATACGCATGCGTAAAAGCTGCGCTTGTTAAGTTACGTCACTGTCCAGAGGAAGTCAAATAGAGTATAGGGCTGGGATTATCAGGAAATCATGCTCTCGGGACTTAATCTTATTTCTCTTAAACATACTATGAGCTGATTGTTACAGTTAGAGCGCCATCTTTTGTTATATTGTGTCCATCTTTTTCCAAGATGGCAAACCCGGCAAACCCAAAAGTGAAAATCCGGGGCAAAATCACATTCTAGTAAGCATAAGAATAAAAAAAATGCTCAGATTTGACTAAATTAACCATTTCAAGTGAATCTCCACTATAAATTTGCATTAAATAAGAGGGATTTAGCTGACAAGTGTGGTTGTTTACGTACTAATGATGTTTACGTACTCCATTAATATAATATAACAATATGATAATACATTGCAGGGTATTAAAGCGATAGATTTGATGTAAGAACAAAATTGACAGTCCTTGGTATACACCATAGGTAGACAGCGCTGATAATTTGGAACAACAATGTTTAGTTCTGAGAATCTAAAGGTGTTGACTGTACCCTAATGATGTTTACATACTCCATTAATATAATATAACAATGTGATGATGATACATTGCAAGGTAATGATGCGATCGATTTGATGTAAGAACAAAATTGACAGTCCTTGGTATACGCCTTAGGTAGACTGCGCAGATAATTTTGAACAATGATTTTGAGTTCTGAGAATCTAAAGGTGTTTACTCACCTGCTAAATAAATATATAACAATATGATAATTCATTGCAAGGTAATGATGCGATCGATTTGATGTAAGACCAAAATTGACAGTCCTTGGTATACGCCTTAGGTAGACTGCGCAGATAATTTTGAACAACGATTTTGAGTTCTGAGAATCTAAAGGTGTTTACTCACCTGCTAAATAAATATATAACAATATGATAATTCATTGCAAGGTAATGATGCGATCGATTTGATGTAAGACCAAAATTGACAGTCCTTGGTATACGCCTTAGGTAGACTAAGGCCAATTCTTTTGCTTGGTGGCCAATTCTTTGCTTGGTGGCCTGTCAAAATCAGATATGCAACGTCTCCAACGGCTTCAAAACCGCGCTGCACGCCTTGTCTATCATGTTGATAGGCGCACTAGCGCTGCACCTTTGATTCGTGAGCTGCATTGGTTGCCGGTCCAGCAGAGAGTTGATTTTAAGATCTTAGTGCATGTGTACAATTGTATACAAGGTTCATCCCCACAATATTTGCAAGATCTCATTTGTTTGTATACACCAGGGCATGCCGGTCTTAGGTCAACTCAAGATACAACCCGTCTTGTGACCCCTTCCACCAACAGAACCTATGGGGATAAATGTTTTTCTGTTTTAGGACCCAATTTATGGAATATGTTACCTAGGTCTCTTCGTGAAGCAAACAGTGTGAAAAAGTTCAAGAAACTTCTTAAAACTCATCTTTTTCCTAAACATTAGTTCACTTCCTGGCCTACTGGGGTTTTTTAAATTATATATAACTTTGTCAATTCATTCGTATTTTTAAACATTTTGTAACTGATTATTGTGTAAATTATGTAATACTTTTTATACAACTGTGGTGCTTTGCTGTAATGCATCTTTTATATCATATTTTTAATGTTTTTGATGTTATTTTGTTGTTATATAATTGTATGCCATTTTTTGATGTCTGTTATTTGTACAGCGCATTGATCTTTTGGAAATGCGCTCTATAAGCACCGGTAAATAAATAATAATAGACTGCGCAGATAATTTTGAACAACGATGATGAGTTCTGAGAATCTAAAGGTGTTGACTGTACCTATACTCCATTAATATAATATAACAATATGATAATTCATTGCAAGGTAATGATGCGATCGATTTGATGTGAGACCAAAATTGACAGTCCTTGGTATACGCCTTAGGTAGACGGCACAGATAATTTTGAACAACGATGTTGAGTTCTGAGAATCTAAAGGTGTTTACTCACCTGCTAAATAATTCATTGCAAGGTAATGATGCGATCGATTTGATGTAAGACCAAAATTGACAGTCCTTGGTATACTCCTTAGGTAGACTGCGCCAGCCCTCAAATTAACCGAAGGTACCGAAGGCAATTGCCGTCGGTGCCCCCACCTAGTTGCCTCGATGCCCTCAACTTCTGGCTGTTTTTACTCCATTGAAAAGTACATAGTTGCCTTGTGCCCCTTTCAAATTGCCTGAAATTGCATTGCCCTTTCCATTTCTTAATTTGAGGGCTGGACTGCGCAGATAATTTTGAACAACGATTTTGAGTTCTGAGAATCTAAAGGTGTTTACTCACCTGCTAAATAAATGTATAACAATATGATAATACATTGCAAGCTAGTAATGATGCGATCGATTTGATGTAAGACCAAAATTGACAGTCCTTGGTTTACGCCTTAGGTAGACAGCGCAGATAATTTTGAACAACGATGTTGAGTTCTGAGAATCTAAAGGTGTTGACTCACCTGCTGTAACTGTACCCAAAAGATGTTTAAGTATTGTTCTCCATTAATATAATATATTAATGTGATAATAGCAGCATGTAGACTGATATTGGGTTCGATCATGATTTTAGAATTAATTTAGATACCTTTTTTGAACCATTGTTTACAACGTCCGACCCGCCATCTACGATGACCTGCTGTCACATGATCACCCAAAAGGCGGGCACGTGACAAGTGGATGGAAGTAGACACTACGCTGAATGAAAGGGTCTCCATGACCTGGAAAGCTACGGAGCTCAAAAACAATTGTTCGAAAATAATAATAATAATAATAATAAATAGGCTCTTATATAGCGCAGAAATACCAGCAAAGGCCTCTAGGCGCTTTACAATAAAAACAGATACAAGCAATAACAAGCAATAAAAATACAACTACTCTTTATAAACCCGACATAATAATGCACATTGATAATAAAACAAAGCATTAAAAATGAGTGGGCCGGCACTCAACAAGATCTATACAAAGATTTGAACATGCTAAAAGTTTTATAAATACACAATAATAAGTAAAAGAGTTGAATAACATGAATAAAAATGGAGTGATGCAGCAGAACACATATTATACACTTGGATAATTGAAAAGATGAGTTTTTAAAAGTTTCTTGAATGTGGCTAGTGATTCGGCATTCCTAATCTGCTGCGGCAACCCGTTCCACAACTTTGGCGCAGAAACAGAGAAAGCTCGTTCACCGTAAGTTGCAGTTGATACAGTCCGCGGTGATTCAAGAAGACCTTTCGATGATGACCGAAGCGAGCGATTAGGTGTGTAGGGTTTGAGAAAATGGCATCTAAATTATTCCTAATGTGATAATACATTGCAATTGCAAGGCAATGTAATGTCAATGGGAACCACTGCCACTTGGGATTAAAGCAATGATCTTATGACCAGAAATGAGACATACATGTACATGTACTGGTATATTGGTCTCAATGTCTGTTTGAATAAAGGTAATAGTTTTGATAGTAACAATTTGATTCTACATGTAAGTAAAAATAAAATAAGATTAGAGCTAAGTTGTTCATAATGATTCTATAAAGGGACATAGAGGTTGATACTTGTTCATTTTTTTATTATTAATAATCTGTTTCTTTTTCCTGTTCTAATTACTCAGGAGGGAATGCAAGCAGCGTTTCATGGGATCATTTCTTCCTCTCCATCAACCGCTATTACACAAATCTACGACAGGAGGTGTCCGGATCACCCCATACGGAAATGGGGCAAGCGCAAATGGCCGTGCATAGATACCACATGGCCAAGGGGATCACGCCACATGAAATGGAGGGGTTGGTTGCAGTGTTGAAACTAACACAGATGATTGCAAAATGGGTAAGTTTTGATCATTCCAAATGGTGCATCTATATCACACGGTTAAAGGGATCATACCACATGAATTGGAGGGGTTGGTTGCTGAGTTGAAACTAACACAGATGATTGCAAAATGGGTAAGTTTTGATTATTCCAAATGGTGCATATATCACATGGTTAAAGGGATCATACCACATGAATTGGAGGGGTTGGTTGCTGTGTTGAAACTTACACAGATGATTGCTAAATGGGTAAGTTTTGAAAAATGGAACTATCTCAAATGGTGCATAGATTTCACATGGTTAATAAAGGAATTATACCACATGAGTTGGGGTGTTTGGTTACAGTGTTGAAACTAACACAGATGACTGATTGCTAAGTGGGTAACTATAGTTTGATCAGTTCCAAATGGGTGAGATACTACTTAGTGGCCTGACTTGTATTTCAATATTCAATCTGAATAGCTGGTATCCCCATTCATCGGTGTAAATTCCTATCAATTTGGACGGTCATAAAATAAAAAACAGACCCCTTGGAAGTCAGTGTATGCATAAAAACATATAATGTTCAGATGTTTCTCTTAACTAAAGTGGACCAATAAGTAAGCATTTGTTTTTATTCTTTTTAAAAAAAAAACTTTATGAAAAAAAATTGATATGCAAAACCTATTCAAACAGATACCCTAACCTGAACGGCGCAATTACCACCCATTTCGTATTTAGGATGAAGATGCTCGTCTATCCCTTTGTGAGAACCAAGCCTGGCTTCCGGTCGTGTTATTATTCGGTTTACTGAGTTGTGCCATACCACCTGGTCTTAAGGCTGAGTGTCTGTATACATTGGCAACACTGTCAGCATCAGCGGAGATGACGGCTACGTTCTGGCAATCGTTGGAAGTATCTCAGGTGAGACTCCCTAAAAATATTGACTAAAACATGTTATTGAGAGGTAATTCTGACACCCGTAGCGTATTTTGCAATCCCAGGGGTAAGTGCATCACCTCAATGTTTAATTTCTTAGGTGAGACTCCCTAAGTTGGTGAAAAAAATCTACTAAAAACATGTTATTGAGAGGTAATTCTGATACCTGTAGCGTATTATGCAATCCCAGGGTAAGTTCATCACCTCAATGTTTAATTTCTTAGGTGAGACTCCCTAAGTTGGTGAAAAAAATCTACTAAAAACATGTTATTGAGAGGTAATTCTGACACCCGTAGCGTATTTTGCAATCCCAGGGGTAAGTGCATCACCTCAATGTTTAATTTCTTAGGTGAGACTCCCTAAGTTGGTGAAAAAAATCTACTAAAAACATGTTATTGAGAGGTAATTCTGACACCTGTTGCGTATTTTGCAATCCCAGGGGTAAGTTCATCACCTCAATGTTTAATTTCTTTGAAAGTACCTTAGGTGAGACTCCCTCTAAGGTACGACTCCCTAAGTTGGTGAAAAAAAATCTACTAAAAACATGTTATTGAGAGGTAATTCTGACACCTGTAGCGTATCTTGCAATCCCAGGGGTAAGTTCATCACCTCAATGTTTAATTTCTTTTAAAGTACCTTAGGTGAGACTCCTTAAGTTGGTGAAAAAAAATCTACTAAAAACATGTTATTGGGAAGTAATTTTGACACCCATAGCATATTTTGCAATCCCTAGGGGTAAGTTTGCCACCTCATTGTTGAATGTACGTGGGCATTGTTGAATAAAAGTGGGAATTCTTTGAGGGCGTACACCACTAATTCGGTAATGCGCGGCGGGCGTACACCACTAATTCGGTAATGCGCGGCACTTCCGGCAAAGTTGAGTACCATAATAGTTCCTATTTAACGGACAGAATGGTAGCAAATGAAACTAATCATTATTGTTTTTTGTGTCAAATTTGTGTTCTGCGTATTTCTAAGAATGTATATTTAATGTTTTAAAAAGAAAATACGTGATTTTAACTGAAATGTAATTTTACGGACCGATTTACACGCACGTTGTTTGCACGGGTAAAAGCCGACTTATAAGTAACAAAATCAGTACATGCTGTCTTGCTGGCTTCTAGCAAAAAATCTACCTGATGACCCGGGTTGAGTTTCAGATAAAATACTTTGTGTTAAAACATATTAAAATTTCATAGAATTCTTCGCGAGGTAACTCAAGTTACAGCGTTTTGAACACATCCTGCAAAGCATGTAAATTCTATGTGGGCGGAATTAGTGATGAACGCCCTTGAAGTTTCTTTGAATATTTGGAAGTATCTCAGGTGAGACTCCCTAACAGGGGTAGAATTTCGCCGCGAATCGATTCGCGTGAAGATTCGCGTCAAATCACCTCCGCGCGAATCCAGTTGGATTCCCGCAAAACAAAACAAAAGAGATTTAAAAAAAAAAAAATTTAACTTTTATTTTTTGTAAGTCCAAAACAGGACATTAGATGACTGGTAGTTGACACTTAGTCAACAAACATGCCGAATTTGGAAGTTGTGCAAGCTTATAGCCTTATTCTGGATATTAATTTAATTAATTTCGCAATAATCCATGGATTCTCAAAATTGGCGAGAATCTGGATTCTCGCAAAATCCTAACGCGAGAATCTTAACAGATTCTCGCGGTTGGTTACGAAATTCTACCCCTGCCTAATAACATGTTATTGAGAGGTAGTTTTGACACCTGTAGTTTATTTTGCAATCCCAGGGGTAAGTTTGCCACCTCATTGTTGAATGTACGTTGGCATTCTTTAAAGTTTAATCTCATGCAGTACATCTTTTAAATGAAAAACAATATGAAATATAGGAAAACTTTCTCAGTAACTGAAGTGGATATGTACAGTGTCGAAGATAATTATAGGCCGATAATGGTGGTGTCAAACAAACATAAGTTGTTAAAATAAATAAGATGAAATAATTTTAAGTGATGTAGTAGTAGGGAATCTTTGTCATCTATACAGTCATTTGCCATCTTTTAGTGCAATTTGCAGTCATTTGCCATCTTTTAGTACAAAGATGCTCGGCTGATGGCTATTTTTGCCAATGAAATGAAATGAAACTTAACGTTTTTCATATTGAGGTTTGGCAGAATATATGAGGGAGATCTTACCTACCTTAGGCCAAACAAAGAAGAAAGTCTGTCTCAGAAACATTTTGCAAATAAGCTAAGTGCTGTGCGATTTTTTTATTATTAAAAAATTAGAAAAAAGGCTATGAGGTATGCAATTTGTTTGTTTTTTTGCAATTTTTGTTTGTTGTTGCTAATCCAAGCTTACAGAGAATTTTTTTTAACCTTTTTTTTATAAATAAAAAAAAAATCAAGTAAAAAAAAAATCAAGTAAAAAAACACCCCAAAAAATCCAAAAGAAGAAGAAAGTTTTTTAGCCCTCAGCGCATAGACCTACGCGCCGTAGCTCATTTCACATACCAATGCGGACGGGCTTCAGAGACAGACCTTCTTTGTTTGGCCTTATACCATAACATGTATTCATAACCTCATGAATATCAATCAAACGTCTCCGATTCATTAATGCATGTAATTGCAAAACAACAGTGTGACTGGCACGCGAACCTTATTTGGTATCTTTATGTGCAAAATTACATGCCCCAATGACTTGTGTGTAGTGCGTGACCAAGCGCACCAATCACTTACTTGCGTGTTGCCATTTCGCGTTCAACCACGAGACAAGAGAGCGAATATATTTTTACAAGCTCACTTGTCAATGCGGCGCCCAGCTGTGATTGGCTAATGGTTATTCACATCTGAGCGCTGATTGGCTCAAATCAATATAAATAACTAACCTGGACACTACCAATGTAGGGGTGTTTTTACATCCCACAGCTGTGTACATACATGATGTAAAAAAGACAATATTTTTGTAATGTTTTAAAGCAATTTACATGTTTTTTCCAAAAACCTATTCATTGTATTACAGATATGTATGAGGTTAATGACTTTGATCATTATTTATCGGTAACTATGAAAATTACGCCTCTCAGGAAATTCCGCTGTACCAAAGTGATACATGATGTAAAAAAGACTATATTTTTGTAATGTTTTAAACCAATTTACATGTTTTTTCCAAAAACATTTTCATTGTATTACATTTATGAATGAGGTTAATGACTTTGATCAGTTAATTTATCGGGTACTCCTCTGTACCAAAGTGATATGTTACGAATTTCCACAGTCCCCTGTACACAACTGATACGCAGTCATTAACCTCTAAATCATGCCTTGTTTTGTTGCCATGTTTATCTCACTCACAGATAATCCCCACCGTGGCCAAGCCAGGAGCGCCCGCCTCGGGGCTTCGCGTTGAACTGGACGAGATTGAATCGCGCAACGAAGAGTACCCTCTCACCAATGCATTCCTGGAGTTGATCAATTCCCTCACCAATATCCCTGTGCCGCCAATGCTGGGAGCGGGATACAGGGCACCAGGCTTTGATCCGTATTTGGAATTCCTGCGAGATTCTGTGTTTTTGAAGTACCGTGCACGAGGCTACAGGAATCCTGAAGAAAAGGTAGTATATTGTATTCTTAAACACTTGAGAAACTTCATGCAATTTCATTTGAAAAAAACAAAAACGCCTGACCAACCCTACCTGATAGACCTTAATCTCTAGTTGTCAAATGTGAACTCTATTCAATATGTCTTTGTTTCAACTCAGGATTATAAGGTTGGTTTGAGAAATTTGATTGGAATGTACAATCGTGACTTTAATGTTAAGATTTTTGTTGAACTTGGTGCATTTCATTCTCTGCATCTTGTTCTTATCACCTAGGCCCATATGTGATCAGTGAAAATGCTTAAAAGTTTTGTATATATGAAATAGTTTTTATGGTATCTCATATTGGCATTTACTAAAATAACACAATAATTGTTTCACTCCCATTTGGTTTTGCAATTTATTTTGCTGCATTGACATGACAAAACATATTTTTACAAAACTACCAAGCACCTCCAACCCCCCCCCCCCCCCCCCCCCCCCCCCCCACTTCACAGCTACTATATCCTTAAACATTTTTCTTGCTATGCTTGTCACTGGCTAATGCAAAGTGTTAATTTGACAAGAAGAGGGGTTTAAACGAGCATGCCGGTCAAATGATTAATTGGCTGACCTTTTTGTCAGAAGTGACTTCAACAAGACTGACTTCTGTCGGAGCCACATCTGACGAAAGCTTGACCAATAAAGTCATCCGAGGGCGTACTCGTTTAAACCTTTCTATTTGTTATGGATTCCTGCAGAGATGTAACACTTCTGCAAATTTCTGGATTTCCGGAAATTAGGCCATCAACAAATTCTGAAAATGGATTTTTTTTCTTCTTCTTCATTTCCAGAATTAATGACATTTCAGCACAAAGAGGAAAAAACAAAAAATAGGGGGAGCTGTGATTCCCTGTAGCCTATTCTCTGTACAAGCCCCCTTAAATGTTTAATACCGCGTGCATGCGCTCGGCCGTGGTCGCTGCGTATCGTTGGCATTTGACGCTTGATTTTCAGGAAATTTTATTTCATTTCTATTCCTGTCGTAAAAGTTTTTCTACTTCGAAAAGGTGTCAATTTGATTAAATCTTTCATTCATTTGCGATTCTTTTCAACAACAGTGGCAGATTGCAGCTGGAGTGACCGATATCTTCTACAAACTGTTAAGAGATCATGAACCGAGACTGGATAACTTGATAGATCAGCCCATAGAGGTACAGGGCGGTCCTCCCACCATCGCTAACAAGCCGCCTGGACATCAGCTGCTTATTCATCTATTAAATGACAGCGCCATGCTTAGATTGGTAAGGGAGACAACATCTAGTCTATAGTTTAATCAGTTCCAAATAAGCGAAGCCTCCTAAAGGCTTGTTCACACTAGGCTATATTTGCAGTGCAATGAGTTGCGGTAGACTTACTTCCACTGCATTGTAAGGTAATTCATCACAGGTCATGCTGAGTCAATGCAGGTCACCACATGCGATAGCAGCCTGTGCTGTGTGCTTAAAAAAATAGGAGAATGTCAGCGTTAACGCAATGCGTCGCAGCCTGCCACAATGGCAATTTAATATTTTTAACTCCATTGTGATATGGCACTGCAACGCACAGTAATTCTAGTGTGAACGAAGCTTTACAGCAGCTTGCGTACTCCAAAATTGTGTGTGTACGCTTAAATTACTTTAGCGCGCGGAGAGATAAAAAAGTGATATTTCTCACCAATTTGAACTGATTAAACTATAGATAATAAGCAGCATTTGCTATTATTTGCATTTTACATTGAATAAAGTGTATTTATATTAGTTTGAGGTAACCGGTTGCACATTATTTTTTGTATTCAATCATATTCATGACATATATGTTTTCCACACCGATTATTTTCAGGTCCTCTCCATTCTGGATGAAACCTCGCGCCTTCTAGACCAATACCGTTCCATCCCAGGCAAGGAACACATGCTGAAATCCGCTCTCAACTGTCTGCAGTTCCTTCAGTTAACCTTTGACAAACAGGATCTCTTTATTGACCTTATAAGAGGTCAAGGGTCAGGGGTCATGGTTAGCCGTATTGATGACCTGCTGATGGCCATTAATCCAAGGACGGGGAAGGCTGACCATCTGGTCAACATTGCAAAGTAGGTTATCGTAAAGGTTGTTTTTAAACTGGCTAGTAGCTTTTATCGACTGTAAATTAATTTTATATTAAGGTTTGTTCACTGTGCAATGAAGAGAGTTAGTTGACTCTGTTACCACTGCCTTTTTTGGAAACATGGTCGATTAAGGAGCAAAAAGATATACTTTAAGGAAAAAATACTACCGTGATAAAGTTGACACCACAGGCAATTAACTTTAAGATAAATCCACACAAAATGTATTTTCAATTTCAGAGGAATTCATGTGAAAATTGAAGGTGGGAAAACAGGCCCATTTAATGCCGTAATTCCATTACCGAAGTATCATATGTGCTAGCTCTTTCCACATGTATGAATTTTGTTCTTTTTGTCTATATGACAGCAGGTATATCTCCAGAGAACTTATTAAAGTGTTGATAAACATTTAGGTAAAGTTCAAGGTGTATGATTCAATTTTTAACATGTTTTCTAATATGGATGAAGACATGTCATACATCTAGCACTATTTCAAAAGATGGGTTAGATTACTCCAGTGGCTCTAATGATTGAAGCAAAAAAAATCACTTCAAATTTGCTGAAAGGCAGTACACAGACAGACGTCTTGTGTGGTATACCACATTTTGGGGGAAATTTCTACTTTGTTACTGGCAGCATCCAAAGGAAACACCTTCCAAGCATAATATTTTGCATGGGTAATGATGAGTAATATATAGACTTTTCTCAATTTTGATGGTGAAAAGTAGTTATGATAGGGTCACACCTCTTCAATACCTATTGCAGCTGAAAGTATTTTGAAAATTAACCACAAATCCAAAGCAAATCCAAAACTGTGCAAGATGAGTGAGGATAAGAGAATGCACAAATGTTAACACGTCCAGGTGATTTGTTTCTAGACACTAACCTGTGTGTGTCTATTTTCTATTGTAGGTTTGTAACGCATGGAGTCAGCCACCCAGAACTGGCTCTGGCTAGTGTACAGGTACTACATAGTACTATTTGCAGCTCTAATATCCAGCCGGAACTGGTTGGACTCTTCACAGCTAATGAGGTTAGTAATGGTTTGTATAGTCAGCGTCATAATGCTATGGACATGATTTTAATAATGCGTGCATGCGTACATGCATAAATCCAGAAGTGCATACCGAGCGCTTTCAAAAAATTACCGCGTCTTGATTGGTCAATCGTTAAATCGTCACACGAATGCATGTATAATTGTTTGTGCATTACATGCATCTGAATGCAGCTCCACGAACAATTTTTTTTAAATATATATTGTATTATGTCCATAGCATTATGACCGTGATTATAGGAATGAAACTATGGGTGGCAGGCAGGGGGGCATGGGCAAAATAATGACAGAAACAAATTGGGTCCGATGCCGCCCGCAGTGCCCAAACCCGGGACACGGCAGTGGGAAGTCGGCTATCGTGCATTGTGCCACAGTGTTTACACTCCCAGAGACCACATATAGCTTTCCTTAATCACACAATGTGATATGGAAAGCAGGGCCTAGCGGAACAGCGCTTCTGTGGAGTTTTATTGAACTGTAAAACAACTTAATTTCGCTAGGAGATCCAATTCGCCAAATTAAATTGCCACCAATTATATTATTTATAATGGTTATATATTATAGGAAGATGATTCAAATTAGTGAAATTAAATTGCTGCAAAAAGTTGATTAAATGCTAATTCGCTAAATTAAGTTGCCGTGAAATTAAACTGTCTTACAAATTTGGCATGGTTAGGGTTAGTTTAGCAATGTATCTACAATGTTTCACAACTTGTTTTAGTTTGTTATTAGTAGCATTAACAATGTTATAATAATAATATATAATACTAATAGTGAACAAATCCGCAAGACGCTCATGGCGCATGGTGAGCAACAAAACCAGCAGGAAACAAGATATGGATCAAGAGAGCAAAATAAACAACAACATAAATACAGACAAGAATAAGATACAATCTAATAGACATGAAAAATGAACACATTTGTGGCATACACATTCCTGTAGACCAGCCGAAGGCAATGAATGTGTTCAAACATTTTTTATCACGGCATATATTTTGTTACAGTTTGACACCTAGACTAAATAAAGGACTTGAATATTAAGCTTTCCAATGAAGGGGATGACAAAAATATAAATCGTTTTTTATGTCATTTCAGTAATTTGTGTGCTTTTTGTGGTATTAACCCTAACCCCCCTGAGTGCTAAAAAATGCTAATCCAAAGTCCCTCTCCAAACGCATGCGCCGTCGGTTTTCGATGACGTAGTCAACCGAGCCTATATAATGAGTGCAGTATACTGCACGAATGTGTAGCTGAGGGCCGTGGCTTAGTGGTTGGAAGGTGGGGCTTGAGAACGGAGGGTCCCCGGATCGAATCCCGGCAGGTTCCCGGAGATTTAGTTGGTGTTTTTCCCTCGAAAATTGTAGCCCGGTCAAAAATCCTAAACCGGGGTTAGGGTTATTACCTTTGAACAATGTACTATCCACCAGTAATCAGTTTGACCTGATATAAGCTTAGTAATTCGGACTTAAGCTGCTAAAAATATTAAGAAGCTGCTAAAAATATTAAGAAAATAAAGGCACAAGGGAGAACATATGGTTACTTTTCTGAGTTTTGTAGTTTTATTTGCCACTTAATTTGCTAGTTGCATAATCTATCAGGTGATGCTTGAATAAATCAGCAGATAGTTTGACATGGTTTAGATTTTTGTCATTTTTGTTGTGTGTCAAAGAGTCAACCGACCCAACCTTAACACTTTCCACGCGGCTATTATTTTTGCCATACACAAAACAGATTTTTCAGAAACCTTTCATAATTTTCAAAGTCTATCTCAAAGATTACTGATCAAACACTAGGCATGTTTGTACCTATTTCAATGCATTTCTCACGGTGATTCCAAATGTGGTAATGAAATACAGTAATTTTGACATTTTTGAAACATTTTGTGAAATTTTGGAATGTCGTCTGCAGCTGCCTGCCGCGTGGAAAGTGTTAAAGTGAAAGGTCTGATCGACCATAGAACAGGGTGGGGTTTATTTATCATCTAATTGGATATTCCTGAGTTTACATCAAGGTTATCGCCCGACCACCCAAGTTTGTTTTGCCTATTGCTTGTTGAATGCTTTTAATCTTGTTGTGACTGGGCATTTCAGGAGCACTCAACATTGATTGATATTCAATTGATTGATTGACTATGAATCTTATTGTGTTGGAGTATTAAAACAAATTCACTAAGGCCAAGAAGAAGAAAAAAGAGATCTGTCTCACATACCCTGCTGGCATAAGTATGTGGAGTCACTTTTACCGCATAACCCTATGCGATGAGCCCAATTTTGATTTCTTTTAATTATTTTAGTTGTCCAAAAATGAATTAGCTCCGAAAGGGGGGGGAAAGGAAAGAAAGTGGGCCAAAAACACAATAAAAATAAAAAGGATGCACATTAACATAGCTATTTGTTCTAAAAAGAAATATAAAAAATTGCATATATAGCTTAGCTATTTTCCCAAATGTATGTGAGACAGACCTTCTTTTTTTTGCATAACATCTTAGCTGATTGGTTTTTTTAAACATTGAAACAAATCAATTAACATGTCAATATTTAATCTTTTGGTTTATTGGTTAACTAATCATTAAACTTTGATTTCAAATGGTTAATCAACATCTTGTCTTGTGAGACATTCCAAGTAAAATTGATTGTTCAATTTTGAAAATAAATAGAAACGTTAAAACAAATCAATTAACATTTGATTTATCAGTTAACTAATCATTCAACTTTGATTTCAAATTGGTTAATTAACATCTTTTCTTGTGAGGTATTCCAAGTGAAGTTGATTGTTCAATTTTGAAAATAAATGGAAATGTTAAAACAAATCAATTACCATTTGATTTATCAGTTAACTAATCATTCAACTTTGATTTCAAATTGGTTAATGATGTTAAAACATATTTTCGCATCTTTGTCTTTGTACCGAGAGGATATCAAAAATAAAAGATAAAATACGTTGTCTTCCGTTCCCGCGAAAAGCGATGATCCTTTGCTTTGTGTGTTTGACTGTTAGCTGATTGGATTGAGTCATCGGTTGCTATATTTACATTACGGGACTCATCCTTTCTCATCTTTCTTTCGATCTTCACACGAAGCAACGATTCTGATTTTACAACTAATTGGTAAATAAAACCGTTTTTTAGTATTTCAAATTTTGATATTCCTCATCATTCATTTTGTCAATAATTTTAGACAAAATCCAATGGCATCAAAACGAAAGGCGGCCGATCAGGCCTCCCGTGCCCTATCTATTGTGGTAGGGGCCGTGGTCGCGGTCAAACTAATAACGCTCGCGCTATTATTTAGCAAAGTAGTCAGACAAATTAGGCTGCAATCGAGAGCGATGGCGGCCTTGACCGGTAATATGTCTACAGGCCCATCAAATAATTCGCAACATTTGCCTGGTCCCTCATCCCAACCGAATTCATCCCGGGGGAATCCACCTACTCGAGCATCCCGCTCTCGCTAAAGAAATGCCCGCGGGAATTCCGCGAGATCCAGAATTGCGAGTGGCAGCGCCAGAGGCAACTTCCGGGTTCGTCAGTATCAATCCACCATCAGCAATTCCCGATGTATCGACAGGCAACCCCTACCGACAGACGAGTGACGGGTACCGTATAATGTGATAGAAACCGGGGATAGAAATGTGAATTTCCAGTGCAGAATTTGCTGAATTTGGCAGCCTACAAGTGACTAAGTGATTTCCGACGTTCGTCCGTGGACCGGTCATCCAGCAGAGTGTCAGCCAAGCAAATTCAGATGTAAGAGTTTTAATTCTAATTCTGCCTCTTGTTTCAGACCCCAATGATACAATGTTTAATTAGTAGTAGCCCGAGTTAATAACTGCCAATTGCATTCTCCTTGGTCATGTCTGTAATTCTATTCCCTTGGCCATTCATCATTATTTATGATGGAGTAAAGTTTTGTATTGAATACACCCTCCCTGTTTAATAGCAGGGTCTATTAATATTATTCCAAATAGTGTCACTTCCATAATTTTCAAATTTCTAAATGGGTATATCCCATTCATGTAAATATTCGGATTTTCGAATTAGATACTTCATTAGCGCGCGCGTTGATGCGCTCCAGGAGCAATTGTATGTAGTAGGTGATTAGTTGAATATCATACATGTACCTGACAATAGACAATAATAAATAGTGTTAGTTTATTCACAAACCTTCTTGTACCTATTAATATTATCCTCTTAAATTGGTTTTTATATCCTTAGTGAGTCCCTATTTTTAGGTCTGCGACATCCGACTTTAATGATTGTCTATCATTCGAAGCACGATACATTATGTAGGACATGATAATCAGGCCTTATATTTAAAATACATGTCATGCATGCAAGGATCACTTATTAACAGCTGCTGTATTACATTGTCACTTCAACATCTCAATTGCATAAACCAACCAGTTTACTGGATTTCTTATAGCCTGTTTCGCATATATAGACATCTTTATTAAAATTTATATTATATTGGGTACTACAATTAGTAGGAAAACCTTCAAACAAAATGGCAACTCGAGCTAAATCATTTTGCAATTGTCTAATACTTGTATACAATTATTTTCTAGCAGATTTTGTATAGTGTATATCAATGCATTAATAATGATTCGGAGTTTGTAGCTTTTGTGTCTAGTTGGACTCAGTAAGTATACCATATTCTTGATAGTTAGTCATCATAATTTATAATGGGCCCACTCGGCCCACCCCTGTTTTGAATACAAACAAAATGGGGTAGTCTCCCGCTCGCAAATATCCAGCGACGACATTGTAACGGCGTCAACTATTTTGTTCTATGCTCAAATTTGTCCTTAAATACGATATCAATATGATGTCTTCATATTTTATCTGCAAAATAACTTAGTTTTCTCGTCGTTTCATGCATAAAATGTTGCACGAGTCATGCCCGTCTGCAGCATTGAAGGCAACACCTTTATTTCAGAATAGGTTAATATATGTGCTTCTTTACAGTCTCCATATTTGGGATCACTCCATTTTTCATATTGGAAACAAATAATCAAATAGTGACGCGAACGTTGAATGGGTCACTTCATAAAGTCTCTTAGTAGAAGAGCTATGTTTCAGTGCTAATTAGTCTCTGGCAATTATTATTTAAGGGTTTTTTATGGTGATATCTGACATGGTCATCTTGTACTTTGCTGTAAGTTTTTTAGCTTCAATTGTCGTGTATTTCACACAGTTTCTCCCCTTGTTATATTTTATTGTTCATTTTAATTGCAGTGCCGTGTATTGTGTACACTTTTTACTGTGCGGTCAATACCGGTCACATCACTTCAAGGTATTATGTATTTATGGGGATATCCTACTTGAAAATCTACTACTTTGCTGTTAGTTTTATAAATAAGATATCATAAGTGTTGTGTAATTCACACTGATTCTCTCCATGTAATACATGCTATTGTTCATTTCAATTGCAGTGACTCGCTTGTATACACTTTGTATTGTGCAGTTAATACCGGACACACAACTTCAGTGACGGACGAATGGTCTACTTGAATGGCATAAGCAATCCGCTACAAGTATCCTTATTATTAGGATGCCAAATTGGAGGACAGTATTCCTGCATCCTTATGTAGGTCATGAAGTGGTGTATAAGTTATTTATGCGTCACCCGTACATGTGCTCTGTCAACATTCTGGCCCCTTTTTTACCATGTCCACCTGCGCTTATCCCCTTCATTTGTTTCGTGTACATGTATGTCTTTATTCTTGCCGCCTGCTTGGCAGTGTTGATGCACACGTATGGTCACGCTTTAATATCTATACCTCGGTTATCTACTCGTTTATTAAATGTAGGCATGTTATGCCATATCTATTGTTAACACATCATGAGGACATCTGATACCTTCTGGCACTGACTCTATGAACATTTGCGTGACAAACTCTTTTCCAGTATTGTATTGAGATAACAGTCAAGAAACTTCGATGATGATTGTGAACGATAACTGTAATCCCCATATTCTAAATTATCAATCTGTATAGATATAACATTGACTCTGTAATATTCAGAGTAATCATCACTACAAACTAATTGAGCTCCATCTTGAATTAAATGGTAAGGTTTGGTTATAGGTTACATAATAATAATGATAAATTTCATTTGTGAAGCTCATACATGTAATACAAAAGTTCTGACGCGCTATATACAAAACAATTTTTAAAAATGCACACGTATACAGATATTTCACCATTTTGAATCTAATGGAAGGTTGGGTTATACGTTACAATATATATGAGTGATTTCCCCGCTACATTAATGTCTCATATACCATATTCTCATTAGCCACCTTGTCAAGCGTGCACATTGTGCACCCCCCCCCCCCCCCCCCAAATGCGCATTATCTGGTCGTTCTTGCTCATGCTTCCATCGCTACAAGCGAAGACTGGTGCAGGAGTTGTCTTGGCGCGTCTTAAATAATAATGCCTCCAAATTTGCAAGTGAGGATCTCAGGTTGTATAGAATATGCACAGGTTCTTCTCTCCCGATAACCTATAAGGTGTGTCAGGTCCCACCTTGAGGCTCTGTCGTCTTTTTCAACAGCAACCCGACCGAGTTTTGGTACCCAAAGGCTTAAAAAATTAGTTGTTACCAGAATTAGGTAATATAGGACCATCCCTCCGCCTTCAAAAATGGGAGGGGGTATAGACAAGTTTCCCCATTGTCAACTTGTTTGGAGATAATTTGAAGACTCAGGGATTGAAATCCCATTTATTGACTGGTAAATATCAGAAATACTTATTATGTGGTCAAAGAAAATGTATTACTATTATTAAGTCAAACGAGAATTATTAATGTTTAGGTCTAATTGGTATTCTACTATTCTAGTATATAATTATGCCAACTTTTTTCTGGCGTTGGTTGCCTGCCTCAAATTCCCAGAATTAATTTCAAAAAATGATAGACCTTTACAACTTTTTTCTGGCGTTGGTTGCCTGCCTCAAATTCCCAGAATTAATTTCAAAAAATGATAATACCTTTACAATTGATTAACGCATACTATAAAAGTAAGCATTGATAAAAATTAAGCCAAGTTCAAAGGTCATGAGTGCCTTCCAATTTGATAGTTTCGTACTTTTGTCGGAAATTAACGTTTTTGTACTATTATCTAGAATGTCCGAATCCCAGGGCATATATCTTGGCTAAAATAAATGAATAATCAAATAATTTTCAATGTAATGTACATGTATTATAAACGTGCCGAATACTGGCAAAATTATTGATTGATCAATGTACATGTATTTTAAACGTGCCGAATACTGGCTGAATTATTGATTGATATATATTAAAATACTCTTGGTTCAAGACTAAGATGCTACTACTCTATTTCTGACTGATGGGCTCTTCAATTTTTGATATCTAAGGGTAACTAATCATTAAACTTTGATTTCAAATGGTTAATCAACATCTTGTCTTGTGAGACATTCCAAGTAAAATTGATTGTTCAATTTTGAAAATAAATAGAAACGTTAAAACAAATCAATTAACATTTGATTTATCAGTTAACTAATCATTCAACTTTGATTTCAAATTGGTTAATTAACATCTTTTCTTGTGAGGTATTCCAAGTGAAGTTGATTGTTCAATTTTGAAAATAAATGGAAATGTTAAAACAAATCAATTACCATTTGATTTATCAGTTAACTAATCATTTAACTTTGATTTCAAATTGGTTAATGATGTTAAAACATATTTTCTTGTGAGGTATTCCAAGTGAAGTTGATTGTTCAATTTTGAAAATAAATGGAATCGTTAAAACAAATCAATTAACATTTGATTTATCAGTTAACTAACTAATCATTCAACTTTGATTTCAAACTTAGTTAATTAACATCTTGTCTTGTGAGGTATTCTAAGTAAGGGGGGCCGGGATTCCCATAATTATTCATCAAAAAAAATAATTGGAGAAAAAAAAAATTAAAAAAAATAAGCTTAGGCCAAATTAAATTAATTGTTTGTCTCAAAGCTCCCGCACGCGTTAGTTTATTGATGCGCATTAGAAAAACAAAAATCTGAAACAATCTTCTTTTTTTCTCTTTTTTTTTCAAAAAATAAATTTAAAAAATCCCGAAATGTCACCGATTTTTCAGATTTTCATTGATCACATCATCTTAAATACAAAAGTTCACTTTTACAAGGATTTCAATATTTTAAATAAAAATAAATAAATTTAAAAAACCGCATTCCGCATTAGTTTTACAACAGGAGAGGAGCTTTGAGACAAACAATTAATTTAATTTGGCCTTACTTAAAAACCACCTTGTCGGCTAAATCACAATTATTTAATGCACATTTATAGAGGAGATTCATTTGAAATTGATTTATTTCATCAAATCAGTGCATTTTTTGTACTCTTATGCTCCCTAAAATGTGATATTACGCCGCGTACCACACTTTCGTAGCTCGCGGCGAGCCCGACTTTTGCATGTGTACAGATAAAAACCAAATATTTCTCACCATTTTGGAACTGATTGAACAATATACACTCGTCAAAAGAAGTTCCTGGACACTCCTTGAAGTTCAAATATTTCACATAAACATTTAATATAAATTAAACAATTGCATGTCAAAATAAGCAGACAATAATTCTCTATCATGTCTGTATGAAATTAAGATGTACGCATTCATGCATGGCTGAGCACATTCATTAAGCAATGGTAAGGTGCGTAAAAGGAAATTGCAAGAAATGAGCATTTACAGTCATTTGAATGGAGGGATTATCCAATTTTTTGCAATCTTCTTGCCATTGTCAAGTGAATGGGATCTGCCATGCATGAGTGATCATGTCTAAATTCCATGTTAAGCTGTTAGAGGATTACTTTCTGCTTATTTTGATATACAATTATATATATATAATTATATATATTCTATTAAATATTAATTTAATTTAAGTGTCCAGGAACTTCTTTTGACGAGTGTAGATTAAATGGTCAAATGGTAAAGGGGGATAAAAGGCTTGTTCAGAAACAATACATTTTCCTTTTGTTTCATTTGGTCTTGCGACGTTAACGGGAGAAGCCAATAAATTGATATAGGATTTGATCTCATGCAATGATTATTTACAGATAGCAAACACAGGAGAAACATTTTGACAGTATTACTCGTCGGCTACAACAAGATTTATTTTTGTAGCATTTGTATTTTTGTATTTTTTTATTATGCTACCACATGTAAACATATGTAAATAATTTACATTTGATTTGTCTACTATCATTTATCAAATGTTGTTTAACATCCATTTGATATTGACTACATAATAGTACCTTAACATAATTAACCACTTCATGAAATGATCGTCCGAGGTGACGATGCTCATTTGTATAATATTAATAGCCATGATAGTATATTTGCGAAGATTATAAAAGTCATTATACATTTTCCACCATATGATTCCAAGATTGGTAAAGTACCCCTAACCCCTACCCTTAGAGATTTGCTCAGAAAGATATCTACACATGATCAAACTATTAAATTGAGGACCATAAAAGCCATGATACTTGTTTCCCTCATATGATTCCAAGACTGATAAATTACCCATAATCCCTTCCCTTACCGATTCACTCAAAAAAATCTACATATGATTCCACATTGTATACTGAACTTTAACATAATGTGACGCCATCAAGCGGAATGAGTTGTATGTCAGGAATATTGATTTTGAGTAATAGGTAAAAAGAAGTGACAAATTCTTATGTTTTACATTGTTTTCTCAGTTGGTAAATTATTTGAAACTGAAGGTTGCACACCACCAAATACATCTCCCATAGGCTTACACGTGAAATGCACAATTTTAAAATGGATATTTCTCGACGTTATAAGAAACTGGTATCTTGAAATTTGGTTTCAACTTGAAGATGAAAGCCATGACTACTAACTCAACAACTCATATATGGGGGGTAACCGGCATATTTTTGAGCTAGAGCCTTTTCAAAAAGTACGAGTTGAGTTTTCCTGGTCACACGCAATTGTTGATTTAGATGATGGCGTCAGATACCGGAAATGACCTGAACACAAATGTCTCTGTTAAAATATTAAAAAATCATCATTGCATCAATTTTTTTGGACCTAAAGAACGCTGATGTGTTTGTCAAAATTCACACTATATTAATTTCGCCATAACATAGTAAATACCCTAATTTTAAACTGTAATTTACAATAGGTCTCCCGTTTTGGTATAGAAACGGGCCGGTTTTGGACTATTGCCTCAAAGGGGGTAGGGCCAGACGTTATTTAGTGGTGTAAAACCTGAAACACTAGATGTTCAATTTTAACGGGGTTTGGACCATACCATAGCATTTTTCACCTGCTATTAAATGATGGACAAATATCAAAATTGAAAAACTGCCGATCACGTCACATATGATTTTGGATATACAGTAAACTACTCATAATCCCTACCCCTGAATATTTATGCTACACATGATAACATATGTGTCCTATAATATGCATGACGATTTATAAATTTAGAAGGTATTAATGGCAATTGAATGAGTACATAATATACTCCAATTTAGGATTGTATTCTATTGAGTTGAAAAGAATTAAACCAATCTCAACTACCCCAGAATATATGTCAGTAAATAATCCAATAATAAGCAATCGAACATAACCTTTATTAAAGGATTAAGAAAGAGCAGCGAAATAGACCAATGCAATGGGTGGTTGGGAGTGGTATTTTTTAACCAACCGATCTCGATGAAGCTGACAAGAAAAGTGAATGAAAGGTGAGAAGGCAAAAACAAGGCCTATCGGGTGCAAAGAAACAAAGGCCAAAATCACGTGTAAAAAAGCAGGCTGGGCGCCCGGAAACCAAGATACATTGACGCATTATGCAAAGTGTGTAGCCCAGAGGGTGGCTGCCCCAGTAAATAATTTGGTTTAGAGAAGTATGCCTTCCATAAACTTGATTATTGTAGTAAATAAAATATACACTTATATACACTTTTATTAACTTTGAGAGGCCTTCTAAGATGAAATGGTCAAAGCGGTTAACACATTAACAGAAAACCAATAAATAAAATAACAAGGTCTTCTAAAAAACTGGGGTGGGGGGGGGGGGAGTGTTTAAGGTGGCAGAAGGATGAGAAGACTTGGAATGGATCCCAACACAGCAGGAAAAAGCAGGGAATATGGGAAGCTCATTCCAGGGAAATTTGAAGATCTGGAGGGAAATTTGGAGATCTGGAGGGAAATTTGGAGATCTGAAGGGAAATTTTGGCAATATGAAGGGATCTATGGCTAAAATATGTAAAATATTGTGAACAATTTGACTTGATTCCCGGGAAATAAAACATTTTTTCTCGCCCTGGATCCCAATGGAACTGTTGAATTTTGTGGAAGTTGGCAAGAGGAAAATATCATTATTTATAATATAATTTAAATTTGTTATAATATATTTTGATGTAAATTACATGATTATGTACGTACAGCAGTCCTTCCAAAAACAACACACTAGTGATCCTCTTGCCAACTTCCACAAAATTCAACAGATCCATTCCAAGTCTTCTCATCCTTTTGCCACCTTAAACACTCGTCCCCCAGTTTTTTAGAAGACCTTGTTTAGAAGACCTTGTTTAATCAAGATTGATCAGAAATACTACACAATGAGAATCTTTTAGTAGAAAAACATTCCTTAAAGGTATATGACCCGATCACTTTTTTTGGGCTATGATTTTTTTTCACATCAAGATAATTTTGGTATCAGAAGAATCCCCATATTTTCCTCATTATGTCTGTAAAATATTAGGGGCCAGAAATGTTTCATTTGGAAATTATAGGCTAAAATGTGGTGAATTACTGCCAAAGGTGGTTAACCACAAACCAGTCTTGTGGACTACTCAATGGGCACATGTCTTTTGACCTTGCACTTCTAAAAATAGAACCATTGGAGTTATGCAACTCAAACTTTGGAATGCAACAATTTTAAGGATGACCTTTCATGTAAAATAGAAAACATCAAGTTGAAAATCGGGTCATCTACCTTTAATATTTTGATTCAATAATACTGCACCAATATAGGCCGTTTTTGTTTTGTATTGCATAAATGGTAGGTTTTGATGGATAATTGTAGTCAATCGTTTTGTAAAAATAAACATCACGAACAGCCAGACGAACGAACATAACAACATGAGCCGAATCAAAAAAGAAATCGTGATTATTTATATTCATTGAACAAAAATTGTAAACAATATGAACAGAGAAAAAGAGTCTCGTTAATAAAACAAACTAATGATATTGTAAGTAAACAATGTAATGGAACATATAAAAGTACAAATGTAATGTTATAAAAAAGTGGGCTCCCCAGCGGAATCGAACCCTGGATTCCTGCGTGAGAGTGCGGGTGACTAACCACTACACCACAGTATTCTGTTCATAATTGCAGATGTTACAACGATATACATACGTTGAGATTGTCTCGGATACTGCTAAATCGAAAATTAAAATGTGATATTTAAACTACATTGTCCATTAAGGCACCATTTTATTTACGGTAATAGACGCATTTAATATAAAATATCATTAGAATACTAATTTCGCACTGAAAATCTGAATTTGGCGATATTTTTGCATTTTATACCAAACACTACTGCATGCCGATGCCGACTGTGTTTAAAGACCTCAAATTGCCTGAAACCACAGATAAGGTTCGTTTTCCTATCAATACTTCTTCCTTTATGTATAATACAATTTACATTATTTAGTAAATACAATAATTGTAACGTTTCACGTCACCACTAGCTAATTGAAACAATAATGACCATGTGACCTTTCATTTGAAAACTAAGGGGTCCGAGTTAACTCGTCCCCAAAATAAAATAAATCAAACCAATAAATTATGATATGATTTAATCTCATGCAACGATTATTGTAGTAAATAAATTGAAATAAAATAATTATGCACTTCTATTACAACTTGTGAGGCCTTCTAGGTGAAATGGTCAAGGGGGTTGATAGACGTGACAAATTGTTATACAGAAATAGTACATCTCATTTTATTTCATTTGGTGTTGTGACGTTAACAGAAAACCACTAAATTGATAAATGATTTGATCTCATGCAATGATTTAGTACAGTAAATTAAATATGCACTTATATATTACTTCTTGTGAGGCCTTCTTGGTAAAATGGTCAGGGGTTAATATAATAGGCTGTCAAATTGTTATACAGAAATAATAAATTTCATTTTATTTCATAATTCTAAGTGAAATGGTCAAGGTGGTTGATAGACATATGGAAACTAGGAAAATCATGACATTTTATATGATAAACGGCGAATGTTGGTAAACTGTTTCAGATGGTAGTTAGTATATGCCTAAGTATTACTTTGAGGTCATGTTTTTTATACTGGGTACCCAAAAAAGGTGGATCTGTTACATTTGCACTACATATTATTACTTTGCATGCATATATTTTGGCTATTCTTTATCACACATACTTAAATTTGGTCTTATTTTGATGAGAAAGTATTTGGCCTTTATTTTAAAAAGAAAAATATAAACTACCATGGTTCTGTTAATTACAATAGTTCGTTAAACCTAATTAGTCAGGGGTGGAGGAGTATGTGGAGGAGGAGTATGTGGAGGAGGAGGAGTGCATAGTTGAACAAGTATGGTGCAATATACATTGGGCAAACATAAAATGCACTGGTTTCACTCTTGGTACAATTCTATATTGAAAACATAACATTATTGAAGTATATTTGAATTAAAAATATAATTAGTTAATTAAGGAATCATTAATTAGCATTAAATAAGAAGCTCAAAAAATGTTAAGAAACGTAAGTTGGTCGCAGTTTGCAAATGTATGCAAACATTTGCCTGCACCAAACTGTCCATTTTAAAAATATAGAAAGGTTGAGGTACCCCGTTTTGAATAAATAAATTTAACTATTTAATTAAAAATTAAAAGAAGATATGTAATTAACCTCATGTATTCTGTATTGTCTGGATGTTAATTAGAACATTTTGTTAAATGCGTTTAAGTGTGGTGTTATTACTTGTTTTTAACTGTGTTACCAAATAAGTAAAAAACTGCTGGTTTTCATCAAGCTTGTAAACTCAGGAGAATTATTAAATTCTTAGGAATGCAACTGACCTGACCTAGTATAGGATGACCAGCATAAACAGTTTGCCAATCAACATTGGATCACCCTATATGTTGAATACAACTTAAAACGAAAACAATTATATTTCAAACTTAAATCAGACTCTTGAAATTTGAATACTGGGTTCAAACATTATGGAAACTAACCTAATTTGTTCATTTGAATGTGCATTGCACATCATGAAGGTACAAGAAGAATGAACGCAATTAATTGTATGCCACTAAACATGTGCCATTGGGAAAATTTGAGTCACCCTGTAGTTAAAGGGCCCCTTTTTATTGAACATTATTTGAAACTCATACCACTTTAAGCATTTGCGCTGCCACATCAAATTGGAATGTAAAATCATGTTTCAGATGCAAATATAAATTCATTCAATTTAATGAGTTGTGGATAATCATGTATACCTATAAAATTAATGTTTTAAACACCCTATATGTTAGAAAAGGGTGACTTTTAAAATCAATCAATGTTCATGTACATGTAATTGATGCATTTTTATTTGAAATCTACTTGAATTTTGTTAAAATACTAGTCTTTGTATGTATGTAGTAATAGAAACATTTTTCTGGAACTAAATAAACAAATTTGTAGACACCCTGTATGTAGAATTTCAGATTCGTAATGAAATTTAATTTGCATATGTCTGGATGGGTATTTTATTAAACTACTTTAAATCTGTACTGAACATTTCTCTCATCACTTCATATACATAGTGGAAGTAATTATTGTAACCCTTCTTTTTTAAGAAGATTTTGCTTGTTACGCCCTGTACAATTTCAGACCACCCTGTATAATCAACTTGATTGTATGCTATTTGCATCCGTTACAGTATATGCTTTCAGAATATGTATACTTTTACCAACTTTAAATGTAAACTTTTTCAGATATAATGCATAAACTGAAAAAGGAACCTAATTTATGGAAAAAGGGACATGTAACACAAATTGTACCCAGTATAAAAAACATGACCTTGATGCAAAAAAACCTGATTTCCAGGATAATTGAGGGCGCACTCCCATACGTATCTCTCAATGCCCCTTTAAGTAAACTTGGGAGTTAAATGGTTGATATCTTTGTATCACAATTACAAACAATTGATGTAAATGTTGACCGTTGGTTATGATTTTTTTCTTGTGTGGCCTCCTAAGGAACCTGGTTTAATACATTGTAATAATTGCAATACAGCCATTACAACAATTTCATCTCATTTCGTTGAGGGAATGCGGGTAAGCTTTAGAATACCCTACCATTTGTAATCCTCACTGTGTAAGTGTATAGGTCGTTCTTTAAAAGCCCCCATTGAGGACATGCAGTGGTAGGGTATACTAAAGGAACTACGGGAATGCATTTTGCAGGAGAAGCATTTTTGTGTTCAATTTTGTCAACTTATATGTTGTTTTAACCACTTGGCTGCGACTCGCGTAAATGTACGTGACGGACCCTGTACACGACTGTGCGGTGGCCGTATATATACGTTGACGAGTCAGCAAATTACTTGATTTGTTCAAACTCGCCGCACAGCCCTTCACAGTATGGCTATGGGACAATCGCATATCGGTATTTTCCTTAGAAAATTTGCCAAAAGATGGCGCTATTTTGTAAAGGCTGGCGAGAATATTAACCTCGTTATGAGCAATCAAAGTTCAGCTAAATATTGAAAAAGAACAGTGCATCGACAGCACGAGCCCCGGGCACGAGCGGTCCCCTTAGCTTCAGGTTCTTACGCTTCACTGAAAGTGTAATAAAAATAAACGGAAACCAGTGACACGCGTAGAACTGAATAAAACCCGGAAGCGAAGAACATACGATATTTTGGTTACATCTGGAGCTATTTCTTCAAGATATATGCGGTCATATAATGCTCAGACTACAGTTCTAGTTTGAAATATAAACTTGTATGTTACTTCAAATCGTACAAGAGTATATTTCACAAGAATAAGTTGCCTGAAATCAACACGAATTGTGAAGAATGACGTAGTGGTTTTGCGTTAGATATACAGCCGCCTGAACCATGTGAATAAATCTACAGCAAACTCCGGTGAACGAGTGAGACTGATAGCGTGTTGAATTTGGCATGAAATAGTAAAATTAGTAAGGACAAATATATATCGTAGTTACTATGATTCTCATGATATTTACATATAAATAAAATCAGTGCTTTATTTATTTATTTATTGGGAATTGGGATGTGTGTGAATCAGTGAATATGTACTATATATTCAATGTATCCATGCATGTACTCGTCGTATGCATGCTGCTGTTGTTACACGTAGCCTACTGTACCTGCAGGGTGCGTGCTTGTATGCAGGTATACGGAGCAGTGCTGTGTGTGAGTGAGAAAAATGACCTCAATTTATAGCGTAGCACAGGGTGCACAGACTAATATTTAATAGTAGCAGCGAACTGGTTAAAGAGCTTAATTTTTTGACTTTTAAAACATAATTAATTCCAATTTCAAGACTGGTATAAAGGCTCAAAATGTGTGGATTGTCTTTATTTTTGCCTACCGTAAACAGAAGGCTATCTTATCGGCCTGAAACTATACTGTACACTTGTATGTAAACATGTACATCATGCCAGTACAAACATGTGCAGCAGGTGGTTGTTTCACTGAAGGGATGCAATTTTGACGATTGGCCTCACAGTTGTGTGCCCTTGACTCCAATCTGCAATGAACGGTCAAGGAAAAGCCCAAATGTTCAAAGCTTCAATTCTGAGAGCAGTACATGTCTTTTCCTAGTATCAACTTTAGTAAAATAGCACAACATTTTAATAATTTCCAGTTCAACATTTTCCTTCCGACCAGCCATTTATTAATAATTGTGTACACAATAGTAGAAGTAAATAAATTCAACCAATTAGAATACTGGAAGACAAAGACCTAATAAATTATTCATTACTTCATCTACTTTCAATCATAAACAGTTTTGCAGCGATTTGATTTGTCAGATGCAACTAACTGGTCTTTGAAATAATTAATATTCATGATCAAGATCAACAGTGAACTGCAGTTGTGCCATGTTCAAAAACAAATGTGTATACAATGTGTTGTGTTGTCTGATCTCTGCAATGCAATGACCGCAGCGCTACAAATTTAGCCCTCAAAAAACATTTTCTGTGGATATTGAGGATTTGATGAGGATTATTTTAGAACTAAAGAAATCAAAGTAATTATGAACATCATTTTCTCCCGGGGTGCTCAGTGGTTATTGAAAGTGGGGTATCATGCGGGTCCAAGAAATCACTTAATTAGGGTGGTTTTGAAGCCAGGGCACATGCACGATACGTACGTAACGTGTTTAGGGTTTCAACACAAGGAAAATCAGGGAAAAGGGTATACTTTTCATACAATGGTCTTACGTATTTAGGGACCTTATTTTCTTCTATCTATGAGAATTTTTTTAATAGCCGCGATGTATTCCTCAATCTGTTTCCGTCACAATTCATCCCGGCATCGACCCTGTCTGGAATTCCGAAAAGCATAGACTTTTAGCAAGTCTCGCCAATTGATAGTCGTCATCGCAACAAAAGGGGTATTTTGCGTATGTTAAAAGTAGAATACGGCTTGCTCCCGGGGCTTGTTAAAGAAAAAGCTTATTTGGCGTTGCCAGAAATATTGACCGTTCTTGCCGATAATAAAGCGCCCAATATATTCATTTGGCTTTCGATGAATATGGAGGAATGGAGAAATATTATGGCCTGGTATATCTAGGCCTGTATTGGGGCGAAATTAGTAGTTTATCTTTGTGTCTTGTCGCCCAGATGATCTGCGCAGCACATGTATCCAGTGAAGTGTTTGACGGAGTGTAAACAGAGAAAAAAATATTTTGTTTCATTCGTCTTTGATTATATTCTTTCGGGTTAGTTCAAGAGCAGGTTCAAGAGATCTGATCTTGAATTGAACACAATTTGTTTTTTCATACTACTAAATAGGTAAGGAAAATCAGTGTTTAGAGTGCATCGTTCTTAGTTAGGATTCAAAATATACAAATTACATGCTTAGGGTACGTTAGGGTATCAAAGTATTTGGATAACTTGTTTAGGGTATGAAAATACTGAAATTACTTGCTTAGGGTATGTAAAACACTGTCTTTACTTGTTTAGGGGTACTTTTTCACATTTATGCAATTACTTATTTAGGGTACTTTTTTGAAAGTCCTTGGATGCGCATGATACCCCCCTTGTAATGACCACTGAGCACCCCGGAAAGAAGAGAATTGAGGCAATAATTTGTACAGTTTTTTCTATTAAAAAAAATAAATGCGCAAGAATCAGGCATCTCAATGAAATGCGCGTGCACTACTGGAAACAAACTTTTTTTGTTTGGGCTTATATTACCTCTTGTGAGGCCTTCTAGGTAAAAAGGGCCAAGGGGATGATAGACTGTCAAATTGATATACAGAAATAATAAATGTCTCTTTATTTCATTTGGTGTTGTAACTGAAGTTAACAGAAAACCAATATATGATTTGATCTCATGCAGTGATTATTGCAGTAAACAAAATAAAAACTTATGTTACCTCGTAATAAATGTCTCTTTATTTCATTTGGTGTTCTGACGTAAACAGAAACCAATAAATTGATAAATGATTTGATCTCATACAATGATTATTGCAGTAAATCAAATATACACTTGTAACCTAGAAGGTCTCACAAGAGGTAATAAGGGCCAAGAGGTTGACTGTCAAATTGTTATACAGAAATAATAGATGTCTCTTTGTCATCATAAAGTTTGAGGGAGTTGTCACGTATGAAGTAATGGTAGCTCTTAGCTACATATATTTTGAACAATCCGTTATTGCTCAAATACACATTTTAGCATTTATAATGGTGTATTGAGATTTGTCAATTGTAGCCTGTGTCATTACAAGACTCACCCGCACGTCGGTACGGCGGACGATTGATGCTCCCATATATTTAGCACATTTAACACCTTATCCTTTGACATAATATTTGTTTGGCATACACTTTATTTAACTGATTTGCATTAAGATGAACACTTTAACACCATATCATTTGGTATAACATTTAGTTTGCAATACACAAACTTATCTGATTTGCATCAAGGTGGATATTTTATCACCTTATCATTTGGCGTAAAACTTAGTTTGCCATACACTTAATTTAACTGATTTGCATTTAAGGTGGATAATTAATCACCTCATTGGACAAAACATTTCGTTTGCCATACACTTAATTTAACTGATTAACATTTTAAGGAGGATCATTAATCACCTCCTCATTTGACAAACCATTTTGTTTGCCATACACTTATAGTACTTTTAATTTACCTCATTTTCGCATGATCACATTATTCCTTTAATTGTTAATTTACTTTGCCTAATATAATATTGTACAGCTGTCGCTCCCATTGTTATCATGCAACATTCGGTAAACCTACTATCAATTGCGAAAGTGGGCAATTCAATGCCCCCAATCACAACCGCCAACCCTATACCATCACCCAACCCTGCCATAACGACTGGTGGGAATAGCTGCCTATACTGGCCTAACTTGGGATAACATATTGCCAAGGATATGAAGCTCACGGTGAGCAGACCATACATTATACCTTGTTCACAAACTTGACTTCTTGAATTAAGGACACCACCTACAAAGCAAGCCCAAGACCCAAAATAGATTCAGGATTACGTACATTGTATACCACCATTCTCCCGTTGAGAATAGTACCAATACTGGCCTTCCTGGAATATCAGATTGCCTGGGATACCAAAGAACACAGTGTTCTATTCGTACCCAGTCCACAAACTTGAACTCTTGAATGCAGGGCTCCCCCTAAAAGTAAGTCTGGACCAAGATTTATTAAGCATGACGACACAATTAACCACAGTATTTATTTTGTTGAGAATAACTTTCCCAAACTGGCCTACCCCGGGATATCAGATTGCCAAGGATACGTAAGAACACGGTGTTCAGTCCATACCTTGTCCATAAACTTGACTTCTTAACACTTTCCATGCGGCTATTATTCTTACCATACACAAAACAGATTTTTCAGAAACATTTCATAATTTTCATAGTCTATCTCAAGGATTACTGACTCAATACTAGGCATGTTTGTACTTATGCAATGCATTTCTCTTGGGGATTCTAAATATGGTTATGAAATTCAATAATTTTGACATTTTTAAAACATTTTGCGACATTTTGGAATGTCGTCTGCAGCCGCCTGCCGCGTGGAAAGTGTTAAATTAAGGGCACCGCATAAAAGTAAGCCAGGGCCCAGATTTGATGACACTGATCGATTCTTCCCACATACTCTTTTTTAAGACTTAAGACAAGGGTGGGGTGGGTGGGCGTTTAAAGCAGTATGACCCGTATGACGCCAGAGACAGAATAACTGATAGCGGACGACCCAGCCTCGATAATCCGAAAAATAACCGTGCGAAATAGACTGAACGCTGATTCGCTACTGCGCTAATTATTTGAGGTCAGATAAACAACTCAAATTTTGATGGTAAACTAGTCTTAGCTGAAGAAGACTTGATTATTTTATTGGTGTTGTGACGTAAACAGAAAACTAATAAATTGATATATGATTTGATGCACTGACTATTGCAAATATACACTTATATTACCTCGTACAATACAATACAATACAGAAAGCATTAATTGCGCCATTTCCAAAAGGCTCAGAGCGCTTACAAGATAAAACCTTAAAATTACAACTTAAACTACAAAATGTGAGTGTAACATGAGCATAGTACGTACAATATATTATAGCAATTACAAAATAGATTAGAAACAAAATATAAACAGAAAAACTGTTTAAGGAAACAAATGAGTTTTAAGAGCTTTTTTGAACACACTTGTAGATGATGATTGTCTAATACAGATAGGTAGCTTATTCCACTCTTTTGACGCACAAACTGTGAAAGTTCTATCACCAGCTAGAACTCTAGTGATAGGGTATTGAAGACGTAGATAGTCATTAGAAGATCGGAGTGGTCTCTTTGGAACATATAATGATAAACAATTTGACAAGTAGATTGGTCCTTGGTTATGAAGACATTTATAAACACACAGAAGTAATTTAAAGATGATCCTTTGGCGTATTGGAAGCCAATGCAGTGATTTTAAAAGTGGTCCAGGCGAATGTTTTCGGTCGACTTCAAACACAAGACGTGCAGCCCAGTTTTGCAAACGTTGCAGGCGAATGATGTAAGTAGATGGTAGCGAAGAGAGAAGGCCATTACAATAATCGAGACGTGAGAGTATCAATGAACGTACAGCATGTTGACATGTAGGTTGATCAATATATTTCCTGATTCTGCCGATATTTCGTAAATGGAAAGTAACCGTTTTGCTGACATTTGTGATATGTGATGACATGGTCATTTGTGAATCAAAGAAGGCACCCAAATTCCTTTCTGTCTTCACAGGTTGAATGTTTTCATAGAAAGAGTTATGGCAGATGGTGTTTGCGATTGTATGTAGATGCGGCAATAAAGAACTCTGTTTTGCTATCATTTATCTTTAATTTGTTTGCAGTCATCCAGTTCTTAATATATCAAATATACATAAGCCCCGGAAAAAAACGCACGAACTTTTGGTAAAAAACGCACGAACTTTTAAGCAAAAGCGAGATATACCGAGATTTCATCAGATTCACTAAAAACCCGAGAAAAACGCACCGAAATTGTTGATAGCGAGAGAAAAACGAGAAATCGGATAGTGATACAATCATTGTCATGTACATAAAAAAAAAATCGCCATCAAAATGTATCATTTAAATCGCAAATCCCGGGCGCAAATCATTCTTATTTTATTCTGCAATCGTTTCATCATTCATATCGCCATCAAAATGTATCATTTGAATCGCAAATCCCAGGCGCAAATCATTCTTATTTTATTCTGCAAGTGCAATCGTTTCATCATATCGGGATCGCACACGCATGATCACAGAACCATTTTTCAGCTCAGGCAGTTTAATAGCACCGCACTGCATCTTGGGAACCACGTGTTACGGCATGATTCACAGGTCATCGCCTCCACGTATGCGTAGTATTAAGTTTACCTTTTGAACCGTGCCTCTAATTACGAGCTTCATTTATTATTACGCCAGCGTGGGAAATGCGCCCATTTTTAATAGCCTCGTGTGAGAACTTCGCTTGCCTATTACAAATACGTATTTGGAACTGTGTTTTTTGAAACGGATACAGATTTATCGCAGAGCACTTTTTTGTTGTTTTTCAACATTTCTTCATAAAACACGCGATTCCGAGCGAAAAACACACAATTCACGGGCGATTTTTCTGAAAGCGAGAATTGATATAAATAGCGAGAATCACGCCGTAAATACCGAGATTGCGTTATCTTCCGGGCCTTAAATATACACTTTTAGAGTCGAGTTATTGCACTGTTAAGGTCACCCGGCACTTTGGGATCAAATGATTTGGGATGTATGTTTGTTTGTTTGTTTGTTGTTTATTTGGCAAATTGACAAAACAATACAAAAAATTACAAAGCAATCAATACACAAAGAGCAAATATATAATAAGTACACACAAAAATAGACAACCAAATCAATATGCCAGGATAGCCCATAAAGTTGGCTAAATATGCCAACTTATTTCCAATGGGGTCCAGTAAAGAAAATGGAGCCTGCAAAAGTGTGAAAAAACAAAGCAAGACAGGACAAAAGAAGAGGACCAATAGAAATAAGTTTAAGCATACTCAGCCAACTCCCGGTTCAACGAACTTTGAGACAAGTGTGCTTTGACATGGGCTTTGAAGGCATGTTTAACAGGGATGGATTTAACATGGTTAGGTAAAGAATTCCAGTCAATGATACCATTGTAATAAAAAGTATCAGCAGCAAGGCCTTTGTGATGTGGAACATGAAAGTTATAGGATCTTGAACGAGTGCCATGGGAGTGCCATAACTGCGTATCATCGGCATACTTATGATGAGACACATTATGATGATTTGCAATGTCACCAACTGGAAGGGTATAAACAGAATATCCAACAGGTCCGACTACAGAGCCTTGTGGCAAACCAAACTGCGAGATGATTGGATGTGAGAGTTTACCAGCTATATCCACTTGGGTAGACCAATCATTTAGATAGGAACGAAACCAATTTAATGCAGTTCCTTTGACACAAATCCGTTCAGAAAGACGTGAAATTAAAATGTTGTGATCAATCGTGTCAAATGCAGCTGATAAGTCCAATAACACAAGAAGAACAGCTCTATTAGCATCTAGTGAAAACATGATGTCATTTTTCACTTTTAGAAGTGCTGATTCAGTACTGTGTATAGTGCTCTGTATGCAGATTGGTAAGGGTCTGCAAGATTGTTCAAATCCATATGTTCTGTGAGACGTGAACATGCGATCTTTTCAATTAATTTACCAACAAAAGTTATATTGGCAACAGGTGTGTAGTTCTTCAGCGTATTTTGATCAAGAGTTGACTTTTTCAGTAGAGGCCTTATAATTGCAGAATGAGCTCCTTTGGGAAAGACTCCAGTAGAAAGAGAGACATTTACAATATCAGCAAGCACAGGAAGAAGTTGAGGCAGGTTGTCTTTGAGGTACCATGTTGATATAGGATCCAACTTGGTGATGAATTGATGATTTTCAAAAGTTCAATTTCATTAGTTGGTCTGAACACTTCAAGAGGAGGACAAATTCCATGGGAAGAGTCACAAAAGTGATCAGGAATACTAACATTTTCATTGTCAAGTTCCTTTCTGATGTTCACAATCTTATTGACAAAAAATGAAGAGAATTGATTGGCGAGATCTATTGCAGAATCGTAGTATGGTAGATGTTGAACTTTTTTGTTGAGAAGTGAGTTAATAGTGCGGTAGACATTTTTAGTTGAACAAGAAGATAGTTTATCCTTGAAGAATGCTTGTTTTGCAGACATGGTGAGATCATTTACATTACGTTTTGCATTTAAATAAAATTCACGATCAAGTTCGGACTTGGACTTTCTCCACTTTCGTTCTGCTTGACGGCGTTCACGACGTGCGGTGTGAATTTTTTACAAGGCGTGTACGCCTTCTTGTGAGGCCTTCTAGATTAAAAGGGCCATGGGGATGATAGACTGTCAAATTGGTAGACAGAAAGGATTAATTGCTCTTTATTTGATTTGGTGTTGTGACGTACATGCAAACAGAAAATAAATAAATTGATATAATATGATTTGATCTCATACAATGATTATTGCAGTAAATAAAATATACACTTATATTACCTCTTGTGAGACCTTGGTAAAAAGGGCCAAGGGGTTGATAAGACTGTCAAATTGTTATACAGAAATAATAGATGTCTCTTTATTTCATTTGGTGTTGTGACGTTAACAGAAAACAATTAAATTGATACATGATTTGATCTCATTCAATGATTATTGCAGTAAATCAAATATACACAATAGTATTACCTCTTGTGAGACCTTCTTGGTTAAAAAGGCCAAGGGGTTGACTGTCAAATTGTTATACAGAATGGATACATTTCTCTTTATTTGATTTGGTGTTGTGACTGACGTAACAGAAAACAATTAAATAGATATATATGATTTGATCGCATGCAGTGATTATTACAGTAAATAAAATATGCACATATTACACGTACACTACATCTTGTGAGGCTTCCTTGGTAATTGGTCAAGGGGGATAAACTTGATTATTGTAGTAAATAAAATATACACTTATATACACTTATATTAACTTTGAGAGGCCTTCTAAGATGAAATGGTCAAAGTGGTTAACACATTAACAGAAAACCAATAAATAAAATAAAAATAAAATAAATCAAACCAATAAATTAATATATGATTTGATATCATGCAGTGATTATTGCAGTAAATGAAATATACACATATTACACGTACACTACCTCTTGTGAGGCTTCCTTGGTAATTGGTCAAGGGGGATAATGCCAAAATTTAACAACTATTTAAATTAATTTTATTTGGCATTAAATGAGAGCCAGTGGATTAATTTATGTTTGCCAAATTATTTCAACCTTTTTCTTTACTTTTATTGCACATTTATGGTACAAAATATGCTTAGTAGAAAGCAGTGATGCAAATATTTTAAATCTTGATGCAATTTTGATTTGTGTAGTCTTGTGAGGGCCTCCAAAGGAAAATAAAAAATATGATAAAGCAATGAAAAATGCCCTGTTGTAGGCAAATGGACCTCTCAGATATTGAATTTCCAGTCCCCCCCCCCCCCCCCCCCCCCTCGGCAAATTACCATAATATTTTTAAAATTCTGTTAACATTTTGGCATTATTTGACAAGCCATAAAAAATATTGAATAAGTACTCCATTTTCACATGAACAGTTTTTCCACCAACAAAAATGGGTCGGTCAGGCCCGGTCAACATGGTTGGGGTTTTTCGTCGCCTAATTAATTGATTTTTTCTTATCTAATATTATTTTAAAACAGATTGAATTTGAAATATTTGGTTACCTTAACTTGAACTCCATTTATCAAAAGTCAGTTATTATTTAATATGTCTTTAGTCTTGTGAGTGCTTCATAGAGCGTGTTTCTACTGGGGAAGATACTGTTAAGAATCTGTAAGTTTGCCAAGTGGAAACAGCCAGATACCGTTAAGAATTGGTATTTTGGGTATTCCCAAAAACCTTCACAAACCATGTTTGGTACTGGTAAGAAACGGCAAGAAACCCAGTAGAAACAGAAAGCCAATTAATCTTACCATTGTGAACCGTGTCACGATGTATTATACACAATGTGAAGCAATCTTTTTCAGGTGGGGTGGCATTGTTTGGTATTACAATTTTTTTTATATTTGTAAACTATTTTATATTTGTAAAATATTTTAAATATCATATATATATTGGTTATAATCAGGGGTGGAAATAAGACCCGCCCACCCGCCCATAGCGGGTAACTTTCGTGTCGGGCGGGTGAAGATGCAAAAGTACCCGTCCGACTGGCGGGTAACATTTTTGAAGCTGAAGTGTAAGTAACTGTAAGTTCAGGGTAATTTCATCACCAGATGACTCATGATGATAGAGCCGGTAGATCAGGTTGAGAGAGATTAAAGAGAGTATTGGATTGATGAACATGATGAATACGAGGAGCTGTTACCGGCTAGGGTTACAGTGGAACATCGAACAATAAAGACAAAAACATGTAATTGTATCATCATTTAAAAGTAGTCTTGCTCTTAATTGTTTGCTGCAAAATATTATGAAAAAACCTTGGGCTGGTGACATTTTTGTCGGGCAGGTAAATTCTGTGAATTACCTGCCCGACTGGCTAGTTGAAAAAAATCTGAAGTTCCACCACTAGTTATAATTATGTATAAAAATGTGTTCTGTTTATGTTTAACTGCAACTGTAACTGCAAACATCTGTGCTCTTGTGTAGTTTACCATAAAAATATCATCAAAATAAAATCGACCGACCAACCTGTCAACTTTTGTTAACCGGTAATTTAGTCTTGTGATGTCAATTTGAGAGAATCAGTTACCTTTGCGATGTAAATAGAATTTTAAAATGTAATGGAGCTATTTCCAAAACATTTTGTCTTGTGACGTCTTCCAAGTGTATTTATAAACTAAAAGCGCAATGATTGAACTAAATATAGTTTCATTTAAAACTAAATACAGCAATAACACTATTTTTATCACATTTCTCTTGTCAATTTGGTCCGTTTATTAATAGAGTTTGGTATTCCCATTTTACCGCATAACTTCCCCCACCCCCCTATTTTTTCTTGAACTTTTGAAAATGATGGTGTGACTCAAGTTGTGAATGTATGGAATGTTTTTTTCCAATATTAAAACAGTATTTAAACTCAAGAAAATACAACTGATGCCAGTGATTTATTGGACTGCTTCTTTAAATTTTACAATGTGAAGAACAATATTAGCTTCATTTACTTGCTTCACACACAGAGCCTGTCTCATGTTTTATTTTTTAAAAAGCTATACATTCAGAGATGTACAAAATCGCTTCATTCGATGAAGATTAGTTGATCTTCATTAGTTAATGAAGAGAGCGTTCACATTACAACTAACGAAGATAGAGATGCGTACACATTAGCAAATATTGACGAAGATCGTTGATGACATTCTTTCTTGTCACGTGTGTAATTGGTATACTACTTCCGGGTCACATATTTAATAAATCTTCAGTTTAACATACATATCACCAACTCAAAACTGTGGGGTCATCTTCATTGTGTTAGGTGAATTTGTATATACTACTAAAGAAATGTTTGGTAAAATGGTAAAAATTACAGACATTTCAGAGGAATTTGTTGAACGGTGTTGCTCCGTGCAGCGTGTGTGAAAGAAAAGACAAGATCACTGTGTGTTCTTATTAATGAGATCGTCCTCTGTGTGTTTATTTGTTTGGTTGCGACGCGATACCGGAAAATTGATTTCTGGCAATGTCATTCGTTCCACATGACTCCCTTCATTCGACGAAGCGAGCGTACACATTACACATTCGCTTCATCGAATGAACATTTATCTTCGTCGAAAGAACCTCCCGAGCTTCATCGAATTAAGCCGATTTAACTTCGTTCGATGAAAGGCGGAGCATACACACGATGCACCTTCATTAGTTGATCTTCATATAGCGCTTCATCGAATGAAGGGATTTTTGCTAGTGTGTACGGGGTCTATGACAAACTTCTTCTTTTTGGCCTATATAGATTTATGAATCCTTCTGCAATGATTTTTATACACAGGTTGTTCAACAAGTTTTACCAACAATTACCTCCACTTACATACATTTGCTTATATGTGACGCGATCAAGAGGAATGAGTCGGATGTCGGGGAATCCCAAATTGAGATATGGCCAATTCAAAATGGCGGCTTACATAAGTTTTGATGGAAATTCATGTATACAATTTGACATAACTTTGGAACAAAACGTCGTATCGACATGGGGTTTTCAGTTTCTGAAAGCTCTAGGTGTCTTCTTCAAAACTGTATTAAAAACTCATTTTCGACCAGGGTCGACATCCGACTCATTCCTCTTGATCGCGTCACATATCTATCAGCCCTAATGACTCATTATCAATGGCTTATAGTCATTTATAATTCCTACTTTTTTATTGACCAAGTCAACTACAGTGTCTCTACAGTCAGTCAATTTGGAATGCCTCACGATCATAGCAAGAATAAGAATAGGAATAAGAAAGAATGAGACATTTGTATAGCGCCATAGGAATAAGAATAAGAATGAGAAATTTGTATAGCGCCGAAGGAATAGGGAGGCATAAGAATGAGAAATTTGGGCATAAGTCTGTTATACCCTTCACACCAACATCGTTTAGTATGCGTCGTTCTTAAAAATTACGCACTATGAATACCCCTGTGAAGGGTATAACAGAATTACTCAGAAATTTGTATAGCGCCGAAGGAATAGGAATAAGAATGAGAAATTTGTATAGAATGCATAAAAGCAATTTAATGAAGGTTTCAAAATGACAATAGTGTACATAGTGATTTAAAATACTGTAGTACGAAAAATACAATCATGGTTTATACAATTTGCTGCTGTTTAGTGCTCAGCCACTTGCTGCAGAATGAGGGGAGGGGGGGGGGCTCCATCTGTATTTGCCAAAATCACCACTACCGGTTAAAAAAAAAATTGACCCAAGTTCAAGGTAACTTTTCAACCACATTTATAGTTTCAGAGAATATGTGTTTACTTAGGCTTGATCGGCAGTAAGTTTTGAAATTATCCTCAAAAAATGGTATGTTTAGCTTGGTTGGTTCTTCAGATGTGGTTCATAACAGAAAGCATGCACACAGCTGACTTGACCACTGAAGCAGCACATTGTGATCAAGCGTGTGTATTTACGATACAGCTCCCCGTAGACAATTCAGTTTTGTGCATTCCATCTCTTCTAAAGGACGCTCCCGGGGACAAGTCAGTTTTGTGCATGCTTTGTGCAAAATAGTAGTAATTTAGGCAGATTTCACATTGAGACTTCCCCATATTCTCAAGGGAGTGGTTGAGCACGGGAACAAGTGATTGCTACAAATTTTGTATCATTGGAAAGATGAACACATTGCTACCAATTTTTTGTATCATTGGAAAGATGAACACATCAGCTTTTCATTGATGGTACAACACACTATTTTAACGTGCTGAGCTGGCTGATGGAATAGCCTAGTAAATGGTAGCGGGTCTTGACAACTACAGGCAGTGGAGTCCAGGTTCAATTGATGTCGACTTTTAAATTACCTAATTTTGTTACCAAATTTGCACCAAAGTCCACTTGGAATAACAGTTCATTAACATTTGACCTCTCAGTTTCAAGTTAACTTTATTATTGACCCAATTTATTAAACAAGAGTTTGCCGAAGGGAGATGATAGTCATCATCTTTAATGGCACTGTTGCGAATAGAGCTAACGTGTGAAAGTTGTCATTCGTTGGTGGTCATCAGCTGTTTGGCCATATACGTCCATCCCATCTGTATATATAGAGATTGAAAAACATTTTCAAATTATTTTTGATGGGTTATTTATTTCTATCTATGTTGCAGGCCATCTCCAGAAGGTTATTGCATGGATTTGTGGAATGTCTTGAAGTTGATGAGCCAGAGGAAGAAGAAGAAGAATTGCAGCAACTTAGAACACAAGGTACATATATGGCTTAACTATAGAATATCTATGCTCAGGGGCCGCAATAAGTGTATAGATCAGCACGGAATGACATCACATGCCGTTGACAACAAACAACATGAAGTCAACAAATTTCAGCAAAATGACCAAAATATAGCCCTTTTTGTACCTCCTTGAAATGGTACCATCGAACCGAATTTCTGCTCACAGGATTCTTCTGCATACTTATGTCATCATATTTATACACAATGCAAGTTTTCACATATTTTTTACAGTTGAAAGTCCAAAAATCAGGTGAAACATTTAGCATATTTGGAAATTTCGCTAATGTAAACAACAGTCGCTTACATAGCGTCACACGGTCACTAGGAACGATCTTGTATTTGTGACCATCATAAATAAGTTAATGAGGCACAATGCGGCAGTAGCTGATTTGATTTAAGGGTACAAATGTGGGACAAGGTCAAAATAAGTCAAATTCATAAAAAGTCTTATTTCTGCGATCTTTGACACCTCATGTATCCAACCAAAAACTCAAATCCATGAAAATAAAGAGTTGATCTACAATTTGAGGTATTTTTATTTCATTCTACTCTACTGATTTGTTAACAAAACCAACACTTTAAAAATACCCATAACTTGACAATTTGTATTTGTGATTTTCAACAATCCATAAATTTGTAATAAATATAAGAGGACCTGACGTTTCAATCCATAAATTTGGTTAGGAATGAGATATGACACTGATTTTGGTACCAAAATGTTCCTATTTCTACATAACTCAATTTGCGTATTTGCCTCATTGTGCCTCATTAACTCGCGTTAAGTCACATATGGTTAAGAAGAGCATACTGTGGCGAACTGCTGATTACTGGGTACCTTTGGTTCTGAGCGATAAAAGCTCACGAGCAATCAAGACCGTAAGTGGTGGGTAAGCGGTAAATCAACTTTTACCTGTATGATGACAAATGGATAAAAGGCAATGAATTACACTACATTCTGTTGAATAATTTTGTATCAACTGGTACAAACATGTGAAAGAATCAAAACAACATGATAATATCTTAACCCTTTGAACCTATCGACCTATCGACCTATCGGAGAACGTCGTATAACCCGATAGGTTGAAAAATCGACCTGAGCGAACAGATGACACATTGATCATATGACTGAGTGGTCATGTGACTTGAAAGTCATGTGATGTTCACCCGATGTGAAATACATTGTTTCGCAAGGTTTTCGTTGTGATTTGATGTCATTTAGCTGAAGAAAACAGTCAAAAATAGCGCAAAATTGGATGAATATGCAACACAATATGGCGCAGATGATTCTCAGGTAGACTGGAATGCATTGTTTTACGGTCATGATTGGCAATTTTGGCAATAAAAACGGACGTTTTTATGATAAATAGGTTACGTTATACGTGTAGTACAATGGCATACTGCCCTCTATCATCGGTAACATATATTACGGATGATATAGGTGTACTATATTTAGCATTTTACCCCCGGAGAAGTCAGGGTGGGTGTACCGAACCCTTATAATAACTCCGGGTTCAAAGGGTTAAGGCACAATTAAAGGTATCAAGTAAGGAATGATGCATGTTTAACTTATGCAATTGTTGCGCAATAAATCCAAATAATGATGCGCCCCCTAAATTCAAGCTTCACGCACGCTGAAATGCAAAAACCACAAATCATTAAAATTATATTCCTAACCACATAAATTGTAAGCAACAGTGGATAAATAAGTAAGGTAACCTGGGGTATGAAAACCTGTTATAAAAATGACATACCAATACTGTACCCTTAATGCGACTTTGATATGGCAACACGCACCCTCAAGCAGAATGTTTTTGAACTCTTACTCAACATGTACTCCAATCACTCTTACAGAACTCAGGTACAACTGTAACACCGAACATGTCATGCAAACATGCCATTTGGTTGACAGCACATACTAAATTGGTCAGCTTGATATATAATATAATAACACTTTATAATAGGCAAAACATGAAGTAAAATACCCACATTAACCCTTTCCACGCGGCAGGCAGCTGCAGACGACATTACAAAATTTCACAAAATGTTTAAAAAATGTCAAAATCATAGAATTTCATTACCATATTTGGAATCATCGTGAGAAATGCATTGACATAAGTACAAACATGCAGTGGCGTAGCCAGAGGGGGGGCGAGGGGGCGATCCCCCCCCCCCAATATTGACATCGTGTCGGTTGAGAATGGCGCTGTCGGTTCATTTGACCAGAGGAACCATGGAATTATGATGGTCAAAAGTACACATGAAAAACAATCGCCTAAATGTAATATTCGTTGGTATAAGCTTGTTTAGAGCAAAAATGTAGGTCTACCTCAATTGTGCCAAAAATAGGTATAAAGTCAAACAAAAAAATCGCCCGCAATTTTGTCGGTTAATTTTCATTTCTCGCCCCCCCCCCCCCCAATATGAATAACCTGGCTACGCCACTGCAAACATGCCTAGTATTGAGTCAGTAATCCTTGAGATAGACTTTGAAAATTGTGAAATTGTTAAAAATAAAAATAATAGCCGTGTGGAAAGTGTTAACATGATTATATTATCAACACAGTTTGCAATCTACAAATGTAGAAACACTACCAGGCGAGTTCATCAAACTTGATAAAGTATCATTACCAAAAATAGAGGGCAGCATACCGGTTTACTGTATGGTACAAAAATAGAGGGCAGCATACCAGTTTAACGCACGGTATAGTGCAAACTTTTCAGGGAGCAACCGGGCGTGATAATACAAACGTTTTGCTTTGTTATCAACGGCAAAGGGGATCTCCGGGGTCACCTATAGCAGGAACAAAATGCTCCTCAATCCTCATTTTGGCTACACAATTTTGGAAATGTATGACAATGTTATGCCATTTGTTTACATTAAAAAATAAGAGACTATTTCAAAATACAAGCTCATCAAGCAGTTTTTGCTATACAAAATGAATCCTGAATGAGGACCCTGCCTATTCTGGTACCCTGCACGCTGGATCCCCATGCCAACTCATCCATAGGTGCAGGTATAGGCTTCTCCATTACTTGCGAGAATCCACTATACACCATGTTACGTTGTCGCTCTGTTATCACATACGGGAAATAACGATCAACACAAATTGTTGTTGAGGCGACACATGGAATACCAAATGCAGTGTCGCGCTGCCATGACTACGGCGCAATAGGTCGCGTGCTAAGCCATGCGTATGATGTTCGACGCTGTCGTGGGCGCAAACATCATATATTTTGTGCCAATCAGCGAATTCATTTTCTTTCTATGCGTGAAGCTAGCATTGATCAAATGTATTTGTGGATTATTTTACGTCACTGCATGCATATGCATGAATTTGAAATTGAAATACTGTAAAACACTATAATTTCACAAATTTAAAATTACTGCTATTTTAGCGGGCATTTAATCTTGCGAATCTGGAAATTTTACTGTTACTTTCAATGCAAAATTGTTAATTTGTTCGGGTATTTAATTTTGCGAATCCAAATCCCTCCCGAAACTCCCGAAATTAAATCCCTTGCGAGATTAAGTATTCAATCTATTGAATAACCTTGCTTTATTAATATTATTCTTGTATCAGACCCTGATCCTGTCACAGACGATACCAGCAAGACACGCAGTGCCACCCGGCTGTACATCATGCGACTCTTGCTGTATTCACTGGAGCAGCCGTCACCTAATCTGGCGCATTTCTTGATGGGGTACGAGACGAGAAAACCAGCCAGCAAAACAAACCTTCAAGATCCAGGTATGGGGAATGGGATGATATATAAATTTTATTTTGAATTTGTTTATGTACAAATTCAAAATTGGATGATAGATAGGTTGGACAAATATCATTAGGTAAATGCTTTGTTGGGGAGTTCGTAGATGTTCCTGTAAAGGCCAAATTAAATTAATTGTTTGTCTCAAAGCTCCCGCGCGCGTTAGTTTATTGATGCGCATTAGAAAAACAAAAATCGGAAAAAAACTTCTTCTTTTTTTCTTTTTTTTCTTCTTTTTTCAACAAAAAAAAACAATCCCAAAATTTCACCGATTATTCAGATTTTCATTGATCACATCATCTTAATACAAAAGTTCACTTTTACAAGGATTTCAATATTTTATATTTAAAAAAAATTAAAAAAAACGCATTAGTTTTACAACAGGAGAGGAGCTTTGAGACAAACAATTAATTTAATTTGGCCTAAAGCATGTAACCAGCTAGACTGATGATACGGCCACGCCCCGACAGATGACGATGGGCAGCTCCTGGTAGAATTAATTCCTGAGTTTGTTGTTTAGATTCTCATGATTTCTATGACCGCCAGATATTTATTTGTTCTGTTATTTATATTTTGATGTTGTACTCTTTATGTTTGGGCTTCTATTTTATTGTTATGTCACTTTCATTAGCATTTTCAACCCCTGCCCATTTGTGTTTCTTGTATGATGCATGTTTTCAAACACGACCAAATAGTCTCTTAGATTTCGACTCACTATCTTGCAACCTATGATCGGGTCGTCCATACATGCACATGCGTGAGAGAGAAAAGACAGGAGGCCGAGCAAACAACAAAGGAAAAAGTTAACACTCAAATACATGGATGGACAACTGAACATCAATATGATATTATATATTTTTGAGCCTTTTCTTCCTGGTTTAGGTGTCGACCCATAAACTGAAAAAAGAAGGGCAAAAATAAATGGTCAATTATGGTACATAGTATAAAAGTATTGGGAAATAATAATATTTTCAGCTAATTTCAGTTGTAGTATTTTTCTACGAGCTCTTGAATTAACTCATTTTCTATCATTTTCAGCCCTATTTGACCAATTAACCATGATTTTGTATAGTAATTAACTTTTTAAAATGCTTTTATTGTTTTAAATTTTTTATTGACTGACATAAATGATCTCCGCTATGTCAATTAAATCACAGGAACAGCTCTGACAAACAGTAAGTGTTACATATATGTATAATATTGTAACACACAATTGTTTAAAAAATGACAAAATTTCAATTTTCTCAGGTGTTCTTGCGTCGCCTCGTACGTGCCTCCATTCCATCCTCGGCATCCTTGACAGAGGCCTGACTCCCCGCAGCGGCCCCTCAGCCATATACACCATGCCGCAGCTAGCCGAACTCTGCTATGAGTTGGTATACCGGCTTTGTGCCAACCGGGAGACGTCTAGTTCGACGATGCGATATTTGAGAGCCAATCAGGATTTCTTTTGCCGACATTTGCGACATGTGCCTTTTGTGAACAAATCAGGAGGTAAGATAGTTGGGCTAGTGTTGCCAGTTTACCTGCTGAATTGGGCTACTTTTGCCGACATGTGCCTTTTGTGAACAAATCAAGAGGTAAGGCATTTGGGCTAGTGTTACCAGTTTACCTGCTGTATTGGGCTACTTTTGCAGACATTTGAGACATGTGCCCTTTGTGAACAAATCAGGAGGCAAGGCATTTGGGCTAGTGTAAGGCGCTATAAAGTATGGTTTTATTATTATTAATATTTTTAGTGTAACCAGTTTACCTGCTAAATTGGGCCACAATTTTGCCTACATTTAAGACATGTGCCCTTTGTGAACAAATCAGGATGTAAGGCATTTGGGCTAGTGTTACCAGTTTACCTGCTGAATTGGGCTACTTTACCGACATTTGCGGCAAGTGCCCTTCGTTAACAAATCAGGAGGCATTTAGGCTAATGTTACCAGTTAACCTGCTGAATCGGGCTTCTTTTGACTTTCACCACGCTAATAGACTTTGTGCCACCTGAAAATTGAGCACTGATGCATAAGAGTTATTTAGTATTTGTGCTTATCAGCGTGGCCTGTGACTTATTCACCACGCTAATAGACTTAGTACCACCTGAAAATTGAGCACTGATGCATAAGAGTTATTTAGTATTCGTGCTTATCAGCGTGGCCTGTAAGACATATGTGACACTGCATGTCAAAACCAGGCGGGATTGGGCAGAGTTATGAATGGAGAAAAATGCTAAAAATGTGATTTTTGTCAATTTTTAGATTCTCATGATTTCAAAATGCTAGTCATGTCAAAAAAGAGCTGTACAAATTTCAAACTGAAATGTCATCAGGAAATAATATTTTTGATTGTTTATTCTTATTTCTTTCTTTATTATTTACTTTGTTTTATGCACATTTTAATGGACGTTTTCTATTTTTTAACATTTCAGGCAATCCAAATTCAAAATGTTACAACTCGAGTTAGGAATGTCCGATTTCAATAAAACAAGTGGTGTTGTAGTGAGCACTACCTGCCTTTCTAACAGTGTTTGCAATTGGTTAATCACAAGATATGCTCATTTGAATAACCAATTAAAGTACGACTTATCAAATATTTCACTCCCAATCTTCATCAGGGATGCAATTTTTCTAACAATGTTTCTGATTGGTTCAACAAATCATGGATCCAACTTTCTGACCAATCGGCAGGTAGTTCTCAATCGGTTCAGTAAATTTACTGTACCACACTTTTTTACCCAACAGGTGAGGCGGAAGAGCGATTCCTTTTGAATCAGCAGTCATGGCTGCTCAAGGCCGTATCCGTGGAAATCAGGCTGACATCTGTAAATCGTTTGAGATCTCATACCCAACGACTGCTGCATCTGTTGTTGGAGGACACACCATCTGCTATCCCCGATGGTGAGTTTCTTATGCAGTGGCAGTGGTTTGATATGTAAATGATTTAAAAGATGGCGTTTGAATGGACGCTTCACATTTTTTTGCTGCCTTCTACCAGGCCGTGCTAGACGGCAATGTCGTCATCAAGCGCAATTGTGTGTTTTCTACGTTCTGCATCCACTTCAAAGCGCCGCACCCAGGCCTTCAAATTATTTGATTACCTACACAGATGAACTTTCACTCCACCTACACAGATGAACTTTCACTCCAAGCCTGAAATCCAAAATGATCATGTATTATATAAGTAAGGCCCCTTATCACGACATATTGACATTTCAGACAATCAGTACCAGCGTCAGGCACCTGGCCTTGACCTTGATCCCTTGAGGTACAAAATTACAACTCACTGAACAAGTTGAGATTGCAAGCATTTTTTGTCATGGAGTGCTACAAAAACTGTCATCACAATTTTGCTCCAAACTTTGAAACTTATATCACAAATAGACACTTGTTATGTGCACATTGAGATGTAGTACGGGAAATGTTGAGGTCGGGTACTACCAGTAAATAAGCATTTTTGAGACCAAATTTAAAATCCATTTTCTTTTGTTCTATTACCAGATCAAGAAGACGGTGACAGGGAAACTGGTGCTGACTTCACATTGGTTGCCGAGCAACAAGGCATATTGGGTGTTTCAACTATACAGCAACACAGAGAACCTCAAATTACTGGTAATTAATCCAAATTCCATCAATGTGCTGTTGATTATTGTAGGTGGCGATCTCTTATTCCAGTGAGAAATTGGTTTTCCTTACCTGCCAGCTTTGCTTAATTTTCAAAAAGTAAACCTTTTTAGAAAATGAAATAACTCTTAAAGGCATACTATGTGATCTATTCCAAGGGACGCCCTCTATTCATGGTTTTTTTTAGAAAGTAGATTTTCTTGCAGATTTTCATTTCTGATCATAAATCATAAATATATTCTGAGTTACAGAGCGATATGATTCCTAATTACTTCAAAATCATGGTTTAAAGAGTGAAAATAAACTGTCAGATCTGCGCAACAACTTATTTTTCACTCTAAATACTTGACAGTGTATATATGATGACCACTTAGCCATGGTTGAATACGTATATGCATGAAAGCAATGGGTTAGGGCCACAAAGGCATGGCTAGGATAATCATCAAGTTGTTAAGTGAACATAATTAAGGCAATAGGGCATATTCAATCAACATTAATGGTCATTGAAATATAAATTACTGTACATCATGTAAACTGCTCACAAAAAGTTAGGAAACTTTTTTTAATCAAGTATATCTTTATTATTTATTACCCTCTTTGTATATATTATATATCATTGGAAAGCTGAAGTGTTCTTCTTTAAAATGATACCACATTTGCAATGATTACATGTTGCTGAACTTGGCCACATGAATGAGAATGAGGCAAAGTCACAAATCAAATGTGCCAAAATTACCGTTATCTGTGCTAAACAGTCAATAGGTAATGATCAATAATCAGTCAAAAGGTAATGATCAACCGGTCATGCTTGAGAACCATGAATGGTTTACACAAAGATTTGCACCAGTGATCACAGCACACACACTCTTAGGAAACCATTGTTTGGGTATTTGCAAGACTGGGTTAACACACAGGTGGTTAACAATGACTCCAGGTGGAAGGTAATGAAGGTAAGTGATGAAAGGTTTAGGCCTACAACTTGTAAATTTTTCTGAGACACGGTACACGTTATGCAGTTTCAATATGCCGCGTTTAACAGATTTGGAGAGAGCCCGTGCTATTGGTCAACTTCAAGCTGGGGTACCTCAACATCAAGTTGCAACTGCTTTTGGAGTAAGAAAAAGCTCCATCTCTAAATTAAAGGCAAAGTTCAGAGCCACCGGGTATGTCAAAGATCGACCTCGAAGTGGACGTCCCAAGAAGACCACTCCCCAGGAGGACCGGTATCTTGTCACCAATGTTCTTAGAAATCGCCGTCTATCTGCAAGGATTCTGCAAGACAGGTTTCGTGGACGTTATCGGAAAGATGTTTCTGTCCAGACAATCAGAAATCGGTTGCATGCAGTCAATCTACGGGCACGGATGGCAGCTCGAAAGCCGGCTATGACAGCCCTGCATCGCGTCCGTCGACTTCGTTGGTGCCGCCAACATCGTCCATGGAACTTACGAGGTTGGAGAAACGTCGTCTTCTCAGATGAATCCCGCTTTTGTTTGCGCGATTTGGATGGCCGGGTTAAAGTTTGGAGGAGACGTGGGGAACGGTTTGCTGATTGCTGCATTGATAGAGTCACAGCATTTGGAGGTGGAAGCGTGATGGTGTGGGGAGGCATATCCATGTTTGGGAAAACAAGACTTGTGGTCGTCGCTGGAAACCTGAACGGTACCAAGTACAGAGACGATATCCTACAGCCGGTTGCAGTCCCATACCTGCAGACTCTTGGACCAAATGCCATCTTTCAAGATGACAACGCTCGCCCCCATCGAGCCCGACTGGTGGCTGATTATCTGAACAATGTTGGGGTGCAACGGATGGAATGGCCCGCTAACAGTCCAGACCTGAATCCCCTGGAACATCTGTGGGACCAGCTTGGCCGCGCTGTCCGCGCCAGAACCACCAACACATCAACTGTAGCTGACCTAACCAGGTATCTTACTGAAGAGTGGAATGCTATCCCTCATCAGCAGCGCATCACCAGACTTGTGTGTAGCATGAGAAGAAGGTGCCAGGCTGTCATCAACGCCTTCGGATCATCCACACGTTACTGAACTCAGTCTTTGTCTCAATAATGTGGATTAAGATCAGTAAGTTGTCATGCTTGTTTTCATTACAGTGTCAATTTGGTTTTTTTCATACAGTAACACAAAATTGCTAATTTTGGCACATTTGATTTGTGACTTTGTCTCATTCTCATTAATGTGGCCAAGTCAAGCGACATGTCATCATTGCACATTTGGTATCATTTTAAAGAAGAACATTTCAGCTTTCCATTGATATGCAACATAATACAAGAGGGTAATAAATAATAAAATTATACTTGATTAAAAAAAGTTTCCTAACTTTTTGTGAGCAGTTTATCATGACGACAACATCAAACCATAGAATACGCGGGGAAAGCGGAACGAGAATGTGCCAGACGCTAGAAGTAGTGCAAATATGGACATGGTTGGATGTGTCATCATGTAGTGAACATACATATAATAATTATAATAATTAGTCCTGAAGAAAAGATTAGTTCAATTTGACAACAATTCATGCGATCATAATAATGACAACTTCACCATTATGTCAAACCACAGATGGTGGTCAAACCATGTACACGTATGGAGCACATAGAGTAATACATTCAAAAGTTATTGTACAATGATCATCAAGTCTATTTAGTGTAATGGTATAAACATGTAAACAACAGATCATTGAGCATGATGAAATCACGATTATGAGACCAAGTGATGCTAACAATTGTTCCAATTGTCTTTATGACACATGGTTTCAGCATATAATAATAATGTCTATCAGGTGAATGGTATAGTAATCAAGGAGTAAAGTGTGCAATACAATGTAGATTTGAGCATGATGAAAATAAAAAAGTTCAGTTCACGATCATAACAATCCATCAATGGTGATAACAATCGATATATATCTTTGGATGCGGGTCCTGGGTACGGATTGGAGAAAATCAGTCAAGGATTGTAAAGTGATGATAACAATCGAAATTCGTCTTGGGAAGCGGATCCTGGGTACGGATTGGAGAAAACCGGTCATTTAATTTTGTAAAGTTGGTCGTTTATATAATACAGTTTGATATCAGTACCTGTTGTCTTTATGTAGGCTTTCTTTCCAGCGGCGATGGCCTCCTTTCTTATAGGTAGCAACTTCTGCCGTACTTGTTGCATCACTGCTGGAAGGTGTGGGCTGATGCCATATTTCTCCTCGGAACATCGCAGATGGGGAGCCGCGCTCAAGACGGTATCGCTATCCCTCATCATAACAAACTTGACGATTATTGATTCGGGTCTGTTACGCGAAGATACATTCCTTGGAAGACGGTGTGTGTTTGCCAGGAGCATGTTTTTTGGATCTAGGTCAAGTTCATCCTTGATGAAGCGTTTGATAAGAGCCTCACAATCTTCATTTGGCGTTTCTTTTAATCCGTAGAAGAGAAGATTGGAGCGTTTGCTATGTAATTCAGCAGCCACGCGTTGTGCTTTGAGTGAATTGATCTCGTCTTTTAATTCCGCTCTCAACGTTGGAATGTCCTCCTCTTTGATATCCCTAACATCTTTATCGAGAGATGCAACGTTCAGAGTGAGATCGGTTACTTCTGTTTTTATTTCATTAAGTTCCGTTTTCAGTGTTTCAAGTTGCAGCGAGTGGGCAGCAAAGTTGTGTTTGTTTTCACTTCTCATCGAAGTTAAAAGGGAGCGCAATTCATCCATGACAGGATGCAGTTGATGATATTAATTTTAAAAGGTGATAACGGCAAGGCGTGGATTTAGACACAAGGACAAAAGTTCGTAACAGATGAAGAATTATACTCGTAATCCGTTGAAGATTGTTATATGGTGCGATTGGTATAGAATCGCGTAAAATATGGCGGCTGTATATAGCCTGTTGAATAATAATAATCAATACGATGCCAGAAGATGCCAATAGGTAACTGTTTAGGGCAAAGTCACTCACGTGTGGATACACACAGTTTGAATAGAGCGGGTAGAGAATTCGGAATACTACCGTAACAGCATGCAGGAGAGTCAAACTGGGTGACTTTAGTGACGGCAAATACAGTCAAAATAGGTTAAATCAAAACATACCAGGGTGATGAAAATGGTCAGGAACACATTGTTGTTGAGATGAACTCAAAGATAAAAGCGTGTAGTGAACATAATGTCCAGAAACGTTCGAGCCGAAACGGAGCGAGGTATTTATCGTGTCTCACGATCCGCCATTTTTCATCTTCACATCACATCAAGTCACATCAATTGTACTTCTTGCAGCAGGATTTTCTTAAGTACCCTCGTTTAGCAACATCATTACAATGTAATGTCAATGGGAACCAGAAGACACCGGTGACAGAAATCAGTGGTCATTTGATGAAAGTGAAGCATGCTGGTGTTGCTCAAGAAATCTTCTTTGGACTTAGTCTAAGACATTCCCTTTCCTATAAGACAGAAACAGAAATATCCAAACTCTACTCTGATAATATTTGCAATTGAGATTGGAGTCATGCCACCAACATGTCCATCCATTTTGATATGACTGGTCACATATTGACACATTTGTAAGTTCAGTGCATCATTTATGGTGAGCAAAAAGCGTTTAAATCCCTGTATTAACATCATTATGTTTTGAAAATTGCCCGCAGGTGTGCAAATACGTCGTAAGATCCTGACATTACTAGATTCGGTAGACTTTGTCCAAGACTTTCCTGTTCCCTTAAGGCTGGAATACCTAGACCCTACAGTGATCGAGCGCGTGATTGCATCGTGTGAGCAGCGCACCGAGAGAGGTGTTATGTTGACTGATGTCAGCCTGCTGCATAAAGTCTTGATGGCTGAGCTGAACCTGCTACAGGGCTCCTCCTCTGTGGGGCAAAGACCGCTAGTTGCACAGGTAAGTGAAACAAATTTCTTCACAAATATTTTGAGAAGTTGATAAATTCATAAAGCATTCTTAAAGGCATGCTCCCACTCCGGGTTGCTAGCCCCATCCCATTCTCTCTAGAATTTGACAAGGTTAGAATGTGTCCATGTTAACTCTGTACAGTCTGTCATCAAGTGAGCAGTGTATGACAAGTTTGTCTGTGGCGAACTACCAAAGTGGTAGTCTAGCTTTAACAGCAATCTGCACTTACATTTAATAGTATTGTGATTTTGCAGGAGGGGTTGGGGAATGAATTGGCCTTTTTAATATAGGTCACAATATTTTGTCTTAGATGGCTATCCAAGACTCAGATCCACAGTCCCTCTCTATGGCATACCATCTTTAAGATGGTAGAAAAGATGGTAGAACAAATAAACACACTTGGAAAAGGACATTTCAAAAAAGTAACAGGAAGTGCATGAATCCTTTGACACATGCGGGTATTTTCAAAATAACTACACATGCGCATTTCTGCCTGACGACAATATCTTGTTTGGTCCATTTCAAACTCAAACTGTAGCGCATCATGGAATTGATGGACTGGCTGTTCGAAGGAAATTTATGCACCTGATCGCATCATTCAATGTGCATTCCACATGATGCCATTGGCATATTGACAAGTGATGCTTGGTGGATAAGATAATGATTTGTCATTAAGCGATCAGCTCACACTTTTTAAGGGTGTTCCTATGGCTGGCAAAAAAATATAAGGTAGAGCTGGTTGAGTACAACACAAAAAGTATTTTACTGGAGGTGAATCGGGTGCACGGTTCAACAGATCTAACCATTTGAAGTTATTTTGAATTCTTTAGTTTTGTTTTGTATTGTTTTTCGGCCAACAGAGGGCAGTCTATTTTCTTTTGTTTTTTATTGTTTTTTGGACTCTCTAGGTAAAATTTTCTATGCAAATTTAGTTTTTTGTTTTTGCTCTTAATTTTTATTGAAAACTCAAGTAGATTCCTGCAGCTTAGGAAATAAGGAGAGTTGTATAAGGTCACATTTTTTAACCTCGGCACCACAAAAAGGTGATTTTGTTACATTTTAGAGGGGTTTTTTTTGTCTTTAAGCTATTGTATTTGAGTAACCCTCTATCAAATTGACTTGTGTTTGGGCTTATCTTTAAGACAATTTAATACCTTTTAATTACCTGAAGAGAGAGAAAATCTATCACTTTTGCTTTAATTAATACATGGGTGGAAAATTGTTGAAACTCGAAATGTCCTAACAGACAAATGGTAGCGGTATGGTATAGAAGTCCCAAGTATGCAAATGATTCCATTAATTGAACACAATGTCATGCTCTACCACACACAGTAATCAACAACTGACTAAATCTTATTGTCCTTTTTGCATCAATGGATGGGGGACACTATTATCTCAAGACGGTTTGTTTTGACCTTCGTTTGAAAGTATTACTGGACTCCTACCTCAGGAATGACTTAAAGACCTATGACCACAACTGGTACTACTAGCCAAAGCCCCCCCCCCCCCCCCCCCCTCCTCCTTCAATGGGGATTAGGTGACTTTGTATTCAATGACATGCACTACACAATTAGGTGTTATTGGTTGCAAGATAACATCCTCATAATAGGATAATTGATGAGCTACAGTGCATTTGTACTTGATATTGATAATCGCTGGAGGCCTTGCATTTGTGCGCCAGCCCTCGAGCGCCGGATAACAATGGATAATGAACTATAGAGGGAGCTCTAGAAGTGTATTATGATATATATACTTTAAAATGCCTACTATTGCAGGTTGAGTTATGTTATCAATAACTGGAGTGGATGCGATGACAACATAATACTCACATACTGTACATGGCAGTTTAAACACCCTGTATATTAAAATGCTGTGTGAAACAATGCTTTATAATCACATACTAGTAGTGATATTCGCTCAAACTTGTTCTGAATGTATCTCTGTTAGGCCAATTATCATATATTTTACAACTGGTTTAAATTGGGGTTCTTTCTCAGTATTTAACATTGGGTATTTTGAACATCCAGTATAAATATACTTCCTAATAAGCTGACTAATTAATATTATATTCGCTGGATGGGTAATTTACTCAAATACACCCAAAACATGTCTAGCCTTCATATAAGTCCTTCATTTAGACTGGAAGAAAAAAAGTAAAACATCATTTTGTATAACATTTAAATTGTTACACCCTGTATAATGTGTGTGTTTTTTCATTCATAAGATTTATTTACACAATCCAACAACATACAGATATAACAATATAACAAAATATAACATCAAGAAAACAATTTATATTCAGGAATGGTATGATATCATGAAAGAGATAAATCTAGACGATATATAGTGAAAAGAATGATACAAAGGATAAGCTAATAATATATGTAAAATATCAGGCGATGAGAGTGGTCCAGAGAGGTGATGTTGGAAAGTGTGCGGAGAAGCCATTAAGCTGGAAGGCTTTAAGTTTGGCTCCACCGCTGTGAATATCAAGAATTAAAAAACAACGTATATACTACTACTATAGGAGGTTGTTATGATAAGTAGGGAGATGGTTTAATGAAGTGAAAAGAGTACAATGACAGTGGGCTGGAAATGTAGGTAACGACATAACAAAATATGAACAAATTTGAAACAAACAAACTCAGAGATACTCAGAGATCAATTTCTTTTTATAACTATTTTTGAAGCGGTTTATTTGTGTACAACTAGTTAGAGTAGAGTCAAGCGAGTTCCAGATTTTAGGTCCATTATAGATTATTGAGTGACGAAGTACTTTAGATTTAATATTATCAATAATAAAGTTATTAGCGTTTCTAGTGTTATATTTGTGAAGATCTTTATGTTTAGAGAAGAAACCCAAAAAAGAATTTGGGAGAGCGATATTATTGAAACGGAACATAAATAAAGCAGTTTGAAGTTTGTTGATATCGAAGATATTAAGAGTATTAAAGTTGTGAAATAGAGGCATTGAATGCAATGCGAGTCATATGATGTACCAGCGCAGATACGCAAAGCCTTCTTTTGATAGATAAATAATTTCCGTGCTCGACCATGGGCACATATATGTTTGGATAGAGTAATTGCCCATGCAATGTTGCAATAAGATATGTATGGCAAGACAAGTGTATTATTAAAGAGTAAGCAGAATAGAAGAGGGAAGGTCATAGCGTAATCGCCGGAGTATACCGATACTTCTAGACACCCGAGTACATGTATTAGCGATGTGGGGGTAGAATCAATAGAAATGGTAGCAGAACGTACGGCGGTATGCTGATTAGAGCCGAATAGAATATAATTGGTCTTGTTAACGTTAAGGGAAAGTTTATTAGCCTTGAACCAGTTCGACACATGTTGTAGCTCATCAATAAAGGTAGAAATCAGAGTAGTAAAATCAGGGTGTGACATAAAAATGTTGATGTCATCAGCGAAGAGAACATATGATAATTTCTTTGAAGCATTTGGAATGTCATTCACAAAGATCAGGAATAGAAGGGGTCCGAGTATAGAGCCTTGGGGTACGCCACATTGAACAGGTAGGAGATTTGAAGAGTGCGAGTTAAAGGACGTAAACTGCTTTCGATTATGAAGATAGTTAGAGAGCAAGGCTAGAGGCGTACCTCGGATACCGTAGTGATTTAGTTTAGAGAAGGATTGAGTGGTCAATAGTGTCGAAAGCCTTTGACAGGTCTAGAAATAGGCCAATCGTGTGATGTTTTTTTGAGAGAGCAGAAGAAAGTTTGTTATAAATGTCAACAAGTGCAAGATCGGTTGAGTGTTTTTTCCTGAACCCATACTGGTTGTCGTGAAGGAGATCGTATGAAGAAAGGAAATCATAAAGACGGTTGTAGATTAGGCGTTCAAGAATTTTTGAGAAGCATGGCAGAAATGAGATGGGTCGGTAGTTGGAGAAGGTATGGGGGTCGTCTTTTTTGTAGATAGGAATAACTTTGGCGATCTTGAGAGCAGATGGAAACACACCAGTCATGATGGAAAGGTTAAAGATATGGGCCAGGGGCAAGAAAAAATTGACTAATTAACACCCTGTATATAATTAAGTATAATTAATTATGCAGATGTCTTACAGCCTCCCGCAGCACAGGAATTGTTCTTAAAACTATAATTAACAAGCTCCCAAAATTTCAGCTTTGTAGCATTTAAACTTTTCTTGTAAAAATTAATTAAACATTTTTGCATAGATTAATTATTTTGCTAGGGGGTCAAAAAACAATGAGAAACAAAAGAAATGAACGCTTCAATTTTGCTTCAGTTTTGACAATTAAATTATCATATCTAGAAAACCGTACCTCCTATATCAATCTCAAATTTCAGATTATTGTGGAGCTCAGCAAGCTCTATTAAAATATCACATAAACAATTAACCATAAGAACAACCTTAATCTGATTGTTTTTGTCAATCTTCCCATTATATCACCTTTGCAATGTGTTGTGTGTTACCCAACGAGGGATTGCAACATGTGTTTGTGTTATGATTATGGTTAGGGTTAGGGTAGGGTCAATATATAAATTATGTGAATACAATTATTCAATTGCTTTCATTTTACAGGAAATAGAGGGTGTCCTTCACAACGTAGTGGATCGTAACCACACACGACAGAGCCTGTCTGCTAAACGATCAATCTCAAATTTCAGATTATTGTGGAGCTCAGCAAGCTCTATTTAAATATCACATAAACAATTAACCATAGGAACAACCTTAATCTGATTGTTTTTGTCAATCTTCACATTATATCACCTTTGCAATGTGTTGTGTGTTACCCAACGAGGGATTGCAACACGTGTTTGTGTTATGATTATGGTTAGGGTTAGGGTAGGGTCAATATATAAATTATGTGAATACAATTATTCATTTTACAGGAAATAGAGGGCGTTCTTCACAACGTAGTGGATCGTAACCACACACGACAGAGCCTGTCTGCTAAACGACAAGCCTTTGATGCTTGGAGGCAGGTTGCTGAGGTGGTGTTGACATCGTGTTCCGTGGAGGTGTTGCCGTTGGAGGTCAAACAACGTGTGGTGGTGGAGCTTGTCCAGCAATTGCTAGCTAAGGTGAGTAGGGTCAAAGATCTTGTTGTGTAGAGCTGACACTGTGTCTGTTTCGCTCACACCTGTATGACTGGCATGTTTGAAAAGCCCGGTAAACAGTTGGGTATTGATAGTCTATTGCAGCAACTACATGAACTAATACTAACTAATGGGATACATAAAAATAGTTTGATAACAAAAGCAACAGTGAAAGTTAAAATACTGCTAACACACATTTACCGATGCGATTGATGTAACAATATTTGTTATAGTTTCATATAGACACTATTTTGCTTAATTTTGTATTACTCCTAACAGGGTTGTAGCTACGCCGGAAGGGGCCGGATGGCAGTTGTGCCCAGCGTCCGGCACTCTTAAAAAATAAGGGTAAACAATCTGGCACTAAGAGAAAAGAAAAAAATCTCTTTTTTTAGAATTTGTGGAAAAAATCATTAAACTGCCTCATAAAACAAGAAATTATGTGGCAGGAACCCTCAAAGTGTATTTATAACCCCTTAAAACCATTAAGAAGCCCTCCAGACGCCATTCCATGATCCACTGCACTTCGTACGCTACACTTATTCCGTTCGCCGTCAGTAAAATTGTCCAGCACTCAATCTGGTATAGCTATAACCCTGACTCATAGACTTGCACCTATGAGTGTGATGAACAATAAGCAGGGTTAGCATTCTTTGAAGACACAAATATCAGCAAGAAATAAACTTAACGTTTCATGAATATTTACTTAACAATATCTATATTTAATTTTAGTCTGACAAGAGATAGTAATTTCTAAAACTAAATGGGGTAGGGTGATGATGCTGTGGTACATACATACATACTGTTATACTGTACACAGCGCCCTATCTCGGGCATTAGCGGTACAGTGCCCCTGAAACCTAGGGACATGAGTTTTTGTGTACACAGACCGGGATGATCCCCTACTCTTTACGAAGGAGTCTGTGACCTTTAACGTGCTCGGATTTTGCTCTTCTGATGCACGAGACCACCATTTCTACGTGACTTCTGAACCACGAGGCAATTGAGACTAAGTACCTTGCCTAAGGATACAAACATGTTGGCCGTAGCGGGGCTCGAACTCACAACCTTTGTATCGTGAGACCTGCGATCTATCCGCTAGACCACACAGGCTCTCTCGCTTTATTCATGGTTATGAGCCACGGCAAGATTTCATGTTTACTGACGATATCATATCTTATAGTTCAGATCCATTTTCTGATTTCAGAATTATCTAGAAACTAATACAAAGTACTCATCCAGACCAACAGTATAATTTCTCCTTACTGAGTGTGGTAGAGCATGGCATTGTGTTCATTTCCTATATTTATAAATTCATTACTGGTTTCCGAATATACTATGATGCACTAAATATAAGTTGCATTGACATTTGCAAGCTTGTTCTCTTCGATCAAAGTTTATTTTAAGAGTCAGTGGGATAGCTACTTAAACAATTTCTTAGCAATAGTCCTAAACTTCTCTTCGATCAAAGTCTATTTTAAGAGTCAGTTGGATTGAGTCACGTTTTTTACCTAAGTCTACCTTGTGTTTGGGCTTATTTTAACGACAATTTAATACCCTTTAATAATCTGAAGAGAGAAAAAAATCCATCACCCACATGTATATTTGATTTTGAGTTACCATATTTTCAATCCTTAGATTATAAACTTTCCAAATATATATTGTTTCATACACTTTAGATTTAAACATGTTGATATATTCTACTGAAACTGCAAAAGGAGGTATATTTCATGAAGTAGACCCATGTAATGCTGCTATCTGCCTAACTTTGGTATTTTTAGAAAGAATGTGTGCAGAAACGATGAATACTTTTTGAATCGTCGAAATCGGACATCAAATTTTCACGTTATAGCCAAAAATGTGTTCGTAAAATAGGCTGATTTCTTGCGAAAACATGCTAATTTGGGCAATTTTGATTTTGTTTTATTTCCAAAATGCCATAAATTAATAATTGGTACCCTTACAACTCTTACAATTACATATATCGGGAGTATAAATGGACTTATTTTAAGATTTGATTATATGAAAGGTTAAAAATGTATAGTTTTTGTGTACAAATGTGTCAAAAATGGCCGAAAACGCCACCGGCACCCAACATTTCCCCCAAAATATGACTCATTAAATATTCGCGGGCCATATCTCCCAAAATATGCAGAAAAAAAGCTTAAGCCCCATCCCTATAGGGTTTTTTGATGTGCTGAATCCATTTTTGAGGTCAAATTCCACCTAACTACTCAGGAAAACCTAGTTATTTCAATTTTGTGTAATTTCATGAATATATTTGCCTAAAATTATATGTACGGTAAATAACCCATTCAACATACATGACCGGCAGGGTTCACAGTAGCTTCAAAATAATGAGGTCCAGTTGACCCCATATCCTGGCAATTTTCAGATTTATGGAGTCCAAACAGAATGTTTGGGAGTCCATGGAAAAAATGATAAATTCCCTAATTTTGTTAGTTGTTTTAAGGATGTGCCCGCCATGGGTTTTGGCACTTTTAAGACATGAAAGAATACAGATTTTGATTATCTTTTTTCAATTACCCTTACTTTTATGACCAGAAAAGAATTTAGATACTTTAAGAGATATGAGCATTTTAAAACATTTCCTTTAACATAGGCTTTCAATTGAAAAAAGAAACTTTAAAACCAAATATACCCCTTACCCTAAAGTGTGTAACAACAAAATGAATACACCCTTAAAGTTTTTTTGGTTTTTTTCTTCATAAATACAGATATTAATCCATGTTTGCATCACATGACCAAATCATATGCTATAACAAATAGATTTTTTAAGTAAAGATTAGTACATTCAAAACATCTATAAATTTAATAATCTCTTATTTTGTAAAACACTTTTCATAAACTGAATAATTTGATAGTTATAAACTCTTTTTAAATAAATATATCAAAATCTAATGTTTGAAAGCCTAAAATTTGTATTTGGTACTTGTGTATTTCTCACTTTTTTATTATTATTATTTTTTATTTATTTTTTAACACAAGTATTCTCAAAATAGCCATATCATTCAGAATTTTGCTTTTCTATATAAATAATCCTCTCAAAATAGTGATATTTCAAATCTTGTCCAAAAAGAAATGAACACTATGAGTATTCCAAAAAAGTCATATAATTGTTTTGGTGTTTATAATTTTTTCTGGGTTTTTTCTTTTTCTTTTCAAATATATTAAACAAAGCTTAAGATTTACTTACTTACATTTCAAATATAATTAATTAAATCATCCAAGCTCATATAAGTTTTGCGTTTAAGGTAGCTAACTCGGCTCCTACACCACTACAGAAAAACTGCTGTAATACCAAATCAATTATATCTATACTCTTTATACTGAGACCACAGTAAAGATAAGTCTTTCCTCTACCTATTTCAGGACTTTCGGATCATTTTTGAAATTTCTTATGTTTTTCTTTATTTTTTGAAAAGTGTAAAAGTCGTGTTTTTTTTGCATACATTTCGCTAGAAATGGATGCATATCTCGAGTTTAAAATCCATAATCGAAAAATTTTTAAAAAAATGCCTCCTAGCGCTGAAAATCATCTACACAATGGTAGTATAAGCTTACCTTAGCTGATAGTTTGATATATTTTTAGTTATGTTGTCTGAAAATTCGTAAAATTCCTTCAAATTTGAACTTCTAGAAAACATCGATTTAGTAAAATTATTGACATTTTCCACCATTTAAAGCTAAATGTTCACGGAATACAGGGGCGTGTGACCTAAAACGCGAGTTTACTATTATGAACAATCATAATAAATTATCAGATTCAATTTATATTGTCACAATGTGAAGAAATTGGAAGAAAACTGAAATTTAAATGATCTTAAGATTGGCCTTTGTTTACATTTTTAGACATTGTTTTTCACGTCTACGTCGCGGATATTAAGCGGCTAGGCCTCCTGTATTAAGTCAATGGGTTTTCAAATAACGAAAAATTCCGTAAATAAAAAACAGCTTTTTGGAAAAAATTCAAACTTGGCACATCATCTTTTCTTATCGATATACACGTCCTCTGTTATTTTGAAGCAAATCATTGCCGGTCACCGTAGCCCAGTTAGCCACCTTAAGACTTAGTTTGAGTAAATAAATAATCAAATCAAACAATCACATTCCGCATCATTTACGGATTTACATATAGTTTGTGTCTTCATAATGATAGTGCACGTTTACATTTACCATGGAAACATATCAAAACAACAAAACAAACATATCTAACATAATTCTTTAAAAACATATCATGTTATGGCATATTACGTATACTTAATTAGCTTCAAAATTGTCAAAAATCACTTTAAACATTTCTTTATGTTCTACTACATTTCATAATCTAACCATTCAACACACAATATTGCAAGCCTTTATAACTTTAACCATTTTCTTCTATTCAATTCTTTTTCAAATAAAAATATCAAATTTGGGTGTTTCCCATATATTTGTATTTACTTATGCAAAGCTTTGCAATTACAATAAGTCTATTTATATACTTGTTTTCTTTATCGTTTCCTTTACAAAACCCAAACATGGCATCAGTAAGAGATATATTAATGGTTTTTCCTGTTTCCCCCAGTTTGTTTATTTCTGACCATATCTTTCTAATTATTTTGCAGTTAAAAAAGAAGTGTTCTAAATAATCTTTCTCACATATTGCTCCTTGCTATTCCCATTTTTTCTAAAAGAATATTTGTAGGATATATATTACTTACAATTTTCCAGTTTAAAGTTATAAGCCTTGCTTCATTGGCGTGGGACGGTACGTTAAAGTTTAGTTGATAAGAGACATTTTTAGTTTTTTAAAGAATTCCCCCAACCCCCTAAAGAAATGTGGATACTAAACAAAGTTATGACCCCCCCCCCCCCCACCCCCTATTTTAGGTTTTATAATTTTATGACCCACCACCATATTTGTGACCCCCCCCCCCCTTCTGAAGAAAATGTCAGCCCCTTAACTTAAATTTAAAAATAAGCAGGTGCCAATAAGTAATTATCCTCCCTCCCCCTCCTCCTCCCTCCCCCCCCCCCCCCCCCCCCATAATAATTACACTTTCGTTTCAATAGACAAATGTTAAGACTTGCAAGTTCACCCTTCAAAGCTAGAAGTTGTTTCTTATTAAAGGGACACTAAGAGATGTGTTGGAGGCAGCGCCCTCAATTATGATAAAAACTGAGATTAGTTTATTTTTATAATTGTATTACATGTATGAACTTACACCTATAAGGATTAAGAAAAATCAGCTCTCTTTGTACAAGAAAACGTCGATTCAAAAAATGCTTATCCCGCGGGACCAGCATTTTACGTCCGACAGTATCCCCGTGCAGTACGCGTGATACATAACGCGAACCATATATGCATAGAGGGCGTTTTTCAATAAATAGCGATGATATTGTTTTAATCTAGTTTTGCTGTGTTTTTTGTTAGTAGAAACAACAATAATGGCGATTTTTAATGTTCATCTTGAATTCTGAAGTAAATTTTTAAACATTTAAACTTTTCAACACCACTTAATGTCCCTTTAATAGCTGAACTGGCTCTAGCGTAAATGATGAAAAGTAGCCCAATTGGGCTAAAGTGGCATTGGATCTGTTAATTTGGCGTACGTGACAAACTGACGATACTAGATTATTCTAGCAAAACCGCAAGCCCAATTATTCACTGTGGGATCCCATTGTGTTATCGCTATAGTCACATGTATAGGCCCCACTTTTGATGACCTTTTCGCGCTATAGCGTTTGATGCCACGTGGAATTTTTGTTTTCCATTAAATTAATGAAACTTCAAGCTTTAAAATTATACCTTTCGGTCCTTTTTTTTGAGAATGCTAAATTATTTGGCATTCAATAATGAAATTTGGTATAACTTTTGAACCATACACCCTTGAGCTTCAATAAAAAGCAAAAAATAGAGATTTGTTATAGGAACACTTTATGCAGAGGTCAAAACCCGGATGTTAAAAGCTATAGCACGAATTGGATTTTTAAAGAATCATCGTACACAAGTCAATGGGTCAATATACTCATTGAAATGTGAGTGAGTATTTTGCCGTGAAATTTACCCCCACTTTACATCGCTGTAGCTCAATAAATATGCAACCTTTTTCGAAACGATGCGGCATACATGCAGATATATAACATTACTAACTGGAGCTCAAAGCAGAACTTTCTAGCTGTAATAAAAATAAAAAAATTATTTAACGAACTTTGGCAATTTATGGTTCAGATTCGGACTTTGAGCTCTGTGTGCACACACACAAGAATGTGATATCGCCGATAACGACCCCCTCCCCCACACTTTTACATATGGTTTTAAAGTAGATTTATTGACTGGTTCAATTACTTGTTGCTAGGTTTTAACGTATTTTTGGCCGTGTTTCAAAGAATCAATGAAATAAGTATATTTGTGGCCATGCGTTTTGAACTGGGGGATTTTTGCGAGACATTGCAAGATTGTCAGAAAATCGCACCTTTTTGGAGATTAAATAAATTATTTCAGTAACCAAACATGCTTCTATAGAAAAAGTATACATTTTCTGAAAGGAAATTTCACAAGGAACTAAAAACTGATATTAATTTTTATGTAGGTGGAGTGCTAAGAAAAGAAGAAGAAAAAAAGTTGAAAGACAGTAAAATCATCAAAAAATTATATGGACTTCATGTGAACACAGTGATAAGATCCATTGCCCTTACATCAAAATATACATCATATTTGAATTCTTTAGAGCATTAGCTTTACAAAAATGTATACTTTTACTGGGATACCATCTACTGTCTTCAAATTGTGCAAATATTTATTGATGCATTTTCAAGACCATTTTCCCTACATATACTTCACTGTGTAAAATAGCTTTGTGCCATGTCTGCTATTATCGGCCTACTGATTTAAGATAAATCATCATATTAGAAGAATTAAACAAGTTGCATACAAAGTTGTACATCATTTTGAAAGTTTTTCCCACTAGCTGTGATTTGATAGCTAATTTGTCTTTGAATGTGACTTCTTATTTTTAAAAATCAAGATTTAACGCAAAATGTCTTATCCAGGGCCGGCTCCCCGCTGTCATTTTGTTATTTAAATGAGCATAACTCAAGAACTATATGACCTATGTGCAAACTTCTGATATCATTTTGAAGCACTTGTCAATAGCTTTCATTTGATAGGTCATTTGTCTATGTAGGTATCTTTATGAAATTATTTGACATTTTGGGCGAAAATCTCGCATTAATGTCTCAGCTCCCCAATATCAGGCCACCAGTTCAAAACGCATGGCCTTATTTGGGTTTTTTATGTTTCAACCTATAATTCATGAACGGTCTATCTCACTGATTTACTTGAAATTCTTATATGTTTCTAATTGATTTTGTCTACTTACAAGGGGCAGTCAATATGTAAGGAAAGTGATCTTGTTATGGGACTCGTGACAATTACAGACAATTCTCTTTTGGACTTTTAGATACCCGTGGTTAGGTAACATCATTAATATAAAAACACAATAGCTTTCAACCCAAATCCTCATACAAATTGATTTAAGCAATTGTTAACGTTTCTCAATAGATTTTGAGGGCACTGTTAGCTTTAATCTGGTACATTTCATGTTTTCAGCTGTTTTTGGTCCAGTTCAAAACGATTTGCTGTCTGCGCATCAGGTTAGCATTCTTGCGCGTCATAGACCCTTTATTTTGTCTCTGGACGCATACATTTTAACTTATGCTTACCCTAACGCGTTTAACTTCACAGGCTTGGACGCACAGAAATTTATTGAGAAGTGGGAATTCTCTATTTCACCTTTGTCAATATTCAATCTTTCTAACAGCATGTATAGAAACACTACGATACACGATCCTGTTTAGCCAGATGTGTGTGTTTGTTAGTACTAAACTGCTCACAAAAAGTATCGAAACACTTAGAAATGATCCAATATATAACAGCTCGAAAAGGTATGCATTAATCGAAGCAAATAATCAAGTGCATAATTTTGTTCTGCGTATTTTAACACCTCGATCGTTGAGATACGATGTTGCGGAGCGGAGTTATTGTCATTTCAATGATCGTGGTTCCAGTTTCAAAAGTGACACTCATCCCTATTGAAAATCACGAATCTGATCATTCTAAACAGTAATGCAAACCTCTTTCTATAGGATGATTGTCACTTTTGAAACTGGACCCACGACCATTGAAATGACAATATAACTCCGCTCCGCAACATCGTATCTCATCGATCGAGGTGTCAAAATATGCAGAACAAAATTATGCACTTAGTTATTTGCTTCGATTAATGCATACCCTTTCGAGTCGTTATAAACTGCTCACAAAAAGTTAGGAAACTTTTTTTAATCAAGTATATTTTTATTATTTATTACTCTCTTTGTATCTGTTATATATCAATGGAAAGCTGAAGTGTTCCTCTTTAAAATTATACCACATTTACACTGATTACATGTTGCTGAACTTGGCAACATGACTGAGAATGAGGCAAAGTCACAAATCAAATGTGCCAAAATTACCGTTATCTGTGCTAAACAGTCAATAGGTAATGATCAATAATAAAACCGGCCATGCTTGAGAACCATGAATGGTTTACACAAAGATTTGCACCAGTGAGCACAACACACACAAGTTAACCCTCATCTCTTTAGAAAACCATTATTTGGGTATTTGCAGACTGGGTTAACAATGACTCCAGGTGGAAGGTCATGAAGGTAAGTGATGAAAGGTTTAGGCCTACAACTTGTACATTTTTCTGAGACACGGTTAACGTTTTGCAGTTTTAATATGCCGTGTTTTACAGATTTGGAGAGAGCCCGTGCCATTACCTATTGACTGTTTAGCATAGATAACGGTAATTTTGGCACATTTGATTTGTGACTTTGCCTCATTCTCATCCATGTGGCCAAGTCCAGCAACATGTCATCATTGCACATGTGGTATCATTTTAAAGAAGAACACTTCAGCTTTTCATTGATATGCAACATAATACAAGAGGGTAATAAATAATAAAAAATATACTTGATTAAAAAAAGTTTCCTAACTTTGTGTGAGCAGTTTATATTGGATCATTTCTAAGTGTTTCGATACTTTTTGTGAGCAGTTTATATAAGAGGCTGTAACAGGTCAAGCAGTAAAGGTCAAAATAATATAATTTACGTACATAATTGATAGCAGTCTCTGCCCCAAACTACTCAATGAACACTAGAGCACATGGCTACTACCACAAGTATACCACATGTTGTTAGTAAAGCAATAATTGTACATATACATTTTTATATGCCCACACAACAGAACTGTGTGAATGATAGCACGGATTTGATAGTAACTTGATACAACTACATGACTGTGCAGCTGATTTTCGTGGAGGTTTTGTCATCTTACCTCAATCGAGAAAAAAAAGCTAAACCAGATTACAGGATACTAGTTTTTGGAAAATAAATGTTAACTTTGATGATATTTCCTGAAAACTCAGAGCATACGATGTTAGCTTGGTCTTGTCACTTGTTGAAATGTTAACAAGCCCTCTGAATTGCAGCTTTGGACAATGTAGCAAATAGGCCTATAGTTTGTGTGAGTAAACAATGACATTGATGATGTGTAGCGTGCATAAAGTGATGATAATTTAGGTGCCACTAATGGATAAGTTTTGTTATTTATTTTCGCATTGATACCTGATAGAAATACACTTTGAAGGGCTCACTTTAAAGCTTAATTGATTTGTAGCTCTGCATGGACTGGAGGGTTGTTGATTATGAAATAAGACATGAGACATGCACATTACAAAGCATGAAAGTTTCATATAGAGTATCATTTTATTTCATTCTTGCTCTTCAAAGTCCATTCTTGAATCTCAATCCATCTCCTGCAATAACATTTTAGAAATAGATTTACTTAGAAAGCAATCATTGTTGTATGAACTGGAAGAAAATGTGGACTGAACCGGGGGGAAAATATATTTTAGTTTGAGAATTGGACCCCATCAATTTCCAGTTGGACCCAAACTGGCGTGAATTAAATTAACAATGACCTTAAAAATACACGGTCTCGAACCCCCGTCCCTCTTCACTATCGCGGCGAAGAAGTGCAAAGAAAGAATGTTTGGAAGGGGATAATTTGACACTTATTCTCATGTAATGTGTTGCTATAGGTATGCGCAGAGGAAGCCGTCTCCGAGTTGACATCTCCAGTAGCAGGAGCCCTACTCACACTCATGGCCACGTTAAGACAGTGTATCATGAATAGCCAATCAGAGACCATCCCTCAGATGATGTCATCGCAGTATGTGCGTGTACTGGATGGGACCATGGTGTCAGCCAGAGAACCTACCGTGCCGCAAGGAAGAGTAACCATACCGGTTGTGTCCCTGACTGCTACTCTCAAGGAACTTATCAAGTTTATATTAATATCGGGTAAGAATTTCCAGACTTTCAGACAATGATATATTTTGACAATATGCACATGTGGCTTGTAAGAATGGCAGACTTAAAGGCATGCAATGATATAATTTGTGACCTGGCACCACAAAATGAGCGTAAAGTCGCTGGGGCTGATTTTGAGTTATGGCCTGAAATAGTCGATTTGACAAGGGGAAGTCGAAAATGAGATATTTTCATTTTCGGAGAAATAAACTATTTAAATGTATCACAGATTTTTATTAAGAAAATATTTTGGATCTAAATATGTTTTTTTAAGTAATTTAGAGAGGGCATTTGATTCTTACATCTTATCTTAAGAAATGAACGCAGAGAGAGGAATAATGTCTCGAAATGTCTCGAAATTACCTTGTTTACTTCGTCATTTCCACGGGTTTAAAATAGTATCCCCTATGGCAAATTTGGTAAGGTCTTAAAGGGCTTTCCGGAGCTATTAATAGTAGTTTGAACCCTGTAAATTCCCAAATGAACTAATGACAGGCCGATAATAAGAGGTCTTTGGCATAAACAATCTTTAGATTGAGTTTTTACAGAATATTTTGTAGAGCCAAGTGACGATAAACTGACTTTGAAGGCCTTTTTCTCCAATTCAATAATTCAGCGGTGATTAACTTCAATTTATCATAATTTCACTTTGGAATAGCCTATTATAACAACTGTGGTGTCATTTTAAACCTGAGGACATCTACTTTCTGAAAATGTGAACAAATCATTTTTATTTTTGCTACTTTACTCTCATTTTGTGGTGCCAGGTCACATATGATATTAGTTTGATACCATTTAGCAATTGGCTACCATGTTTATTTTTTATTTGACTAAGCATCTTTCAGTGTAGTAGCCTACTATTGTTCTCCGTGTAGGCCACCAACCCAGTCAAATATGACATAAAGGTTCTCATACTTTATTTTACAACTATAGTCAATATCGTAACTTCGCGTACGTGCGTAAACCCAGAAGTGCGTACCAGAAGCTTTACAAAATAACCATGCGTCCTGATTGGTCTAACACGAAATCACCGCGCGAATGCAGGCCCGCATATCATGCATTTAGACGCAGCTCCAGGAACAACAACAAATCGCGCCCGCGTGAAATAGCTTGAATTTTGTCCATAGCATTATAACACTGACTATAGTGATCAATTTCTCAAAACAGATAATGCACTTGCACTATACAATTTTGTGTCTTTTACAGGTGGCGGACAACAGCAGGTGCGAGCTAATCTATACGGCGCCCTCTTGAATTACCTCCAGATACCGCAGAAACCACGCGAGATACCCACGTTACAGGAGAGCAGTGTACTCAACTCTGCCATGCTAGAGGAGTATGACAAGATCACCACAGCTAATCTAGCAGTGATTGCGGAGTACGGAGAGAATCTAATGGAAGTGGTGTGCAAGGATGCATGTGATAGTCATGAGGTTGGCAGGGTAAGTACATGTGATGCACATGTGATAGTCATACATGGGAGTATGACAGGATCACCACGGCTAATGTGGCTGTGATTGAGAGTATGGAGAGAATCTAATGGAAGTGGTGTGTAAGGATGCATGTGATAGTCACGAGGTTGGCAGGGTAAGTACATGTGATGCACATGTGATAGTCATACATGGGAGTATGACAGGATCACCACGGCTAATGTGGCTGTGATTGAGAGTATGGAGAGAATCTAATGGAATTGGTGTGTAAGGATGCATGTGATAGTCATGAGGTCTGCAGGGTAAGTACATGTGATGCACATGTGATAGTCATACAGGGGAGTATGACAGGATCACCACAGCTAATGTGGCTGTGATTGAGAGTACGGAGAGAATCTAATGGAAGTGGTGTGTAAGGATGCATGTGATAGTCACGAGGTTGGCAGGGTAAGTACATGTGATGCACATGTGATAGTCAGGGGAGTATGACAGGATCACCATGGCTACTATGTGGCTGTGATTGAGAGTAGGGAGAGAATCTAATGGAATTGGTGTGTAAGGATGCATGTGATAGTCATGAGGGTGGCAGGGTAAGTACATGTGATGCACATGTGATAGTCATGGGTTTGGCAGGTTAAGTTCATCTGATGCACATGTGATAGTCATGCTAGGAGAGTATTACAGGACAGCTAATGTGACTGATTGAGGAGTATGGAGAGAATGTATATTTTATAGCCATGAGGTCTGCAGGGTTAGTTCCGGTGGTATGCTTGAGATGGTCATAAGGCAAACTATACATTTTTTTAATCCTTGTGTTCAGACGAACACAATGTTCAGACGAACACAATTGGTATACAGTTTTTAGTTAAAATGAAACCATGTTTATTTGTTACCCCTGTATAGTGATAGCCATTTTGAATTGAGCGGAAACCCTCTTTACCATGTGACGAAAAAATGCAACCTTAATTTTTCTCAACCCTAATACCATGTAGATACAGAATCAAGTCCAACTTTGCTTTTAACAAACATTTGACACCACATTTATTGTGTCTACCTACTGGCCCCTACTAAAAGGGGCCATCTTTCTTTGAAATGTCTGTCTTCAATTGTTACAAACAATTATGATACCGATAACAACACTGAATCTTGCTAATTGTTGTCAATGAGGCAAAATGGTCAATTTTGGCAAAAATTCAAAGATTTTTTTATAAATAAAATGATCTATTGTGATATCAAAATATACCCAGAAAAAGGGTCAGTATATTCCAAATGGCTGCAAATGCAACAAATTGTTTTAAGCATGTCTTTCTATCATCATTCGTGTACCGAGTACACTGCCCTTCCAACATAAAACAACAAGCAAATATCAATTGTAGTCTGCCAATGTCTTATCTCAACAGATGCTTGCTCTCTCAGTAGTGAATGCCATGGTAAACATTGACAAGCGCGGCAACTGGCAGACGTTTCTCTCATCCAAGGGATACTTGAGACATTTTGCCGAGAGTATCGTACAAGAAGATCAGTCACTGCAGACGTCACTGCAGCCTTCTCCTGAACCACTGAGGGCGCTTTATATTTATGAATCCAGAATGGTGAGTTGTGCCTAATTATTGTTGGGAAAGCAAAATTGATCGTTTTGTCAGGAATGGTGGTCAGTGCAGCCCTTTTATGGCAAAAGAATGTATCTTATATGTAGTTTCCTAACAGTATACTTCCTTTTAACATGATCAAAGTTAGCTTTTTCTCCATAAATCATGTAGTAGTAAAAGGCAGTATATTACTTTTATTGTCTTTACAAGTTGCAACCTTTTCCTAAGTGAGGATTATTGAACCAAGTTAACATAATCCATGTTAAAAGGAAGTATATCATTAGGAAAGTACATATAAGATACATCCTTTTGCCATAAAAGGGCTGAACTGTGGATGTAGTAGGTTTGATTGATATTTGTATTACAGGAGAAGGAATGATAGCGAAATATATCAATATAGCAAATTTTGTATTTTGTAAGTTGCTACATTACATTTGAAACCTTAAAGGTCCATATGCACAAAAGAGTTAGACTGGGTCTAAAGTTAGACATGGTCTAAGTGAAATTTATTCATGCCTCAAAAGCTGTCTTTCTCTGCAATGTCATGAGATATGGTGTGCTATTTTTAAACTTTGTATCCAGATCTTTACAATTTGATAGCTAATTTGAGAACGAAATGTAATTTAAAGGTGTGCATTTTACAAAACTAAAATCCACTTAGACCAGGTCTAACTTTAGACCCGGTCTACATTTTTGTGCATATGGACCTTAAGGTTTAAGACTTAAAAATCATTTAACAACCATTAACCCTTTGAACCTGATAGGCCGATTTTCCGGCCACACAGAGAAAGTAAAATAACCTGATATGCCGATAAATCAGCCTCAGAACAGATGACAGATTGATCATATGACTGCAAGTGGTCATATGACTTCTTTCAAGTCACATGTTCACTCGATGTGAAAGACCTTTTTTTGGCCATGTGTTTATGAAATTTTGCTGAAGAAAACGTGTCAAAAATGGCAAGAAATAGAATGAATATGCAACAACCTCTTGCGCAGATACTTACAAATGATTCTCAGGGAAACAGGGATGTTTCGGATAACAGTCATGTCAGCAATTTTGAGGATGAAAATGAGCAGTGAAAGTGATATTTCTGTTGATTTCATTGACTGCCCAAATATGTAACAAAGAGGGCAGTATGCCACTATATATAACGTTTAGCCAGATAAGGACAGATTTTTACAATACTATGTACTACATGTGGAATGCAGCATAATTTATGCAAATAACTCAGGTGGGGGTGGGGGGGGGGGGGGGGGGGCAACCCCTACAAATAATTCAGGGTTCAAAGGGTTAAGGTGAATTCCCTGATAGCATATTGGTAGTTATTTTTAATATTTTCCTTTATTCCACAGAAAATATTAATTCTTTGAAGATTTCAAGGCATATGTTTCGACAGAGTTGTACTATTTAACCATAAAAAGAAAAGCTAATGTGAAATCTTGCCATTAAGTTAAAATGTACGCCTTTGAACATGTCGATGTGATATAGCCAACCAACTTACAGATGTCATACACATTTATGACATGCATCTATACACTGTGACTTTACTGAGTCTGTCTTATCCCATTGGCACATTCAGCGCCAGCATGGATTTTAATTATTGCATGATCAGGCACCACTTTTGACTCCTTTCTATAATTAATTTATATGATATACCATAAAACCACTTGTGTATACGATAAGCTATATTTTTTTACTGATTGAGGATCTCCATTAAAATAATGCTTGCGAGAAGCTTAGACCAACTTCTTTTTTTTTTCTCGTTCAAATATAAAAGACTGGTTTCAACATTTTTTCTCTGATCCTTCTTTTTCAGTCTCTACTTACAAAATTGTCTGAGAATCCAGCTGGGGCTCAAGCTTTATTACAAGCTGGTATCATGGGAAGACTTGCAGAATGCCACTTCATTGACCTTCGACCTGAGCATGATAATCCAAGGTAAAATATTCGTACAACTGTTGTACAAACTATTGCACAAGTCGTTGCAAGTCGTACAACGACAGTAAGAATAATATTATAAGGTATTGAGATATCAAAATAAATGAATTTACTATCATTTTTTAATTTCCATACAAATACATCACACACAAAAAAGATCCGTTATTCAATTTTTAGTAGAAATTAAAAGAGACCATGAATAATTAAAGATTTTTTATGAATTTCTAATTTCTTAACAGTATAAAAAAAATACTTCTGTTCATATGACTATTTCCATAACATGACATTTAAAACTTAGTTTTAGAGCTCATGTAGAGGTAGTTTAGAGCTCATGTAATTTAGATGAGTGTTACTTTCTGTTGTGTTTTGGTAATTCAATGGAAACCCTCCACGACTTTAAAAAATAGAAACCAGAGCAGTTGTACAAATAACAGCGATACTCTGCTAATTCGTACAATAGTTGTACGAATAGCCATTTCCAATAGCAAGAACATATTCAACCATAGCAAAAGATGTTATATTAGCAAAATATTAAAATGAGGGTAACAGGGATTTTGTAATTGAAAACAGTTAATGCTCAATAATTTGTGTTGTTGGTAATATTACTGGGTTATGGAACTAATAAAGTTCTATTGCAGTGTGGGATTTAGTAGTTTGCAAAGTCAGGAATGAGGAGTTGAGGGTGAGGGTTCAGTTGGCGTCCCCCAAAATGGTCCCACAAAAGAATTAGAGCTCATTTTTCATTTTGGCTAATTTTCAAAATGTTTTACAAATGTTTAAAACAAAATTTTAACAAATTCTAAAAAAATTAATTGGGGTGGGGGGATTCCAAAAAATGGGTCGGTCAAGCCTGTAGAGCAGGGGGTTTTTTTGTGGCCTTATTCCTGTCCGTAAATGACCCCCTCCTGAATCAGAAGAGGGGGACCATTCCCAATGCATAGTTGACCAAATTTAATTACCCACATTTTTATTATCGTGACTTGTTGTGGAATTTGACCTGATACAATGTTTATCATGCTTCACATCTGTGTACATGTAGGCTAAGGAACATTACATGGTAATACTGCAACACTGATTGATTAGATGAACCAGTCTACTATTAAGTATTACTAAGGATTAGACAATGTTACCTCTTGTTGGTCAACAATGTTAAGTGCCCGGTTCCATTCCATGCATGGGGGAACATGCATTGACTGCTGTTGTTACAGATGAGATGACTGGTTTAGTTTAGTGTATATTTGATAATGGACACCCCCTATGAATGTGCGCGCATACAGGTAGGCAAGCTTTTGTTTGGCAGGCAATTTGTGCGCACCCAGGCAGACAAGCTTTCGTTTGCTTGGTTGCTGTGACGTTACAGGTGACATAGACTCTTGACCGAGTAATTGGAGTGATGTTCATAATTCATATCCTACATAATAGTTTCTATGTAATAAACCTTCATACCACTTGATGTAGCTCAATAGGACTCACTGATGTTCTTTATTGGCCATTTACTGATGGTAAGCGTTGTTTGTCAGCCGCCAAGAGTCGTTTCAACGTACTTCAACAGAATAAACCGTATACTCCATACACAGTTTATTCTTTGAAACGACTCCCGGCGGCTGACAAACAACGCTTACCTTTACTGATAGACTAAATTGTTTTGGTATATGTGACCATCCAGCACAAAAGGGCCGTAAAGTCGGCAGAGCTGATTTTCAGGAGAATATGCCTGTTCAATATCTTAAAAAAATGTTTTAGCCGACTTTACATCCCATTTGTGTTGGATGGTCACATATGATGTAAAATAATAAATCACAGCAAATTTGTCTTGCCTTTTACCCTTTTGATCACCCCAGACTGCGTAGCAATGGTATGGAAACAGTAGAGACAGAGTCCTTTATACCCAGCATAATGCATAGGTATAGGCAACTCTTGTTACCGGTACTCAAACTATGCATGGCAATTATGACATCACTAGGGAGTCAGCATAAGGAAGCATCCAAACAGGTAGGAGATTTGTTTTATGTGACCCCCTATTTTATTGAAGTTTTGGACATAATGATATGTAAAGATTTATTGCAAAATTTATTATATCTATTAGGTGATAGGAAAACCTCCTGTTTTACGGGCAAACTTACCTCTCAGATAGGGTCGGTCAGGCTTTTTCTTTTTTCCTCTTTTAAAAAGTCAGGGAAATGTTGGTGAATTTGCAGCAATTTTTGAAATGTTCCAAAAAAGAATCAAACATTTGCCTACAAATTTGCTGAGTGCATTGAAAGTGTCTATTTGCACTCCACGTGGGCGCACCAAGCGCTTGTTTTTGATTTGTTGTCCACGAAGCACGGGTTCGCCAATTTTTACTGTGGGTGATAGAAACTGGTTACCATGTTTTTATTCGTTATTAAAGATTAAAAGTAGGCACATATTTGTAACTTTTGATTTGTATAGTGTCATGTATGAATAAGGTCTATACTTGCGGATGTTTTGTTTCTTGAAAAAAATCAAAACATTTGATGCACTTGTGCACATTTTGATATGCTCACAATTGCACTCCCCTCCGGGGTCGTGCCATTATTCACACATCAAAATCACACTGATTTTTCCAATTTATCTCGAAACAACACATTATTGACCTATAATTGAACTTGTACAATTCTTTTCATAGGTGCTTCATTTTGTTGGGTCTCATGCTGAGGTTTTCACCACTATCATGAGAGAGCAGCATGTTGGATTGAAACTAGAAGCCCTACAAGAATTATCTCTAACCACATCAGTGGTGGCATCTGTTACAGCTGATGGCAATGGTAAGTTGTCATACACTAGAAGCTCTACAAGAATTATCTCTAACCACATCTGTGGTGACATCAGTTATACTAGAAGCCCTACAAAACTATCTCTAAACACATCAGTGGTGGCATCTGTTACAGCTGATGGCAATGGTAAGTTGTCATACACTAGAAAGAAGAAACCCCACAAGAATTATCTCTAACCACATCTGTGGTGACATCAGTTATACTAGAAGCCCTACAAAACTATCTCTAAACACATCTGTGGTGGCATCTGTTACAGCTGATGGCAATGGTAAGTTGTCATACACTAGAAAGAAGAAACCCCACAAGAATTATCTCTAACCACATCTGTGGTGACATCAGTTATACTAGAAGCCCTACAAAACTATCTCTAAACACATCTGTGGTGGCATCTGTTACAGCTGATGGCAATGGTAAGTTGTCATACACTAGAAGGTAGAAGCCCCACAAGAATTATCTCTAACCACATCTGTGGTGGCATCAGTTATACTAGAAGCCCTACCAAACTATCTCTAAACACATCTGTGGTGGCATTAGTGACAGCTGATGGCAATGGTAAGTTGTCATACACTAGAAGGTAGAAGCCCCACAAGAATTATCTCTAACCACATCTGTGGTGGCATCAGTTATACTAGAAGCCCTACAAAACTATCTCTAAACACATCTGTGGTGGCATTAGTGACAGCTGATGGCAATGGTAAGTTGTCATACACTAGAAGGTAGAAGCCCTACAAGAATTATCTCTAACCACATCTGTGGTGGCATCAGTGACAGCTGATGGCAATGGTAAGTTGTCATACACTAGCTATCAGGGATTTCAGTTGGTTGATCTTTTGAAATTCTGAAAATTGGACCTTGATTGATAGAGGGCGTCACTTGATGGATAGAAAGCGTCACTTGATGGATAGAGGGCGTCACTGAAAAAACACATAATACGACTTTAAGTTAAGAAACTACCAACAAAGATTTTTAATGCTACCCTGTTTTCTTCCTTTTAGTTGAATACTATGACACAGACACCCTACAACGTGACTCTTCCACCAGAGGCAACACATCTCGCCTACCTCTACAATCCCACCTGAGTCGTCTTCACCGTCAGATGCTAGCGTTGATGCCCAGATACTGCTGCCTGGACAGGTGGCTTCATGAATTCCGTGCCATGGAGACGAGTCCCGAGGGAAGGAGTAAAGACGAGAGGGAGGGGATTAGAGAGACGTTGCTGGAGATTGCCAGTAATGTGCTCAATTATTGCAGGGCTGTGGTAGCACGATCAGGTAATGTGTGGGGGATAGGTTAGGGGCTAGGGGATGAACTCTGCCGATTATAATAATTAAAAGAATCATTCTCTATCAACAAATACAAACCTCGGATACACACACTAGTGCAAGGCAGTGAAATCCGCACAGGTTTTAGTTCACTGCGTTCATGGCTGGTACTACATGCACAATACTTGCACCTATGCGGCAAATTGATCGAAAAATTGGTTGCTTTGACTAGTCCGCAAATGGATTTACAAGAAATGTGGATTTAAACATAAATTACACCAAATATTTCTAGTTCTTTTCCTTGGGACCTTTTCAACTGACAAGCAGAGATTCAGGGCCCCTTACTTGACCAAATGTGTCAAAAATGCAGACTGTATAGTGATTTACCAATTTGCTTGATTTCTTTATTAACTAGGCAACTCATCTGAGGATTGCCAGGTGCTTTTCACTCCCAGTTTACAGGAGGCAACAGCCAGGGACTATCAACGATTGGAAGGTAAGTTATTAGTCTTTAGCTGAGGCTGTAAATGGTCTTAATCTGCTGTGTTGTAAGGCCAACAGTAAGAGCATTGTGTTGTGATCAGCTCTTATTAATGGCATCCAAGATGGTATAGCGGGTTCAATCTTGACCGCAGCAGGACCCACATTTTGGTCATTATTTTTCTCCCACTATATTTTATTCCAAAACCCATCAGGCCCTAACAGTACTCTTTCTTAGTTCTGTCTTATGCTGCTCTCAATATCATTGAGAGATTTACTGCCAGTGTGTTGACTGAATCGATTCACATGTTCATTCTGCTGACGTTTTTGAAACATTTTGTGGACTTATGCAACTGTCGTCTGCCATCGCATGGACAGTGTTAACCTACACACTGGCCCATGCGGAAAGATAAATAATTGAATAAGTCTAGTCCACTCAGAACTATAAAAAGAAATCAAATTACACATTTTCTGTAACACAATGGAAAGAGCGTTGTGTTAGTGTTTGGAAGGTTGCAGGTTTGAATCCGGGCAGAAGCACATGTGTTGTTGTTTTTCAACATCATTGTGCACTGGCCTGCTCTAGGGAAAGGTAAGTAATGTAATCATTCTAGACTACCCAAATAACCACGTAAATATTTCGCAGATAAACTATTGGTAATAATAATAATAATAATAATAATAATATAATTTATATAGCGCCTAATATCCATTTACAAAGAAATGTTCAATGGCGCTGTAGAGTCAAGTGCTATGCACTGTATGCTTTCGAGAAGAGATGAGTTTTTAGTTTCTTCTTAAAAATGTTGACATTCGGGGATGACTTAATGTCCAGTGGTAATGAGTTCCATAGAACAGGTGCAGCTGATGAAAAGCAACGGCGACCGTACGTAGCGAGTTTCCATCGTGGTACTTCAAGGAGTAGTTTGTTGTTGGAGCGAAGGTTGCGGCATGTACGTCGATAATGGACAAGATCTGCAAGATATTGTGGAGCAAGTCCGTTTAAGGCTTTATAAGTTAGGAGCAAGATCTTGAACTCAATTCTGGATGATATTGGCAGCCAATGAAGCTGCTTGAGTGCAGGAGTGATATGGTCGAACTTTTTTGTGCGGGTAATGATTCTAGCGGCCGTATTCTGTGCACGTTGAAGAAGATGAAGATGTGTATCTGGGATACCATACAACAAGGAATTACCATAGTCAAGTTTTGATGAAACAATAGCATGAACAATAGTAGAACATGACTCATTGTCCATAAGGCAATGTAAAATAACACCCCTGTTCTACTGGCCCGCCCGACTCATGTTTTTTTTAAAGGAAAATTTCGACCAACCGACCGAACCTACCTGAGAGGTCCATTAGCCCGTAAAACAGGGTGTTTTGTTTTATTGTCGTCTAATGCCACAGTGGTTAGGAACATTTTGCTTCTGATTTCAGTTCTAATGTTTTCTGTTTGTATTCTTCACTGCAGGTATACATGTCACTTCACTAGATACCTCTAAGCCACCCAGTCTTGGTGTCGTGATCAGACAATTACGGCAGACATGTCTAGAATTCTCATCTACTCTTGATGCCCACCAACAATTTGTACATAAATTACGAAATGTAGCAGAACTTACCAATGAAGAACTCAAAGAGGTGGGTGTGACGGTTATCATGCTATATAAACTTTCAGAAAATTTGTTTTCAATCACCAATTTTTGCAGTTTACACTTACTTGGTGGCGTCCATCACTACCTGTGGTCAGGGCCATGAGACAACCATCCATCATTTTTAACACACTAAAAATTACACATCAACATTGTTTTGCTTTCACCACCACTTGTACATATTTTGTTGGCACATCACTACTTTCTGTTTTCACTGAGGCAATTGTTGCATCACATCAGCTGGCTAGTCACCGGCACCCCCTTCCAGTTACGTGTCGAGTAAGCTGGTATTAGGGAGTGAAGCATGAAGTGAAGTCGGGACAAACTATGTGACTATCGCGTGAATGAAGTATATGGGAAGAGTAGAAGAACTAAGATAATAAGAGTAAGGCAATGGGACGTACTTAGGTACTTAGATTGGATTAATCATGTTGTGCAAAAGTGCATATTTGCAGTGGTAGTCAGTACACCAATGATGGTTAGATGCCCAAACATTGTATGGGGGTATAAATCATGCCCTTTCATGCATTCATTATTTAGATACTATCAAAGTAGTTATTTTCGTGCAAATAATTGTTTGCACTTTGGCGATTTTTAATTGTTTGCAGTGTTTTTGAATTCAGAATTTGTAGCTTCATCACATGGACCTATACATAAAAGAAATATACTTGCGTGTTATTCTCTTTGCGATAGCTGCTTCGAGCGCAAAAGCACACAAAATAAATGTAGCACAAAAATTTCGACTTTCATAGTATACGTATCACAGACAAGATAACCACACACACATTTTCAGCAATTTTATAGATGACGTAGATAACAGCTATGGTGGTAAAGTCTGGTTTTTAAATTTTATTTCTATGATATAAACTGACGCCATGTTTGTTTTGCTTTACAGCTTACACAGTCGGTACCCAATGCTGCTACAGAAAAGTTGTCATCCAGTCAGCGTCTACAGATGGCGACGAGCAGACTCACCACTATAGTCAGACTCAAGGCCAAAGAGCTGTCGCTGTTGTATTGTATCCTTATTGAGATTCCGTTTGGGAGGAGTGTTAATGATGGCCCGGGCACGTCTTTATTTACTGTAAACAACATTTTAGATAGGGAGAAACCTACACTATACACTTTATACATGTAAATACTGCATATGCGCTTTATTCTGTCACTGTATTGATTTAAGTATTACAAAAATACCACCTCTGCCAGATCGGTTTGCATAGCTCAGTGGATTAGGATACGCTAATGGTGCGAGAAATTACAGGTTTGAATCCTTGTCCAACCTCTCTTTCTTGCAATTAAATGATTGTATTAAGTGAGTAAGCTATGACATTGTTGAAATGATCAAGTTTTAAACTGAAGTAAGAGAATTATTACACATATACCGCAATAAACATAACATAAGTTTCTCCCTATTCAAATGATGTTTACGATAAACAAATTTGGTGCCCTGGGCTGGGAGAGAATATTGATTTATTCTTATGCAGTGGGAATGGTTTATACTCTGTTTGGCCATCTCGAGACAGTGACGTAACTGAACAGGCGCAGCTTTTACGCACGCGTGTGAATCTTCCGCCTTTCAACGCTCGTGTTTGTACGCCAGCGCCTTGAGTATGCGCGCGCGTTATGTGATGCAATTAGTAGAATACGCGGTTACGTCACTTGTCTCGAGATGGCCAAACAGAGTATAGTATGTAAATTATCAAAATAAGTTACCTTTTTCATTGGATCAGGGATTCTATTAATTTTGGGATAGGAAAGTCCTATACTGATGTACGTAGCGAAAACGGTCCCTTTTGCATATTTACATAAATTATGGTAATCGTCCGGAAAGTATTTGGTCAGCATAGAATTGGTGGCACTGTTCATGCGGTAGATCATAAGCTGTAGGATTTCTGTGCGGTAGATTTACACACAGCTTGCTGTCAAAAAATGATACTGACACTGGAGTTGGTTATCCAACTCCAGCGTTTTTTGGATGAAATAATTTGAGTTCCAACGTGTGATGAATTTTATGGGGTTATATAATCAAAATCCATTGTTACATTGAAATCAACGGAATTTCAAAATTAACAGCCATTCGTGTCCACCATCGTTTGCTACAATCACGCCTTATCGGTATAGCGCCACCAAGGCTATGCTGACCAAATGTTTATTTAAAAGTGGCTTCCGATCGGCAAGCTGAGTGGCACACCCCTGATTGGATGCTGAGAATTATTTGCTGTCTTTTACGAGGTCATGGTGAATAGCAATAACATCATCACGCGTCATCTCACATTGTTTGTTATGCTTTTCTTATGAAGATACCTTCCCTTTAAAATGTCTTTCTTCTTTATATTATACCAAACATGTCCCTCTAAAATCAAAATGTCCCTCCAAAGCCAATATATCCATCCAAAGCCATCATTTCCCTGGAACCAAGTTCCTGAGTTGCCTATTTATTTGCAGCCATGAAGGTCATTACGTTTGTTAACCTTAACCTGATCATCACCACACAGACATGGTAGAAAGTTGTTTATTCCTGGTCTGGCGCCACATGGAATACTACCTAGTATACTGCCAGAAGGACCAAGGTTTTAAATTCCCATTGTTATCCATGAGTTCCAGACCGCAACCTAGGAATATGACAGGTACGTTATAACAATCAAGTTATTGTATAAATTCGCAGGCTAATTCATGCATGGGTAGTGTAGCATGTGTGATATATATCCCCAGCAGTCATCCAGGCCATGCAATGCATGCACAGCATTTTCTCTCCGCGTAGCGTGTTGAAAATGCGAATTTGAAAAACGTCACAGATTTTCTTTAAATGGGACTAATCATGGCTTATCATTGTTGTTTTGTGGCAAGTTTTGTGCCTAAAAGATTCATTTAAATGTCTATGTAGCCTGTTTAGTCAAAACATAATTGGAAGTTACTCTATAGGACATAAACAAAGTGTATGACTTTCGTTGAGCACTTACGCTTGTGCTCAATGCTCATATTAAATACTTTAATATGACCATTGAGCACAAGTGTGCCAAGTAATATTTTTTGCAGAACAGATATTTCAAAAAAATGTTTATATATAAAGAGCAAATGTGAACAATAGCCTAACAGACATTAACATGGATAATGAACTTGAGTGATTAGAAATCAAACTGGAAAGTCTCTACAAAGAGCTCTAAAAGGCCAATCAATTGGTTCACTGCAACTCAGAAAACATGCATATGGCCATGCGTTTTGTACTGGTAGCCTGATATTGGGGAGCTGGGACATTTGTGCGAGATTTTCACATAAAATGTTAATTTATTTCATGAAGGCAGGTACCTACATAGACAAATGACCTATCAAATGAAAGCTATTGATGAATGCTTTAAAATGACATCAAAAATTTGCATATAGGTCTTATGGTTCTATAGTTATGCTAATTTAAATTTAAAAATGACAGCGGGGAGCAGGCTCGGGATAAGAAGGCTTGGGATAAGACATTTTGCTTTGAATAAGGGACTACCTATTTAATACATTTTTTGAGTTATTTTAGTCAATGGAAAGTTGTTTGTGGTGTTTTAGATTAATCAAACATACAATTATAAAGCTATATAATGAATTAAAGTTGTTAATTATTTTTAATTACCAGTGCATATGGCCTTGCGTTTTGAACTGGTGGCTTGATATTGGGGAGCTGGGACATTTGTGCGAGATTATCACCCCAAATGTCAATTTATTTCACGAAGTAGTACCTACATAGACAAATGACCTATCAAATGAAAGCTATTAACAGGTGCTTTAAAATGACATCAACAGTTTGCACATAGGTCTTATAGTTCTTGAGTTATGCTCATTTAAATAACAAAATTACAGCATGGAGCCGGCTTGGGATAGGCCGGCTTGGGATAAGACATTTTGCTTTGAATAAAGGACTACGTATTAAATTCAATTTTTTGAGTTATTTTATCCAATGGAAAGTTGTTTATGGTGTTTTAGATTAATCAAACATACAATTTTAAAGTTATTTAATGTATTCAAGTTTGTAATTACCAGTGCATGTGGCTATGTGTTTTGAACTGGTGGCTTGATATTGGGGAGCTTGGACATTTGTGCGTGATTATCGCCCCAAATGTCAATTTATTTCATGAAGGCAGGTACCTACCTATCAAATGAAAGCTATTAATGAGTGCTTTAAAATGACATCAACAATTTGCACATAGGTCTTATAGTTCTTGAGTTATGCTCATGTAAGTAACAAAATGACAGCGGGAACCGGCTTGGGATAAGACATTAATTTGAACCTCGCACAATTTTAAATGAATAATAGGAAGCATAGTAAAAGTATATATATTCTGAAAGGCCTTCATGTGAGGAGCTCAGAAATGAAGTCCTTTTTGATGTAGGGGTAATGCATGTTTTCAAAATGTCAACCTGAATTTTTGCAATTTTTTGTGGAAATTTCTTCCTTCTCAGGTGGATATTTTTGTAAGCATTAACCCGACCTCAAAAATGACCATATTTTTGAGTTCCTCATGACATTTCCTTTCAGAAAATGTATACTTTTACTATGGTGGCATATATGGTTAGTGAACAAAATCATTTTGAACCAAAAACATGCGATTTTGTGAAAATCGCAGAATGTCTCGAGAAAATCCCCCAGTTCAAAACGCATGGCCATATGAGAAACACAAATGGGCAGGGAACACAATACTCAATCTATTTCACTTCATCCGAACCTAACTTTACCGGCGCAACGGTTACGTACACGTTTGTACCTCCCGTCTTTCTAAAGATGCTTCCTCTAGTAAGCGCCCAGCTTACGTACAGCAGTCAAGTAACAACACAGTGACAACTTGGTACAGTGGAAGCTAAATGGATCCTAGCCAGTATCTTTTAACACTATCTATGCGGCAGTTGCTGCAGAAGACATTCCAAAATGTCACAAAATGTTTCAAAAATGTACCATATTTGGAATCACTATGAGAAATACATTGAAATAAGTACAAACATGCCTAGTATTGGTTCTGTAATCCTTAAGATAGACCTTGAAAGTTAGGAAAGGTTTCTGAAAAATCTTTTTTGTATATATGGTAAAACCGATAGCTATGTGAAAAGTGTTAACTGCCAATCTAAACTCCTCAACAAAAGTTCAGAAATTGTTATCCAATCACCATTTCTTGATATATGTGATGCGATCTGTGAAAACCCGCCACATGGTGGCATTTTTCATATTGGAGATATTTATATCATAAGAAAGCTAAAACTGTGCTGATTACAGAACTGTTTCGATCATTTTTCTACGATCACTACAAAAAAAGTTATGAGTGAATGATGATTGTGATGTCATCAAAAGCTACAAAACAAGAAATCATGAAAACAGGCCAAAACAGATACATAATTCAATATAATAACATTATAAGGTTAATAATAAAAATGACTCAAGTAAGTTTTTGAAGGTGAAATTTCATGAAAGATGATGATACAAAGTATTGGAAACTAATTTTCTTTAAAAAAATCTATAAAAAAAATAAAGTTTTTTTATTTTTTTATTTTTTTTATTTTACCCATAATCCCTAGTTCACATTTTGCGACATCCGACGGGTTTTCACAGATCGCATCACATATTCATCCCTAATTTTTGAGATTTTAGGGTCGGTCACTGAGGGCAAAAAAAAGGGTGGGGGTAGAAAGTGGCCTGAAAGTGCACATAAATGTGGCACCTGTGAAGTTACATCATTGTTCAGACTGACTTTCAAAGGCAGTCTGTACATTTTTACTTCCTTTCAAAAAAACCTTTGCAATTGTTTGTTAATGGTTTTACTCAAGTAAAAAAAAACCAAGGTTCTCACAGATATTGAGAATTGGTCCCTTTATTCATATTCTAAAATAAATTTTTTTAGGAGGGAATATTAAATTGTATTTTTGAAACCATGACTTTCATATTAAAAAATGGAAACCATCCGAATTCCAAATTCTCCATACTTTCTCATACGACCTGGGCACACTTTAATTTCATCATAACATAAAATATTTTCATGCTAATTTGACAAAGTCAAGAGAAAAACTTAATCACTGAAATATTGTTATAAATATTTCCCCTAGAAATGATAAAGTCTCAAGAATATCACAAATATGTTTATACAAACTTGTAAGAAGCTAGCACAGTAGTTCAATGGGTTCCCAGTATTTCCTTTCGCTTTGTAGCATGAAATGGTGTCCTAATACTTTTGGTTGCTAGTAGTGTAGTGTTTTATAATTAATTATATGCTTCAAAGAATCTTAATGCTTCCAACTTATCTCATGTTCCAATTAACCCCCATCTCCCCTACAGTGAAATTGAACCATACCATATGCTTTTAATGATAATATGTACAATGATTACTTGGTGGGTTTTTTCTTCAGATTATCCCAGTTTCTCCAGTGGCTCCAGATACTATGATGATGATACCCCATCAGCCCTTGTCAGTCCACTAGCCCTGGGAATCACCAAAGAAGATATCAAACAGGTATATTTATTGAATAGACGTTATTTGTAATTGGCGTACTTACGTCAACAGAGGGCCGTGCTATCCAACTGCATGCTCAGAGCAATTAGTGCTCCGAAAACGAGGCTAGGGATGTAGCCGAGACGAGAGTGATGTAGTTTTTCAATGTGGTGAACTTTGCACTAATCTTACAAATTCTTCATACTTCTGAGCTGTTCAATATTTGACCTTATTACATTTATGAAATAAACTTGAACATATAAACTATCTATTCCACTAGTTTGAAATGAAATGTTTGCTGGTAACGGACACTATTTAGGAAAATGTAAAAGTTCACAGTTCATTATATTGCAGTAAGAGTACGAGATTGTATATTTATCGGCGTTACATCGAGTATGTCTCCCTCTTTGACATGAAATCGCCAATTACAAATAACGTCTATGAACTTGATCACAGGGTCTCCCATTGATTGGTCATACTGGTATCTGAATAACCAATCAGTCACAAAGTAGAGGATGGTTGTGCTTACTCAATAGTAAGGAGGGGAAAAAAGGTTCAACAGGTGGTCAGACATTTTATGGGGTTGGTCAGGTGGCAATTTGTTTGCTATATTCCCCCAAATACTATCCTTTGGCATATTAAAATAACAACTTTCGAAATGAAAAAATAACTTTTTGACAGGGAAAAAATCAACATTTTCTCTTGAAATTTTTCAAAAATTGAAAAAAAGGAGGCGATAATAATCTGAAATGTTGCACATTCTTGGTAAGTCATATTTTTAGTATGAGAATAACATTCAAAGATTGATGCATTTGGAAAGTTGTGACAATAGAATACAATTTGCTATTTTTGTATCCCAAATTCCATGCATATTGTGTATAGGTCAATAAATGCATAATATAATATGTGTAATTTCAAGAGAAATTGGGATGCACACACGTTGATGTTTGAATAATGGCACGAACCGTAGGGGAGTGCTTTTGTGAGCATATCAACATTTGTGCAAGTGCATTGTTTTTACTCATTTTTTTAAAAACAAAAAATGCGCATGGTTTGACCTAATTTTAATAATTCGTACACAAAAATACAAATCAAAATTTACAATTTTGTGAATACATTTATTCTCTTAAAAACAAATAAAACACAAGTTTCATATCACCCGCAGTAAACAATCGGCTAACCCATGCTAAGTGAACAACAAATTTAAAAAAATGTGTTGGTCGGACATGAATGGTGGGTACACAGAGTGCAATTAGACACATTCAATGCTTTCTGATCGGTTTATAACTACTAAGAGTGTTATCGTTGTGTATGGCCTTCATTTGGTTATAGAACTTTCAAAAATGTTACCGAATTTACAAATTCTTTTTCAACAATTAAATGTATTAATATTTTTTTCTTCTTTCTTTTTTCTTTTTTCAGTTAAAAGTTGATGCACTGACTTGCCTAAATGACACACTTCTCAAACAAGTTACAGACATAGAGGGACGCTATGGAAAGGGGCGCTCTCGATATGCCTTTATGGCAGCCCTCACACGACGAGTACGAGGATTACTTGTGCTAGAAGCAGCTTAGTTACCATTGTTACTGTTTATAATATTATTGTATGACTTGTATCTCGTGATAAGTTTTCTATCTGGCTGTTGCACACAACAACAAAAACAATGTTTATGTTTTATTTTTATACTGTAATTCCTTATGAAGAGATCAGATGTAAAACGTCACATACCTATTATAGAGGGCTTAGTGCCACAAGGTCCTATCTATAATAGCTGGCAGTTGTTATACACTCGTCAAAAGAAGTTCCTGGACACTCATTGAAGTTCAAATATTTCACATAAATATTTAATATAAATTAAACAATTGCATGTCAAAATAAGCAGACAATAATTCTCTATCATGTCTGTATGAAATTAAGATGTACGCATTCATGCATGGCTGAGCACATTCATTAAGCAATGGTAAGGTGCGTAAAAGGAAATTGCAAGAAATAAGCATTTACAGTCATTTGAATGGAGGGATTATCCAATTTTTTGCAATCTTCTTGCCATTGTCAAGTGAATGGGATCTGCCATGCATGAGTGATCATGTCTAAATTCCATGTTAAGCTGTTAGTGGATTACTTTCTGCTTATTTTGATATACAATTATATATATATAATCATATATATAATTATATATATTCTATTAAATATTAATTTAATTTAAGTGTCCAAGAACTTCTTTTGCCGAGTGTATATGGGCTAGTAGTACATATGCTGAGCAATTGGTATAAATTAAATGTAACTCTGAGCAGCTATTGCAGATATGGTCTTTTTGTTCAGATACCTAGTAATGTGATAAGGCACTATCTGTAATAGCCGCCATATGTTATACACGTCTGTCTGTTGCTCTAAGGTGCACCTTTATAAAATGCAACCTTACACATGGCCGCCTTTGTAGATAGAATCTTTTGGCTCCAAACCCTCGTTATATCATTGGTTAAGAATAGATATCTTTATTTGGAAAAAGGAGTTCTACATTTTTGTGGAATAAGGAGTGACTGGGGTGCTATTCATAATGCAAGTGTGGATTAATGTATGTTAAAACAGTGAATTAGTGATAAAAATAATAACAATTCCAAATTGGCATGTCAGAAAGTGGAATAGATATGTGTACATCATTTGTTTATATTAAATACATTGTGGGCTCAGAAACACAAGGCCTTATCTCCATTTTGAGAAAAAGTCTGTTGAAGATTTTTAAACGCACTGGGGAGATGGTTATATGAGGCCTTGTGATACTGGCTATAACTTTGAAAAGGGCTGTGTTATGGAGATAAGGCTGTGTGTTACTGGAAAGAGAATTTCTTTCTGGAAATTTTGATACCAAAATCTCATTTTTGAAAAATGGACATGAGGCCTTGTGTTTCTGAGCCCTCGATTTGTTTATATTAAATACATGTCTGATAATAATATGACAGGTTTGTCAACATGGTGGAAGTCTACTTTTTCCTCCTAAATCATAATTTACCAATTTTACCAAAAAAATTAAGGAGGAGACCAGCAAGCACAACATTGTGCACAGGGCTGGAATTCAGATTTTTTTTCCAACCAGCCAGCCAGTCGGCAGGTAACTCTCAAAATATACCTGTCCAACAGAAATGCCACCAGCCAGTGTATCACACATACACTGTGAGTTCGAAAATGTTCAAAACCTGCTAGTTTGGCGGGTACTTTTGTATCTTAACCCGCCAGGCGCAACAGTTACCCTCTATGGGCAGGCGGGCAGGTACTATTTCCAGGCCTGATTGTGCATTATATGTTAGACAAATAATTATCAAGCCCAAATCATATAGTTATATAGTCCATCTTTTTTAAATGGCATGTTGAGATGGCAGTTTTTATTTGGTATGATGTTTTTCCTATAACTACCGAATATGAACTCAATCATTATTTTTCTAACATAATTATAATATACAATGTTAATGTTGTGCTTGCTGGACTGCTCCATTAAGAATGCTGGTTTTGAGACATGCCATGTGGAAAAGTAAGAAATGGAAAGCCTATTTCTTCTTTAATGCCATCAGTCCAACAGGTATTTGGTGGGCCATGTTTGTTTATTATAATCTCTTCTGACATTTCATATAATGATATTGAATATTTAAACGTAAGTTTACTTAGCCTATATCTATTTCTTTTAATGACTATCGTGTTATTCAAATGTGTATCAAATTGAAAATAATATCAGTAGGTCTTTGATGTTACAAGGCATATTATGCAATCTTTTGCATGGAACGCCCTCTATCTTTGATTTTCCCCTCTAAATGCAATTTTGGGTCAAATTACATTTTATAAGCATGAAACTAAAATATCTTCTAAGTTACAGAGCAATACGTTTCCCAATTACTTCAAAATCATGGTTTGCAACTGCACAAGTGAACACAATAGTAGGGAAAGCTTTACAATGATGATGTATTTTTTAAAATGTTGAACACTCCTTAATTTGAAGCAGATTCCATTATGATTTAGTTAAATTCAAGATTTTTTTTCACTGTAAATGCAATCAAGATAGATGTATGAGTTCGGGAAAGTATTTAAACTGATAGGTCAAACTTCGTTATATGTGAGAAATAAATATATGTAAACATTTGACAAAGATCATATAATATTGCTTGAAATTTTGTGGACATTATAGAATAAATGGAAACTATTAAATATATGTAATTTGGCATTATTAGCACTCAGCACCTTCCCGTAAGGCAACGAAAAAACGCACCTTGTTCTACGGGCAAATGCAAATGGACCTCTCCAGTAGAGTCGTTTGGTGGGAAGGGGTTTTGTTGTTTTAATTTTGGTAAATTTTCAAAACAAATCTCAACAAAAACTTGTGAAAAATGGGTCGGTCAGGCCAGTAGAACAGGGTTGGTTATTTCAATTGCCTAATCAGTCATTTATTTCTTCTGCATAAAAATTGGTACAAATTAACAATGTCTGATTATTTTATTATTTTCTCAGGCATAACAACATTGGTATCAAAAGATGCCTTGGACATGCGCACATTCTTTTCATTCGTTTAAATCCATCAGATAATTCTTGATTACAGGAGATGTCCAGCAAGCACATCATTGTGCATTATATGTTAGAAAAATAATTATCAAGTCCAAATCACGTAGCTATATAATGTAGAACAAAACATCATACTTTATCACAAAACAATCAAAAAAAGCCATCTCTCAACATGCAACTTTTAAAATTCATGGCGATCAAAAGGTCCTGGTATCAATAAAGTATAGATATACAATACACTTGTGCAACTATCAATAACCATGACGTCATTGATAGTTGATATCGGGACTTTCGATCACCGGGAATGTTAAAAATTGCATGTTGGGAGATGGCAGTTTTTAATCGTTTTTATGATGATTTGTTCTATATAACTACCCGATTTGAACTTGATAATTATTTTTCTAACATATAATGCACAATGTTGTGCTTGCTGGACACCTTCTTTAATGAAGATGCCATATTTAGTTCCAGAGATGTCACTTTTCAAGACAATTTCAGGAAATTTTGTTCAGATTTTATGAATATTTGTTCAGATTTGAGGAAATTCAGGAAAATATGTCCCACTTCGCAATGTATTATTAATTGCAGAAAAATCAAAATTTCCTGAAATGTTGAAACTGTCGAGTAGCATCTCTGTTCCAGCAGGAGAGTAATTTATTTGATTATGTATGTGTATCAGATTCAGAAGATCATGGATTAGATTGAAGTCAAGTTTAGTTTAAGTGGGTGGGTTTTTCCCTGGGGATCTCAACTAAGCAGGCCAAATATTCAATGATTTTGACCAAAATAAGTAATAGGGACAAACCACAGACAATGAGCATTAAACAATTATTTTGTTGTTCTTGGACAATAGGGGTAAATAGAATTATGTTTTCAGACTACAAAATCCAGGAATAATTTAAGCAGGACTGTTTTTTGATTAAGACAAGTAAAACAAATAAAGACTTGGATGTCAGGTGTATAAGTCGTATAAGATATTTTGTGCACACTGTTTGTACATTAATACTTGAAGCCTTGTAAATGATCATAGAACAAAAACATGCAAAATAAAAATGACTTGCTTTGTATACGGATGGATCTATGTGTGCTATTTGGTTTTCTGTATATGATAGATTATTCAAATTTAAGGTTTTCCAAAGGCAGCCGTCTTCTGGGTAAATGGGTGAAAATCCAAAAAGGTGGCCAAAATTTGTGCTATAGTTCCTTATTTTATGCAACAAAACAATGTATTTTCCAACATATTTCACTCTTGAATCAATTTTCAAGGGTGAAAATCAATAGAGTATTCAGCTTTTGTATAGACCATTTCAAATCAAGATCGGAAAGCCAGGTCACAATGTAGCGTAATGAGGACTTTTTCTTTAAAGATTTGGTTTTCTTTTTCCTAATGATCACTGTTTTGAACCAATATAAAAAGCTATTCTTGGATTAAATGAAAAAAATAACGCAAACATTTCCAATCTACCTTGTAGCAGTGCGTAAGTTGCAAAGTTTACATTTGCGAAATGTTCATGCCGTGAATTAGGCCAGTATTGTTGATTTGTGAATTTTTTAATTTTAGACGTGTTCATCTTTCCAATGATACCACATGTGTAGCAATCACTTGTTTCAGTGCTAACCAACTTGCTTAATAATATGAGACATTGCAATCTGAATGTGCCAAAATCACTACATTTAATCATTATCGGCAATCAAAATCTTATAAGCATGCATTAATGCAACATTATGTTCTTGTGGTGTAAACCAAGTGGGTCAATCAAACATTCATATGCACCAATTGTGGGGGTGGGCACTCATGTATAAAAGTTGTACGCATCCACATGAATGCACAAACATTCATATGCACCAATTCAGGGGGTGGGGGTGGGCACTCATGTATAAAAGTTGTACGCATCCACATGAATGCACTCCTAGAAACCACCATAGCAAGGATTGTCAAGGAAGTGAAAAAAGTGAGTCTACAAGGATTTCACACAATTAAGAAGAACACTTGAAACTGAATAAGGGTGCTTTTCTTGGAAGACAACACAGGTCCATTCTGTCCTAAAAACCACCGTGTTCTACAGACCTGACTGACCCCTTTTTCCTCATTTCTTTTTTTAATTCCCAAAATGTTTGGAAAAAACAAAAACAATGCCGACCGACAACCCTACTTGAGAGGTCCGAAGAACAGGGTTATTTTCTGTGTTCTTAAGGGAAGTGTCAACCCTATTATTTTGATGATCAACTTTTGCTTCTAAGTTTGAGAATATTTAATAAAAGTACATACAAGTATACATTTATAGAAAGGAAATTTGATAAGGAATCCGATGGTGATATCAATGTGATACCAAATAAACTCAATTTTGAGAAATGAACCAAAAAGCGTTTTTTTTACCCCACATTTTTCAGACAGCATAACTATAAAATAAAAAATGGTAATTTGTTCTAATATACATTTTTGTAAACAAAACAATTTTGTCTAGGAGGCAATTTTTTCTTTTTCCAAAATAAGGCTTAGTTTTGGAAATATTGCTAAAAACATCGGAAAAGGGTAAAAGTCTTGTTTTTTTGCATACATTTCGCTAGAAATGGATGCATATCTCGAGTTTAAAATCCACAAGCGAAAAAATAAAAAATTACCTCCTAGCGCTGAAAGTCCTCTACACAATGGTAGTAAAAGCTTACCTGATAGTTTGATATATTTTTAGTTATGTTGTCTGAAAATTCGTAAAATTCCTTCAAATTTGAACTTCTAGAAAACATCGATTTAGTAAAAAAAATTGACCTTTTTCACCATTTAAAGCTAAATATTCTTGGAATACACGGGCGTGTGACCTAAAAGGCGAGTATACTATTATAAACAATCAAAATAAACTATCAGATTCAATTTATATTGTCACAATGTGAAGAAATTGGAAGAAAACTGAAATTTAAATGATCGTAAGATTGGCCTTTGTTTACATTTTTAGACATTGTTTTGCGCTCTTTTGTTTTTCGCGTCTACGTCGCGGATATTAAGCGGCGCGTCTAGTATTACGCACGGGAAGATTCAGCGCGCGACGCTGATCGAACAGCTGTCGCAGCATTTGAAAAGCGCGGAACTCCGCTTAAATTCCCGCCAAATAACCATGCACCTTTTCCCGACTCAAATTTACCAAAACAACAATTTTAAATCACCCAAAAGAACGGGAAATAATCGCTTCCGATTAGTAACTTATGATGGTAATGATAGAATACATATAAAAGTATAAAATAATAGAGGAATATGAAATTCAATTTTTGAAACAAGTGCCGGGTTGACACTGCCCATAACAACTTTGTATCTGAGTGCACCCCCCCCCCCCCCCCTCCCATGGGCACAATTACAATTAGGTCTAATTGTCCTAGTCTAATAAGTCACTGCAGCAATGAATAAATAACCATCAATACCCTGTTGAAATCAATATTCACATCATTTATTTCCTCTAAAATTGCTAGTTTAAATTTACACAATATACATTTGGTCATGGATTATATACATTTGGTCATGGAAGATGAAAGCTTACTTCCCTGAGAACGTATTAGACTGGTATTTCTTTTGGATACTTTTGAAACACATGTAATTATTAACACCATAATACCAGTGTTGTTGTAACCAAGTCACTAAACCTCAAGAGAAAGTCACGTCACAGACAGTGTGAGTGAGTAAGTCAAGTCTCTCAAATTTCGCTTGATCACATCACAATTGATAAAAACTAAATGTAACTCGGAGCAGCTATTTCAAATATGTGCCCGGTCACATCAAATCATACCTCTTGAGGTCTTTTATCCAAATCCAAAGTCTGATTTTAAAGAAAGGGTCCTTCCTGCAAGCACAACATTTAGCATTATTTGTTAAAAAAATAATTTTATAGCCAAATTTTTTTAAAAAGTGCATGTTGAGAGATTGCGGTTTTTATTTGTTTTTGTCATAAGTGTGGTGTTTTGTTCCATTTAATTACAAAAGTTGGGCTCGATAGTTATTTGTCCAACATATAATGCACATTTTTATGCTTGCGGGACACCTCCTTTAACATCATCAAAATATGCCAAAATCAAGCCTTATATTGTTACCTCTTTATTGAAATTTAGCCTTAAGAATCAGAAAATATGATGAATAGATGCTTGGCATTTCCTATTAACTCTTAATATTTTCCAAGACATTTTACTTCAAAACTATAAACTAGAAAAAACGACAATAGGTATGTTTTGATGTAATGGGTCACATATGCTCTTTTTGTTCAGATACATAGTGATGTGAAAAGTCATACATGTAATAGCTGCCATATTATACACTTCTGGCTTTCAACAAAATCTGACCCTACACATGACAGCCGTTGTAAACAGCTTATTTTTAAGATAAGCCTCTCCATGCTGTCACATTTGCTTTCAAGGTGAATTAGATCACCTTACAAACTAAAGCACCTATTTATTTTGTTTGTGCCTTTGCATCTAAATATAAAGAGTAGGCTTAATATGTAAACCAATAACATTATTCAAACTTAGTTGTAAACATGATTGAAAACCATTTCCATGACCAACAATTTTATATACAAACATTCACATGACATGGGCAACCAAATTTAGATCAAAATCCACATAAATGCTGTACATTTTGTATGAGTGCAGCTAGAATAACAATTGTGGTGTACATAATTTATTAAAAGCACCAAGGCAAGACCTCATTTCATTTTAAAATTCTCACAAATATACTCCGGGTTAAAACAAGTCCCCCTCCACCCACCGTCATAGGGTATGTATAGTCACAGTAGTATGGCAACAACAAAAAAAGAAACCTAGTAACCCTGTTCTACGAGCAAATGGCCCTCACAGGTTAGCTCAACCATCAATCAGGCTTCAGTTTTCTTCTTTCCCCTTCAAAATGAACATAAACAAATCTGTAAACAAATGTTGCCATAATTTGACATACCAATTTTGTTTATTTGGGTCGGTATTCTTTTGCACATGAATTTTTTTACACAGATTTCTAAACAAATGGGTCGGTGGGAGCCTTAGAACAGGGTTGTTGTTTTAAGGGACAAACTTTATGGCTGTGTCTGCTTACATTGTAGAGAATGGATAACTTTTTCTTGTGAGTCTAGATATGTGTATTGACATTCTTAATCATCCATTGCAATGAACACTTGTGGAGGAGCCCTCAAATAGCTATTTCAACAGCAGCAGCCGAAGGATGATGATACTGATGCAATGAATAAATCAAGAGTAAGTGGCAAATTTTTACAAATATAACAAGTCAAAATGGCTTTCAGAGATCCCATTTTTGTTCATACTTTTGCATACCATGTATGTACACATCTCTGTGATGACAGCCATTTTGTCATTGTGTTTGATGATTTAGAATGTCAATGGTACACACAAGAAGTTGCTGATAGTCATAAACGATTTACAAAATGAAAATACAATTTATTTAGGTGATATAGTATGATGTTGGGAGTGGCGGGAGTATGACCTGGATAAACTGAGAGTAAGAAAGTCTGTACACCAGGTTTTTTTTTATTTGGCAAAGAGAAAATTAATGAATTTCAAAGCCAATATCTCAGACAAATCCCCTTTTTCATCTTGAGACATTTTAATGCACATGTGAATACTTATAAAACACTTATTAAATACCTTTGGAAATCAAATAAATGTGGCTCTTTGCTGTGAAAATGAGTTGTTTTATAGTACAGATTGTTGAGAAATTTGGTCGGTCTAGCTGGTGAGACTGCAGCCATTTTCAACAAATATTTTATTTGTGTTTTGTAAGGTGGAGGTGTGGTGGCAAGCCAGATGTTAAAATTCATATCAAATAAAACTTCCCTTCACAAGTGTCTCAGAGTGGGAGGGACAGCAGGCAATTTTTAACAACTGTTCTTGCATATCTGGTTTCCACCCACAAAGGAGAGACTTAAATTATATTTGTAATAAATTATACTTCGGTTGCCCATCATAAACTCTTATCCTCTTTCGAATATACAACAACAACAAATCTCCTATCTATCTTTCATCACCAGTAGAAACTGGTAGAGATTAGATTAGCCGCGGCACTCAGCCATCCGCCACCCTCCTGTTGTTGTTCCTTGCCGTGCAGCCTGACTGCCTTGTCCTTCACAGGGCTGTCGTCTTCGGGGAGGTAGTCTGGCAACGAATGGTTCTCTTTGTTGGCAGCGGCTGGATTAGCACCGAACGACAACATCACCTGAAGGATTCACAAAATGGGGCAAATTTAATAATCTAATGCTCATTACATACTAGCCAGTGGCAGATATTGGCGATTTGGAATCACTCGATGGACTATGGAATACAAATCGCCCACTGCAACTCTAAAGATCGAACGACCAGTCGCGCAAAAGTTGGATTGAAGTCAACCGCAGCGATTCAGGCAGTGCGACTTGGTGCGACTTTTGGAAAGTCGTGTGTGCGTGTGATCGCCGCTGACTAAAATGGAAATGTTTGAAGATCAATTACGTCATTTAGTCGGGGATCTACGGAGGGTTAGTGTGCACCCCCCCCCCCCCAGGACTCCCCCAAACCAACTTTTTTTATTTCCTATTATGATCCTAAGACATAATCAGGATGTTACCAAAAATATTTTCATATTGCTAAGGGGTTATGCAAGATGGCGTCCAAAATGGCCGCCATAACTGGTCAAATCTCATAAAATGACATATAGCAATCAAATTGTATAGTGAAAGTATAGTTTTAATAGTGGGATGTATGTATTAGACCACTAGACACTCATATCCAGAACTTTTGCTTTGTTAACACACCTAAATCCAAGATGGCCGCCAAAATGGCCGCCAAAATTGGTAAAATTCTATATATTGGCATATATATAAACCAACATGTATGATCAGAGTATAGTTTTAAAGGAGAGACGAAAAGGAATTTTGAAATTGCTGGTTTTGGTATTAAAATGTCATATTTGGTATTTCATTTACGCTAACAAAAGTTTTGGGCTTCGTATTTTGACATAAGTCGACTTTTGGGCGTGTTATTCCATGCATTTCGAAGAATCTTTTTTTATTTTGATCACGTATTTTGGGCGCATCGAGTGTTTTGATGCGCCCAACTGTCAAGCAACTCGCGCGGTTTCACAAAAACTACGCCAATTAATAATGGCGGATGTTTGTGTGAGACAAGTGGGATTACAGAGAGGAAGTTAGGCTAGTTAGCATTGCTCGTAATTTCTGTTTGATAGTGTTTTGAGATGAGGAGTTTGCGGATGAGGTAGAGAGATTGATGGAGTTGAAAGAAAAGGAAGAGCAGTTTGGTCATGGGGGAGAAATTGCCGTCAGGAGAAAACCAATTCGAGCCTTCGAAAAAGAAAACGGCGAGTCTAGTGAGTAGTGTTGTTGGATCAGGAAACGACAACATAACATAGCTTCTTCTACTTTGTACAACACGGGGTACAACACAGCTGATCAGTTCCGATATCCGGAAAGACCATGGATGGATGGATGGCATAACAATTGCCTTTGTTTTGGTAAGAAATCTGATACACAAGTGTAGTAGTGTTGTGGTATAGCCTACATAGTACATGTGTATATTTTGTATTTCTTTCCCATATCCCCCACAATCCAAATCATTAAATAATAATAATTAATATTAATAAGCTTACTAAACTTTAAATTTTAAATTTATTTATGATAAGACTAAAACTAAAAGATTAGCCCTAACTGCCGCCCTAACCAAATATATAAAATACGGTATCATCTACCATTCACTACCACTACCAGAATCCTAGCTCTCTCCCGCTGTAGGCCTATAGATATGATAGAGAGCTAGCTACATGAGCTATCACTATCACTAGTAGTAGTATCAGCCTATTCATGAATGATTCAATCAAAATCCTGAATTTTTCAAAGCTAGCTCTCTGACTTTGGGCCAAATAACAAAAAATATGTGTCCGCGGTTTCACATCCCCGCCCGCACCAATTTCCTATTCATGAATGATTCAATCAAAATCCTGACTTTATTCAAGCTAGCTCTCTGACTTTGGGCCAAATAACAAAAAATATGTGTTTCACATACCCGCCCGCACCAATTTTTGACGCCGCTCCAATATTATTATTGAATATTTGTTATTTTCAAAAATTCCTTCAAAATTCCAAAAAAAAGTTTGAAAAAAAATCAAAATTCATAGTCATACCTGTCTTTTTTGATGTACATGTGAGTGTGTCCATCATTTTTAACTATATTTCAATGAAAAAGACGCAAGAAAAAACTCGTTGGCATAGATACTAGTAGTGGTACAAAAATCGAAACAATTTTTGCAAAAAGCTTGTAATTTGGCTTCTGAAAAATAACAAAAATTCCAAAAATAACAAATAGTAAGTGCCCGCCCTCACTGATTTTTAAAAAAGTCCGGACGAGAAACACTTTATTTGTGTTACTTGGCCTTGTACAGTAATAGTATGCAATAGACTGAGAGCTATGCTATGGAATATGAGTCCATGTCATTGTCTTGGGCCTGGGGATTTTCATCAATATTTAGTCAAAATGTTGCTTTCAGACAGATTATCATGTTTAAAGTTGAAGACATGCAGTGGTAGGTGATTCCGGCTACACTTAAGGCCAAATAATATAAAAAACAGTTTCTCGTCCGGGCTTTTTGAAAAAAGGAAGGAGGAGGCCCCTTTTTTTTAATCGAGCTTTCGGCAGCTTGGTGCTAAGCATTGGTTTCCAGTTTTCTGCTTTTCAAGCGGAAGTCGAAGTTTTCGACTTCCGCTTTTGACCTTTTTTCCATTTGCTGTTGTTTCTTAAATGACAGCCACCTTTTCTAACACCGTTTTCAGACTTGTATTGGCTACAACTTTATTGAAAACAAAAGGAAAGACAAAATACAGATGTTTATACATTTATTTGACTTAAAGGTATATTATGTGATCTTTCCAGAGAACGCCCTCAACATCGAGAAAAAAAATAGAAAGCAGATTTTCTTGCAGATTTACATTTCTGATCATAAATCATGCATACATTCCAAGTTACAGGGCGATACGATTCTCAATTACTTCAAAATCAAGGTTTTAGAGTGAAAATAAACTGTCGGAATCCCGACAGTTTATATTTTTCACTCTAAATTCACTCTAAAACCGTGATTTTGAGGTAATTAGGAATCGTATCGCTCTGTAACTTGGAATGTATGTATGATTTATGATCGGAAATGTAAATCTGCAAGAAAATCTATTTTCTAAAAAAAATCATGAATAGAGGGCGCTCTCTGGAAAAGATCACATAATATGCCTTTAATTTAAAGGTATATTGTGTGATATTTTCCAGGGAAAGCCCTCAATCCTCGAAAAACATTTGGAAGCAGATTTTATTGCAGATTTACATTTCTGATCATAAATCATGGATATATTCCAAGTTACAGAGCGATACGATTCCTAATTACCTCAATCATGGTTTTAGAGTAAATTTAGAGTAAAATAAGTTGTCGGCGCAGACACAAGTTTATTTTCACTCTAAAACCATGATTTTGAAGTAATTAAGAATCGTATCGCCCTGTAAACTTGGAATGTATGTATGATTTATGATCAGAAATGTAAATCTGCAAGAAAATCTGCTTTCAATTTTTTTTCTCGAGGATTGAGGGCGTTCCCTGGAAAAAAATCACATACTATACCATATAACATAGAAAAAAAACGATACCTTTTTTGGTTAAAAAAGTGTTTTGTGGGGTTTAAAATTAAAAAGAAGGAAAAAAAGAAAAAAAGGAGGCGGCCGGCAAAAAGGAAGCGGGCGGGACGAGAAACTGGTAATTTTTTTATTTGGCCTAACAGTAAAAATATGAAGCCAACGGTCTATGCTTGTTTGCATAGCTCTAGGCATCGGGTAATCAAATTCAAAATTCGAAGTCAGTTTTTCTTGGAAATTGAAATAGGACGAGTATGTTTTTACAAGATTAGGATGATCCAAATTCAAGCCAGTATTTTGTGGACATAATAGTTAAAACAGGTTGAGCTATTTAACCAAGGCCAGCATAGGCTAGGCATACATTATTTGAACATTAATTAAACATGATATTTACAATTTTTGATATGAAGCAAAAGTAACCAACACTGACTCTGCTTTAATTTTATAGCTCTCAGTCAGAGCTATGATTCAGAGCTAGGTTTAGTTGAGCATGGGCAGGCAATATCCTCAAATATAAAAAACCTGCAAAAAAAACTAATTGTAGTGTACATATGTATGTTGACAATACAACCAATGTTGGCGAAAATCAATTGACAATAATCCATCACAATTCTTGTCTGTGTTTACATTTGTAAGTGTAAGATTTACCTGTGATGGTGCTGTTAAAAAATACAGTTCGCATCGATACAAGGCAGTGTGCCCCCCTCCCACCCACCCCCTTTTTTACTGTTGAAAATAAGAAAAAATAGGTAGGTCGGGCCCATAGAACAGAGTGTTTGTTCATCAACATTGTAATGTTAACATTTCTAAATTGTCAATGTTGATTCTTTCTTTTTATGCAGGTGTTCATGTGATCAGTGCAAAATCCTGCCTCATTTCCATGATGGAGAATGCATATGTTGCAATGAAATCCCTCAAACACAGACGATGGCTGCCGATGAGGGTAAATCATGCATTACCCAATCTCCAACTTTGGACCCGATACACTGGTCCTATGCCTTGCCTGGGAGTTGCAGACCATTACCACAAAAGTGTTCGTTCATTTGCAGCCAGGAATAATGAGTATGTTTTAGCCTGCAATTTCTGTATTTGAAGAGCTGTGTTGCAAAAGGGCCTACATCCACTTCTACCTGTTACTCATTTTGCATCATTGAATGCTATTCATTATGTGTAATGTGGCTTGTATTGTTGGTGCCTACTGCCTCAATTGGCGTGCATGGATGCACTAATCCAAGTCAATAGAAACAGTAATGAACACAGCAATACAATAATTGAGGACCCTAGATGATAGATCTAAAAGGGGGTTAAGTCACATTGAGAAAAATGGAAAAAAACTGGGTTTCATTGTGGACTTGACCCACTCAGGTTGAACCTCCCATGGACTCTCACATAGCTTTACCACATGACTTAACTGGAACATTTGAACAGAGGGTGCAGAGATCCTCCTTGTTGCAGAAACTGATACCTAACTACAATTTCACAAGATTGTGACTTAACCCCCTTTTAGATCTAGGGTCCTCAATTTGAATAATTCCATGGACTTGTCAATGCAAATTCAATAATGCAAAATGAGTAACATGTAGAAGTGGACGGTGGCTCTTTTAAAACACAGCTCTTCATTTTGATATACAGGGTGAGTCAAAAAAAAGTGTACCCTAATTGAAAAAATCAACAACAAAAATTTTGACCACAAAATCAAGGCAAACAAAACTTTAAATGATTGCACCATTTCTTTGCTACCATCTGGAAAAAAAATCACGCTATTTGATGATAGGGCCTACCGTTAAGTAAATATGACTATTTCTCTACTGTACAGGAACTGTTTTTTCACCTAAAACACGGTTTTTGTCTCGCCTGATGTAATCAGAAAGAGACTATGTTATCACTAATTCTGTCCGACGCCAGCCGTGTGCTAAGAAATACCTTTGTGATGCGATATCTGGAGATCCGTAAGGCCTATTGTGATGGGACTTGGTGGAGGGAAGGGGGGTGGTGCGTTCTGTTGCTGATTGATTTTTCAAGGTCATCGGGGGTCATACAAGGTCATCGGGGTCAATGCTTAAAACTTTTGAGACGCGTTGTGACGCGATATCTAGAGATCCGTAAGGCCTATCTTGATGGGACTTGATGTCAGGGAAGGGGGTGGGTGTTCTTTTGCTGATTAGATTTTCAAGGTCATCGAAGGTCATTCAAGGTCATCGGGGTCAAATATGGGGCCAAATAAGATCTGTAAGGCCGATTTTGATGGGATTAGGTGGAGGGAAGGGGGTGGTGTGTTCTTTTTGCTGATTACATTTTCAAGGTTATCAGAGGTCATTCAAGGTCATCGGGGGTCAAATATGGGGTCAAATAGATCAGTAAGGCCTATCTTGATGGGATTTGGTGGAGGGACGGGGGTGGTGTGTTCTTTTTGCTGATTAAATTTTCTTGGTCACCAGAGGTCATCGGGGTCAAATATGGGGTCAAATAGATCAGTAAGGCCTATATTGATGAGATTTGGTGGAGGGAAGGGGAGTGGTGTGTTCTTTTTGCTGAATACATTTTCAAGGTCATCAGAGGTCATTCAAGGTCATCGGGGGTCAAATAAGATCCATAAGGCCTATCTTGATTGGATTTGGTGGAGGGAAGGGGGATGGTGTGTTCTTTTGTTGATTAATTTTTCGGGGTCATCAGGGGTCAAATATGGGGTCAAATAGATCAGTAAGGCCTATCTTGATGGGATTTGGTGGAGGGAAGGGGGGTGGTGTGTTCTTTTTGTTGATTAATTTTTCGGGGTCATCGGGGGTCAAATATGGGGTCAAATAGATCAGTAAGGCCTATCTTGATGGGATTTGGTGGAGGGAAGGGGGGTGGTGTGTTCTTTTTGTTGATTAATTTTTCGGGGTCATCGGGGGTCAAATATGGGGTCAAATAGATCAGTAAGGCCTATCTTGATGGGATTTGGTGGACGGAAGAGGGATGGTGTGTTCTTTTTGTTGATTAATTTTTCGGGGTCATCTGGGTCAAATAGGGGGTCAAATAGATCAGTAAGGCCTATCTTGATGGGATTTGGTGGAGGGAAGGGGGTGGTGTGTTCTTTTTGTTGATTAATTCTTTGGGGTCATCGGGGGTCAAATATGGGGTCAAATAGATCAGTAAGGTCTATCTTGATGGGATTTGGTGGACGGAAGAGGGATGGTGTGTTCTTTTGTTGATTAATTTTTCGGGGTCATCAGGGGTCAAATAGATCAGTAAGGCCTATCTTGATGGGATTTGGTGGAGGGAAGGGGGGTGGTGTGTTCTTTTGGTTGATTAATTTTTCGGCCTATCTTGATGGGATTTGGTGGACGGAAGAGTGATGGTGTGTGTTTTTTGCTGATTAATTTTTTAAGGTCATCTGGGGTCAAATAAGATCTGTAAGGCCTATCTTGATGTGATTTGGTGTAGGGTTGGTGTGTTCTTTTTGTTGATTAAATTTTTCAAGGTATTACATCCCTTGCATTAACTACAATGCATACCTCTGTGACAGTGCTACATTGTATCATATGTTTCATCATCATTTCTTTCAAGTCACTTTTGATGAACAGGCGAGACGCGCCGTTCGAGAACCGCCTTGTTAATTTCAAGCTTAACGAGCTTAATAATGTTTACTAGGATTATGATGTAAAGCATTACACATCTTGTTTATTAAAAGAATTAAGTAGACAATACACTTGTTCAAAAGTGTCTCCTAATATATTAAAACAATAGACAGCTTTAAGGCCTATATGACACAATTACCACACTTTAATCATTTCATAAGAAAGGAATTGATCCTTTCGCTGTCGGTATTGTATTTTTTTATTGGTCGTATCTTATGAAATATAATGGTCAAGATCTGGAAAGCGTGTTCGGACGTTAAATTGGTCACTTTTATTCAAAACAGCGTAAAATAAGTTTCCCTCAACCAATCTAAACCAGATAAAATTCATATTAAAGCTAATTGATTTGTCTTTATACCGTAGTATATTGTTTTGAAAACAAACGAATACTTTTTCTAAACAAAATCGCTGAAGTTGAGTACACTTTTTTTTGACTCGCCCTGTTAATTAAAACTACATGTACCAAGCCTTCAGGAGCTATACGGTCTCTAGTCAGTCCCCTTTTAAGGTTGTCATAGGAGAGACCTTTTATGGCTGCATCCTTCGTATGTCAGTCAATCTGTGTGTGTGTCAGTCGGGGTGGACTTGACTCTAACACTGCTATACAGCGACTCCACCCCACAAAAAAAGGGTAAGTGGCAAACAGTATAGATTAAATAGGCGCAATTGGTGACAGAATTATAAACCATTAATATATTTGTTAATTTTTTATGTATTTACAGGAAATACCGATATGCGGCCTACCATCAACTTGTCCTGTTATGCTAGGGATATTTGGGGAAAAGAGTGAAAGTGACCACACCCGCTTGTGCCCATGCACTAATTTATGACACTTTCCCAGACACTACTGGACATTGATACCGGGGCACCATATTGCGTGAATGAAGAACTAGCCGCACAAGTTGATGGAGCTAATAATACAAACAATCCAACAACAGGTAGGCATTGTATGGAGTGTTCTAATAGATAAAGTGTATGTACATTTCTGAATCTGAATGGCAGGCAGGGCCAGAAAAAATACACATTTCCTGGGAACCTAACTTTAAAAATGTCCCTTCAAATTCTTATGTATTTCTTTAATTTACATGTCTTTACATAAAAATTGGTAAATTTTGGTCACTGCTTTATGATCATACATTTCATGTGGGGGTGCATCAATATTATAAATCAGGTTTGGTTTAGGACCTGAAATTGAAAGGTCCAGGACGCGCAGACGCGTTAGAATGTGACCCCTGCCGATCGGTTATCCGATTTCCCTTATAATTAAATCATGCAGTATAGGGCTAGCAATAAATATATTTTGTGTAAATATATTTGATGTTTTGTGGTATTTATGTTGGTGAAGTGACTGCTCAAATTAATCTTGGGCACTTATTAATTATAAATAAACATTTGTCAATCAGGTTTGGATTAGGACCTGAATGAAACAACATGTTCTCATCTCAATTCTCAACCTCCTGTTGCCGATCCAGTTTCCGTTAAATTATATCATGAAGAAGAATAGTGTCGAGATTAGACAATGAAATAGTCCCACGACTGCCACCAATTGTTGTAATTAAATTAGACAAAGTTATTGAGATAAAGAAGACGCACATTCATTACAGTTGCATATTCTTTATCTTATTAAATCATAAGCTCGAAGTGTGCATGTCAAAAACTACATACAGAATATTATGTACAGCTATATACACCTATCATAGATGTGTAGTGGTCAAGTGCTACAACCAGAATGACTCTCCTTGGCAATTTATTGCCCCTTTTATAGGGTTTGGTCCCACCCACCATTGTTACCCAAAGTCAATAAGCTGCACTATCTCCACACAATCTGTGAGACAGTTTGCGGGCTGCACACAATCTGTGAACAGTTTGCGGGCTGACTCTACACAATCTGTGAACAGTTTGTGGGCTACACCCAATCTGTGAGGGAGTGTGCGGGCTGCACACAATCTGTGAGGGATTTTGTGTGTGAGGGATTTTGCGTAGATAAACAATGTGAAAGAATTTGCGGGCCCCCTATGAAGAATTGAAGTTGTTATTCTGAAATCTCTGTAATAGCAATCAAGATATATTTTGTGTAAATATATTTGATGTGTCCTGGTATTTATGTTTTTGAAGTGAGTGCTCAAATTGATTTTGGGATAACTTTTAGATGTATAAAGCCATTCATCTCATGTTATCATCGGTACATAAATTTCCTTGCAGACTGGGTATATCATCACTATTGTCTATTTATCCATCACGAGACAGTGACATAACTGCGTATTCTACTAATTGCCTACTCAAGGCACTGGTGTATTACACACAAGCATAGAAAGATCGTAAATGCTGCACATGTAAAGTTACATCACTGTCCATAGGAAGATGAATATAGTATACTTTCTTCAAGAGACTTGTGATAACTTTACTCTTTCTCTCAACACCATTATCTTTATAATCTGCAGCCAGAGTATAATTTATTTAACCATTTCATTAAATATCCCCTTCAATCTTTTTGTTTTTGTTTAGATGGAGAACCACACATTCCTGGAACAGATGACAACTAACCATGGGTGATTGGTGACTGGGCAGGAGTTGAATGTACAATGATGAAAAGTAACCTGGACTATTAATATTATACTTTTTTGGAATGGGCAAAGTGCACTGTCAGTAGAAAAGTGGCTCTTACTTGAATTGGCTTAACGCTTTCCATGTGGCAGGCGGCTGCAGACAACATTCCAAATGTTGACAAAATGTTTCAAAAATGTCTACATTATTTCATTTTATTACCATATTTGGAATCACCATGAGAAATGCATTGAAATAAGTACAAACATGCCTAGTATTGGTTCAGTAATCGTTGAGGTAGATCTTGAAAGTTGGGAAAGGTTTCTGAAAATCTGTTTTGTATATGGTAGAACTAATAGCCGCGTGCAAAGTGTTAATGGCCTAAAGTAGGACATTTCTGCGATCAGGTGATTAAAAAGAGAGCCTCCTCCATTGCCAGCTACTAAACAGCAGCCATTATTCATTCATTGACTTTTTAGTATTAATGTAATACTTCAGATATATAACTTTCATTTAAAACAGATGGTAGTTATCTTGACTGTACACACTAACTACTAATCTGCTATACTATGTTGGTGTTAAAAAAACAATGTCTTGTATAATCGTTCAGTGTTTTCACTCACCCTATACAAAGGGGTGAAAATACCCTTCACTTTTGTTTTTTCACCCTAGAGAAATAAACCAAGTGAAATGACTGTCCTTGTTGTATCCCTGGAAAGGTTTATTATTTAGAGAATAATTACTGCGTAACAACTGTTTTCGTGAATTTGTTTTAAAATCAGAGGTTTTTGTTCTGGTCTGAGGAATTGTCCCGAGGGGCACAGCCCTCGAGGGACAATTCCGAATGACCAGAACAAAACCCGAGGATTTCAAAACAAATTCACGAAAACAGTTGTTAAGCAGTCATTATTCTCATTCATTACTGAAAAAGATGCATATTTTATCCAAATCGTTGATTTGTACTGATATAATCTTGCAAATAATTAATTAGTTTTCTGTTTATTTTGTCCACCCCTTCTTAGTTATTGAAACAGTCCAAGTCGGGTCATCCCCTCATTAACATTTTTATCATTCAACCAATCAGAAATAAGCTTTAATCGTGTTTCCACATAACTCATTGAATATTCAGTTTAGGGGCGTGATGCGTTAATTTGATTGGTCGGTCAGTGAGCAAAACAATGGAACACTTTGGCGCAGTACTTTCGGGCAATTATTAGTAACCCGCGCTCGGCGTGCGCGTTCTCATCTAACGATTAATTTGATTGGAACGCACTTGGTACGCAGCTATCACGATTATTCATGAAGTAATGAATAATGATTATTATATAAACATAACACCAAAAGTAAGTCCCCCCTAAACAATTCGTCATAACATCGTAAGATTGAGAAGGGCAGTTTTTGTCTTATTTTTGAGCTTATTCAGCCATGAAGTCATGGACATCTTTCATTTTCAAACACCACTTAGGAAACAGTCATAGGATTATTTCTAACTAAGTTTTATTGGTAAAATGTTTTATCTTACGATGTTATGACGAATTGTTTATGGGGGACTTACTTTTGGTGTTGTGTTTAGTTCAATCAGTTCCAAATTGACGAGAAATATTTGTTTTTTATCTATCCGCCCAATCCAAGCATATTAGCGAGATTTTGGCATGCAATGCAAGGGTCACACGTACAATGATACTGCAACATTGCAGGCCATATTTCACCATGCCATCGTTTTGCGTGCGACGCTCTCCTGAATTCAATTTCCGCTGTAAACAGGTTTTGCCAATTTGGAACTGACTGAACTATTATAGTAGAATAGACAGTTCCTTTTGTTTATATTATATTTAATTTGTAGAAAAAATTGCAACAAATAATGTTGAATCTTGATTTTCAACAAGTCGGTTTATGTGTGACTTTTTTTGCACAGAATTTAACTGATTATAAATTTCATTCATAAATTATCGTAGTATGTGCACACTCTCTTATCTGTGCTGTGATTTAAAGGATAATGATTGTGTATCAGTTGCTTAGAGGTAACTGGGAAGAATCAAAACATTTTTACTTGCAACTGAGGAATTGCACGAGGCATAGCCCTAAGGGAAATTCTGAGGACCCAAAGTAAAATGTTTTGATTCTGACAGAACAACTGATCAAAGTCATTATCCTGATTCAAAACCTTCAATTCAAATTGTTATTTAATGATACTATTCATAATAAAAAGATACACTCTACGACAATTTAACATTGCTTCACCCATTACAAATTGACATGTCTGATCGAAAATGTGCAAGTGGCTGCTCACATGTCATGTAACTACTGAATTGTGCAAATGCATATGGCATTACTCGAATTGGTTTGGTGATCGAATTTGATACGTATTAGACGTGTGGTGACAAATATTTACATGGCGGTAAATGGCTGTCTGTTAGTGACATTTTAGCCTACAATTTCTAACATTTCTGGCCCCTAAGATTTTACAGCCATAATGTGAAAAATATGGGGATTCTTCCGATATCAACCATCTTGATTTGAAAAATATAACCCAAAAGAGTGATCAGAACATACACCTTTATACACCTATCAGTTGTAAGACGCACTATACGACCCCCGGGAGAGGTGCGTCGTTTACCAATAATTCTTGACGGAGGGTACGTCAGTGGCAGCCTTTTGTCCGTCAAAAAAATGACGGAGGGTGTGTAAAGGTCCGTCACTTTACATGGGTGCGAATGGGCTGATAGTTGACTGATGGTGCGTATTTGGATAGCAATGGTCCGTCGTTTTTTTGACACAGGCTGCGTCATGGTACATGAGAAGTTGACGCACCTCGGTAAAGTGACGCACCACTCCCGGGGGTCGTATAGTGCGTCTTACAACTGATAGGTGTATAATGCATTTATGATCATAATTTGAGTTATTCACATCAAACAGAAATATATTTATGATTAAAAAAATGGTGTTACCTCTGAACATAAAGGGTTAAAAAAACATAAGCCCCCTATAATTATATCACATTTGTTTTCATAACTCTACACACAATTGGTCGAGGAGTTGAAAGATTTAAACGCTTATGAAGAGCAAAATCACTTGGCTACCCTTAAAAATGTGCTTATTTTAAAATCATTATTTTTCCCAAATGATGTTTTCAGAAAAAGTGGCACTTTCTAGATCCTATACAAGTTTGTTTGCATAGCTCTACACACAATTAGGCGTTTTGAGTGATTGAAACACTTACGAAAAGGGAAAACGCTTGGCCACCAGGCCCGCACAAAGCCCTTTCATTTATATAAATACCAATACCATGTTTATTTTTTCTAAAACGGTCACATTTCTTCAAAATGATGTTATTGACGTGCATGGCGGACACTAGGTGAAAAAAAACTTATTTTTATTTCAAATAACAGGCATGAGAATGTTCAGTTTTGCACTAGGTGAAAAAAACACATTTTTATTTCAAATATTAATAAGGACCAGCTAAAGAAAGAAGACATTTTAATTGAAAATAAAGGCAATTAAATTTCATTTTGAAAAGCACTGCAGACATTTTTTTAAAAGTGCCACTTTTTCTGAAAACATGATTTTGGGGAAATGTGAATGTTTGGAAAAAGTGAACATGATACCGAAAGGGAAACATTTATACGGGTAGCCAAGCCAAATAATTGTGTGTGGAGTTAAGCAAACGAAAGTGATCACATTTTAGGGCGGTGGGGGGCTTACTTTTTTAACCCTTTATTATAAAGCCTTACAATAATTTTACTCAGGTTTTAGTTCAATCTGTAGTGACAATTTGTAATACCAGTAATATGAAGATGGAAAAAACATAATTTCCAGAACATTTTGGTACATGTCGGTCTACCTTTTGATCTTTGTAAATATTTTTCTACAAATTGTGTACTTTTATGACACATGTATAACATCACAAGATGTTCACAAGATGTTAGAAGGATTGTAACTTGAATAAACAATAATGGTGTAGGCGACTTTAGGCCTACTGTTCATAAACGTGTTTATTGTTTGGTTTTGGTTTGTTAATTAAACTACACTACTTTGCAGACCAAATTGATCCTGTATATGTGTTTATATCTAGTCTACAGATATCTCAGCTTTAAACTTGATAATATTGTAATGTCGTGAGGGGGGGGGTCTTATTCTAACGTAACGGGAATGGACAGTGACCTAGGCATAAGTATAAGTTGACCTAATCTTCACCGGGACCTCCCAGACTCCTAAGTAAGGATGATAGTCTTTATTTTAGTCAATCTATTTTATCTAAGCCTAGGCATTCAATAGGATCGTTATGTCCTAGACTGAACCCGGCAATTCGGATTCTTCCCAAAGAGTGGCTAACTATGCGTACTTTATATTAATGCGGAAGTCACAGAAAAGTGTGTCGAGTTAACAATTATGGGGGTGTCTACTGCCTTTGGCACCTTCGTACAACCCCTGCATAGGGTCCGAAGGTTAGAATTCCCTTTCTCTATGATATTTTATAGAGAAGTGAATTCACCCAAAGGTGACGACTCAGCAACACTCTAGAACAACTGAACTCATACGGTATAATGTACGCACCATTGGCCTAAATGTATAAAAAACCTAATATTAAAGTAAGTCACTCAATGAAGCAGAAATAAACTGGACAGCGCACACACAAATTTACGGTTGGTATGGTTGCGATATAGGAGCGCCCTCCAAAAAAGGCTGGCCCTATAAAAAACTAGAACCTCTATTCACTCAAACTATACCCTGATTGATGGTTCTACAGCATGACAATTAAAAGGAAGATGGCTCACAACTTCTTGTTACAAGGAGTATCATATCTGAAAGTCTATACCACTGTGTTTCCACCATATTTATGTTTCATTGCGATTGCGGAAACTCCCATTGTCAATATGCTGTTGAATTGCTTCCTCTTATGGAATCCTTTCATAGCTGCTGCACAAGGAAGGCCTGGCTTGAAGTTCCTGCAGTTCCTACTTCTGAGATTTTAAGCCAATGGCAGCATTTTTCGACACACAGCTTCAATAATCTTGTGACGTAGTCTATAAAATAGAAAACAAAGAGAGATGAAAGTGTTTATCTTGTCATGATAATTTTCCATTTTTTGACTAAAAATGTTATTTGTTTGTAGTTTTTGTTTCATGTTTAATTGCATTAAATTAGGCTCTACATGAATTTCAGTCGAATTAAAAAAAACCTGGTAAAGCATTTTCCTCGACATACACAAATATCAGTAAATGATTTTTAGAGTGAAAATAGCCCCGAAATTGGACATAGAATATTGTTGCCATGGTTATTATTGTCATTAGTAAGGCCAAACAAATTGAATACTTTGTTTCGGCGGCTTTTGGCTAAAAAGCTATGTGCCATGCGATGTTTTTATTTTTTTACCAAAATGAGCTGTTTTATTTTCTAGAATCAAAATATAGTCAATAGTTAATGCTTTTGTCTTTTTAATAAAAGTAATCAGATATGATCAATGCACATTGTATGCCAGTGTTCTCTTTATCTCTTAACTTCACAAAGTTAGTTGAATGTGTGTTCTCATTCACAAGGTTGCCGAGTATCACTGAAACTTACTATGGTATTTATTTTTAAAAATTGAAATTGCTGCTGCGCGTAGCGCCTCCCATTTTAAAAAGCAATCAAGGGCGTCCCCAGAGGGGAGGGGGGGGGGTGTGGAGGTGTCACACCCCCCATTCATAAAATCTGTCGACAAAATCATGGTACACCACGAGCCGGTTTTGAGGAAACATCGCTACGCCCCCCTCCCCCCCTCCCACTTACGAAGATTTCATCTGCTGGCGGGAAAAAAATTGCAGGTTTTACAAAAAAATGTTGGAGTCTGTAAAAAAATTGACGGTACATCAGTGGCGTAGCTGGGGGGGCAGGGGGCAAATCCCCCCCCCCCCCCCCGACGAAAAAACTAAATTTGGGGCCCCGCCCCCCACCCCCCCTAAAAAAAAGGGGTGAGAAAAAAAGTAAATAGGAAAAAAATGAGAAAAAAGACCGAGGTTATTAGCCCAAAAGAAGGCAAAATTGTACATATATAGTACATTTACTGTGCGATTTTTTTTTGACTGTGCGAAATTTTTATGACCTTTACCCCCCCCCCCTCCCCCCCCCCCCCCCCACCGTGCGATTTTTTTTTTGGACTGTGCGAATTTTTTTTGGACTGCGAAAATGTTTGACCTTAACCCCCACCCCCACTTACGTGAAATTCACGAGGTAAGTGACTTGAAAAAAAATTGGGGCAACAGTTGCCCCAATTTTGTCTAAAATTTTCGTAAAAGGTTGCCCGGCAAATTTTAGAAATCTTGCCCCCCCTGAAAAAAATCCTAGCTACGCCACTGCGGTAGGCCTACATCATGCCTTTTGTCGGTACAACTCTGTTGTGCCCCCCCCCCCCCCCCCCCCCCCCCCAATGAAAAGGGGGTCTGGGGACGCCCCTGAAAGCAATACGCGTGGGCCGCTGAGACGAAGTATTAATTTGTTTGGGCCTAAAATTCTATACAAATTAGATGACCTTCAATTCAATGTTGTATTGAATAAAGTGCATGGACATGGTACAGTTTTTGTATTTAATATTTCAAGCATACCATAAGTACATTCACTCAACATTCACTCAAGACTCTGGACAACAAAGCCACCTTCTTTCTGTTTCGGGAACACCACCTGGAATTGTCCTGTTCCATCAGCCTTCAGTGCTTGACATTGGTTACCATTCTCATTCCATTGATTATGTAGTGCTGCTAGGTAGTTTCTGCCATAAAAAAAAATGAAAGCTCATATCACAATTATAAATAAATTAGACATAGGCCTAAAATTTAAATTAAATGTAAAAGCAGTTTCATTTCAATTTCACGGTGGACCATTCCTAGCAGGTGGCCGAATTGTCCAGCCTTGGCAAATTTGCCAGTGCACTGGCAAATATGCCCGCTAAGTGGGCATATTTTCCAGTATTTACAGTTAATCCAAAAGTAGCGCTTCCACTCAAAAAATGGAATTCTACCCTCTATATATCAATTGTTTAACTCGATACCTAAATATTTTGTGTCGCTTCAAAAAAGTTCTTGGTTGCGTTTTGCCAGAAGTAGCGCTTCCACACACAAACTGGCATCTTCTATCCTTCATTATCGATAGCTGAACTTGATACCAAAATATTTTGCGTCGCTTCAAAACAATTCATGGTTACGTTTTACTAGAAAAAAGATGCAACTTCAGTAATTTTTTGCAAAAACTATTTTTGAAATTTCATTTTCAAGCTTTCAGTGAAAGCGCACTGATTACATTAACAAACAGGGAATCAATCCTCTACGCTAAGGCCCCATCCCCCCCCCCCCAAAAAAAAAAAATTGTGTTGCCCTCAAGTGCCAAATATTTAAAATCGGGTCGGTCGGTCGGATTTTTTTATTAAAAAAAAAAAAAAAAAATCAATTATTTTATTTTATTATTTTTTTGGGCTGACAAATATGCTTTATGTCAAGACAAATCGGTATAGGCCCATATGTCAATTGAACTTATGTTTCTAGTGTGACAATAGTCTAGTAAAAAATGCGACCCGGCCTAGTTTTTACGATTTTAGGGTCGGTCTCTGAAGGCAACACAACTTCTTCTTTTTTGTTGGCCTTACCCTTATATAAAATACTTATTGGTGTACACACACCAATCCCCTCCCCCACCACCCACAACAAACTCCCTCCCCTTCCCTACCACAATTTCCACAAATCCCCTCCTCTTCCCACCATAAACCCCTCCCCTACCACAAACCCCATCCCCACCACAGACCCCCTCCCATCCCCACCACAGACCCCCTCCCTTTCCCATCCCCACCACAAACCCCTCTCCTTTCATTCACAAACCCCTCCCCAACCACAACACCCCTCCCGCACCAAAAACACCCTACCCACCCCTTCGCACGCCACCATCCCCTTACCCACCACAAACCCTCTCCCCAGCCAGGGGCCGGGCCATCCCATTCGCCACCACAAACTCCTGCCCGCCACCACAACCCCTCCCCAGCAGATTTTTACTCCATTGGATCAATTATTTTGGGTTTCAAACATGAAATATAGTAAATTTATTACGCATTTTGTCTTGGTGGCCATATTTGCCCACTTAATCAGTGCGACAATTTGGCCACCTGCTAGGCATGCTAGGAGTAGGACTGGGACGAACTTTTAATTTATTATTGAGACCATCACCATGCCAAGGTCTTGCCAAGCCCGGCCAAGTAAGGAGTTATTAATATTATATTTGTTGGGACTTACCTTTACTAGGCTTTATCTGGTGGATAGCCCCTCAATCGGGCCATAAACGATAGCCAAGCTTCTCGTAGTATAAAAACGTCCTTGCCATAATAAACTTCTGCAAAATAGGCCTCGGAAGTTTATTATTTTAGTTTTTAAAAAGCTTATAATATTTCGTGCGAAAGGTGTTTCGCGTTGTCACGGTGTTTGACAGTTCACTTCCGGTTCAAATTATTGACTGGCAACACTGCCACTAGTGCCATGATTGACGTCATTCATGGCACTATAGCGTGTTGCTAAGTCCGCGAGTTCATAACAAATATGTTCCATGTCGAACACAGAGTTGCCATTTCTGTGTACAAACCGCTAGGAACTCGCGGGTTTTATATTCATTATTGATTTCGGTAAGACCAGAGCTGCATTATGATATGAAAAACATTGATTTTCACAATTCCTTTTCCTGTCTCCTTTAACAATGGGATGTATGTGTTAGACCACTAGAAACTCATATCTAGTATTTTTGCTTTGTTAACATTCTTTAAAACCAAAATGGCCGCCAAATTAATGGCCAAAAATGGTCAAAAGTCCATAAAATAGCATAATATCAACCGAAATGTATGATAAAAATATAGTTTTAACGATGAAATGTATGTGTTAGACCATTAGTAACTCATATCCAGTATTTTTGCTCTGTTAACATAGTTCAAAATCCAAAATTGTTGCCAAAATGGCCCCCAAAATGGTTCCCGAAGTGGCTGCAAAAATTGTCAAATTCCATAAAATGGGATAATATCAACCTAAATGTATGATAAAAATATAGTTTAAATGATGGGATGTATGTATTAGACCACTAGTAACTCTCATCTAGTATTTGTGCTTTGTTAACATACTTAGAAATCCCAAAATGGCCCCCAAAATGGGTCCCAAAATGACTGAACAAATTGTTGGAATTCCATAAAATGGGATAATATCAAACAAAATGTATGTTGAAAGTATAGATTTAACATTTGGGTGTATGTATTAGACCACTAGTAACTCATATCCAGTATATTTGCATTGTAATAACATACTTTAAAACCAAGATGGCCACCAAAATGGCCGCTGTAAATGTCACAAAGTATTCAAGATATTTGACATGAGTTCTTACCTCTTCGCCATATTCATTTTTGACAACCTGTTGTGCGGTTATTGTTTTAGTTCTTGCAATGGCAGCAACCAGCACCTGTGTGATATGAGAGAATAATAGATTTAAGAACTGGTTTCAAGTTGTACAATGTAAATACTTCACATAACCTGTTAGTAGTAAACCTCTTCAGTTCATACCGCTGTCTACCGTCTCCATTACTCAAAACCGTACAATTAATTACATAACCTTTGGGCAGTGAAATTTTATATCAAAAACGGATTCTCTGACTTATTTCCTGTCAAAAAATGTATACTTTTATTTATAAACATCACATTAATAAAAAAAACAGCGCTTGATAAATTTCATATATTTGGGGTTAACGCATTAAAGGTAGATGTTCCGATTTTCAACTTGAAGTTTTCTATTCTACATGCAAGGTCATCCTTTAAAAAGTCGTGTTCCAAAGTTTGAGTTGCATAGCTCTAATGGTTCTTATTTTAGATGCACAAGATGCTGTGAACTGTAGAGGCTGATCGGTTAAAGGTTAACATGGTTATGAAAAAATTAATTTCTGATTTTGATATTGATAGGTACCTCACAATGTTGGACAATATCTAGGCTATCTGAAACTGCATTTAAAAAAAATTAAAATGTGGTACGTTCGCGGAACAGTCCATTATTGTCCAAGGGGTGAAAACAAGATGCGTCACGGACGGACATTTTAGTTCAAGTTCATCATGCTATATTTTTATGTTAATGTAACATTTTCAGAGTTTTGTGATGTAATGTTGATAGCTGACACACTTTTCCATCAAATAAGATAAATATTTGGAAAAAAAGTTCTGGGGAAGTTATATCGCTAGACTTGCGTTAACATTTTGATGTTTTACTGTCCGTCCGTGACACAAAAAAAGTTTAAAAGTTTTTTAACTAATTTCAAGGACAAAGTAAAAAATTAAAAACATAGTGAAGTATCTCCCTTATATGTATTCTTTCCCATGCAGGAGTATCAATTAATTAGGGCAGGCATAAATTAGTTAAATCTTTAATTAAAAGTTGTCACGGACGGACACAAATTTTGTCACGGACGGACACTGTTAACTACTGTTCAGTTCTGAGCACACAAGCAAAGCGGAATACCACCCTCTTACCATTAAATGAACTAGTCCATACAGGTATGCCCTTTATGCAAATGAGTAGGTTTGCTATAGCAGTGAGCACATGTTATGATGCTCACCAGGTGCACTGTAAAATTACTTGAAGTCAAATGAAGTCATTTGCTTATTTGCGCATTTGTGAACCCTCAGCAGATCTTCTTTGGTGAATCTGTAGTATAGCTTGCGCTTGTTAACCTTACTGCCTGTACATGCTGAAATAATGCTTGCAAATAAAAGGGGTAGCATGAGATCAGTTAAAAGACACTGTTTAAAATTGCCCCATATAATAAGTGTATGTAAAATAAAAGCAAGTAACAGCATTGAAATCAGAAAGTATCATTGGAGATGTTAGCACAAATTTAATTTTAAGCTTTGTAATTGCACTATCAAAAGTTGCAGGCTTTTTCTTCATGAAACTTTGAAAAACTCAAAACACGGTTGGATGCCTACATGTATCCATTATCACTAACCTTTAATTACACAATTAATTGAACAAAAACTTATCAAAGAAGGGTCAAAATTGTTTTAAAAAGTTGTATCATAGCATACAGTCTTTTACACAATTAATCGAACAAAATTTATCAAAGAAGAGTCAAAATTGTTTTACAAAGTTGTATCACAGCATACAGTCTATTTACATGATGCAGCATGTCTATCTCTTGCCATTTATGGTAAGAGGCAGGATTCAGTTTGGCATTTGTACTCAGAACTGAATAATGTCCGTCCGTGACAAAATTTGTGTCCGCCCGTGACAACTTTTAATCACTGATTTAACTTATTTATTGACGCCATTGTTAAGTTTCATTTCTACATGAGAAAGGGGGTATATAGGGGAGATAGCTCACTATGTTTTTATTTTTTCTCTTTCCTTGAAAAAAGTTGTAAAACTTTAAAACTTTTTTTGCGTCACGGACGGACAGCTCTGCATCAAAAAGTTATCACAAGGGCAGGGTAATTACTTCCCAGAACTTTTTTTCTAAAATATATTTCTTATTTAATGGATAAATGTGCCATCTATCAATTTTTAATTAAAAAAAATTGAAAATGTTTCATCAACATAAAATATGGCAAGGTCAACTTCTACTAAGAATGTCCATCCATGACGCATCTTGTTTCTACCCCTTGGGCAATAATGGACTGTTCCGAAAACTTTTCCACATTTTTTCATCTTTTCGAATACAGTTTCAGTTAGCCAAGATGTTGTCCAATATTGCGAGGTACATTTCAATATCAATATCAAAAACAAAAAAAATTCACACCAATGTGAACCTTGAACCGATCACCCTCTGCTATCAAAGTGCCAAATTCTGCAACCTTTGAATATAACCATCACACTGGTTTTGGTATCTTGTGATCCTTTTTAATTACTAAGACTGAAAAATGATGACATTCAATTTTTCTTACTATTTTGTAAGTATTTGATACCATTTTGTCATGTAAATAAGTGGCAATTTCAAAGTTCTTCAACATCTGTGTCCGTCCGTGACGCTAACAAATTTCCGTCTGTGACACAGTTTGTTACAGCCTTACAGGTCTACCCTTCACCTGTAAAAAATAAATCTGTTTTCAAATGCTGTGTATCAAACCATGTATCTCACTTACTATTTGACCTGGAAAGCTTGAGGAATATGGAATTGTTTAAATAGAAATTAAGAAGAAGTACTAAAGGTCCGGAGAACCCTATTTCTATCTTGTCCGTAGTGTTGGAAAAAGACTAATATCTTGACTGCTTTTTATTACTAAGACTGAAAATTCATGACTTAACATTTTTCTTACTATTTTGTAAGTATTTGATATCATTTTTTCATGCTAAAGTTGTAAATAAGTGGCAATTTCAAAGTTTTTTATGTAGTTAACATTTGTGTCCGTCCGTGACGCTCAAAAATGTCCGTCCGTGACAAAGTTTGTTACCCTACCCCTGTAAAAAATAAGAAATATTTTCAAATGCTGTGTATCAGATATTCAAACCATGTATCTTACTTACTATTTGACCTGGAAAGCATTGGGGAATATGGAGTTGACTAGATAGAAATTAAAAAGAAGCACTAAAAGGTAGAGAACCCTATTTCTATCTAGTCCGTCCGTGACACAAACATTTCCGTCATTCTATTTTTAGTAACAAACCACACCTTATTTTTTTTTGTGTATTTCAATAAAGTTGATGATTCTCTATAACATTAAACAAAAAAAGTTGAATAAATGTCAGTAGTTACTTTTTACAAACTGTTTTTCGCTCATGTTTTGCACAAATGTCTGTCCGTGACAAACCGATCAGCCTCTGTACCCATTGAGTAGTACACAAACTATATCAGTGGTTACCACCATTCGCGGTAATTCGAAGTTATTTCATCGATTTCTCCGTAATTATGCCGATTTAGGCGTCAAATTTCAGTATGATGATGAGAAAAACACGAGCTTTCATATGATATGAAAATCTCCGTATGTTTGAAATAATTCTGTGTTACGAAAATGTGATCGGGTCATCTACCTTTAAGGGCAGTGTCAACCCGGCACTTGTTTCAAAAATTGAATTTCATATTTCTCTATTATTTTATACTTTTATATGTATTCTATCATTACCATCATAAGTTACTAATCGGAAGCGATTATTTCCCGTTCTTTTGGGTGATTTAAAATTGTTGTTTTGGTAAGTTTGAGTCAGGAAAAGGCGCATGGTTATTTGGCGGGAAATTAAGCGGAGTTCCGCGCTTTTCAAATGCTGCGACAGCTGTTCGATCATTGCGTCGCGCGCTGAAATTTCCCTGCGTAATACTAGACGCGCCGCTTAATATCCGCGACGAAGACGCGAAAACAAAAGAGCGCAAAACAATGCCTAAAAATGTAAACAAAGGCCAATCTTACGATCATTTAAATTTCAGTTTTCTTCCAATTTCTTCACATTGTGACAATATAAATTGAATCTGATAGTTTATTTTGATTGTTCATAATAGTATACTCGCCTTTTAGGTCACACGCCCGTGTATTCCGAGAATATTTAGCTTTAAATGGTGAAAAAGGTCAATATTTTTACTAAATCGATGTTTTCTAGAAGTTCAAATTTGAAGGAATTTTACGAATTTTCAGACAACATAACTAAAAATATATCAAACTACCAGGTAAGCTTTTACTACCATTGTGTAGAGGACTTTCAGCGCTAGGAGGCAATTTTTTATTTTTTTATTTTGGATTTTAAACTCGAGATGTGCATCCATTTCTAGCGAAATGTATGCAAAAAAACATGACTTTTACACTTTTCCGATGTTTTTAGCAATATTTCCAAAACTGAGCCTTAATTTGGAAAAAGAAAAAATTGCCTCCTAGACAAAATTGTCTTGTTTACAAAAATATATATTAGAACAAATTACCATTTTTTATTTTATAGTTATGCTGTCTGAAAAATTTGGGGTAAAATAATCGCTTTTTGGTTCATTTCTCAAATTTAGTTTATTTGGTATCACATTGATATCACCATCGGATTCCTTATCAAATTTCCTTTCTATAAATGTATACTTTTATGTACTTTTATTAAATATTCTCAAACTTAGAAGCAAAAGTTGATCATCAAAAATAGGGTTGACACTTCCCTTAAGAAAGGTTAATGTTGTAAAACTGTGGTGGTTTCATGCATAATTTGTTATGCTAATACTCAATCCAAAGAAAAGCTGTGAATGCATCATATTTTTCAAACAAACTCATAATTTTATTTTCATTTCATTTGGGCAAACATCACTTTCACATTTTAAGACAGTATATTATAACATAAGCTTTTGGGCCGAACAAATGGCAGCAGGAGTGAGGGACTCTTCCTTTACTATGAATTTAAATACTATGCACTTCCTGGCCAGGTCCAAGTGCCATCAAATTCCTGTAATTCTCATTTTCAAAGGGAGCCTTAAATTTTAAAACCAGAAGATCACTGGTGCACAATAATTGAAATGTTCACCATTTTAAATGTATTTGTGCAAGTGCCCTTTTTAAATGGCCTTGATAGATGGCTGCCCTTTAAAATCAAAAGTTAACAGCATAGATGGTCTAACTAACCTCTGGTTGTAGTTCTGGTTTTATCCTCAGCATACATCTCTTCTTATGAAGGTCAAAGGTAAAGCTAAACACACCTTTAACCTGCAGTAACTCATCCTCACATAGTTTCCTGCAAGACTGTGGAGAGAGAGGGAGAATTAAAGAATCAATTAAACAAACATGAATACAGTAAAGATAAAACCACCTTGCTATAATGCAAGTGTGTGCAACCTGCGGCCCGCCAGCCTCTTATCTGCGGCCCGCGAAGCAATCCCAAAATTCCCATTAATGCGGCCCGTTTTAACCGAAACTACCTAAGGTTACACAAATGGCGGATTGATTAAATGGTGTGCTCCCTTATAATTAGTAGGTGACGCGCTGCATTTAGTAAATATACTCGAGGCGTGATTGCGTGTTAAAAGTCCTGGTTAAAATGGCGCTTGCATCAGCAACAGCAAGTAATAAGAGGAAATTATCCCTCCTCCGGACGTGTTTTGGAATGTTTGACAATCACTGCGGCCCGTGAATGGATCTCAAAATCACAATGAGGCCCGGGTGGTAAAAAAGGTTGCACATGCTTGCTATAATAAATGGATCTAACATTAACAAATTTGGAATAATTATGTAATACCCTTCACACTCTTCATTTTAGGGAATCAAGTATATTATAAGGAGTGGAGGGTATTTCAGAATTATGCCGCAGATTCATAAACCCTGTGACAAGTTTCAGTGGCGTAGCTAGGATTTTTTCAGGGGGGGGGGGGCAAGATTTCTAAAATTTTCGTAAAAGGTTGCCCCAAAAGAATTTCTAGTCACTTACCTCGTGAATTTCACGTAAGTGGGGGGGGGGGGGGGGGGGGGGGGGTGAGGTGCAAACAATTTTGCACAATCCCAAAAAAAAATCGCACAGTAAATGTACTACATGTACAACTTTGCCTTCTATTTGGCTAATAACCTCGGTCTTTTTCTCAAATTTTTACTATTTCCTTTTTTTCTCACTTTTTTATTTTTTAGTGGGGTGGGGGCACAAATTGGGGTTTTTTCGTCAGGGGGGGGGGGGGGGGGGGAGCATTTGTCCCCCTTCCCCCCCTTGAGCTACGCCATTGACAAGTTTGACAAATTGAAACACAAGGCCTCATCTCCATTTTTTTCAAAAATGAGATTTTGGTATCAAAATTTACCGAAAGGAATTCTCTTTCCAATTACAAACTCTTTCAAAGTTATAGCCAGTATCACAAAGCCTTATCTCCATCTCCCCAATGTGTTTAAAATCTTCAATAGTCTTTTTCTCAAAATGGTCAAAGTGGAGATAAGGCCTTGTGTTTCTGAGCCCTCGATATGTCCAATGACTATCCCCTGAACAACAGAGAACTTGAGCTTAGTGACTGACTGGACTAGTCGTCCAAAACGGCCACTGACGGTTTTGTGCAGATATTATATGCAGTGGTAGTCTTGAGTTATAAATGTTCAAACTGCAAGGTATGGAAGACAACTGATATTATCAAGTGTTGGCCGTTCGGGTGTTAAATATGTCTCATGTTATTTCTACACAGGCTTTTCCCTAAATAACATGACACTTTTGAACAGGGAGAGTTAACATTTTTGTGTTTCCATGGAATCGGATCCCTTAAATCTTTTAGATTTTCCCGGGTAATTCGTTGAGCTATAATCTTTGTTAAGGGTCACTGTTTCCTTCTTTGAAAATCCGCGTTAAGGCATGGACTGTAGAAAACCTAGCTTTCCTACAGTCCATGGTTAAGGGTAGTTTTTGAGAGTGGATTCAAACAGTGGATTCAAACTTTTATATGAGTGCCCCCCCCCCCCCCCCCCCCCCCCCCCCCCCCCCCCCCCCCCCCCCCCCCCCCACCACCACAGGCTGATAAAGTAGGCAATACGGAAAAGCTCCTTGCAGGGAAATTTGAGCATTTGAGGGAAATTTTGGCATTTGGAGGAAATGTTACTCTTTTGCATTCCATTTGGAGGGAAATTGGAATCGCTTGCCGGAAAAAAACACATTTTTTCAGGCCATGCCCCCCCCCCCCCCCCGGTAGATTTTAACCACTCTACATTTCTCAGTCAATAACATTGCAGGCAAATGCTTACCACATCTGTAAATCCTTTGAGTTGCAATATGACATGTTTGCTGTTACTCTTGCCTCTACCATTGCGATTGATTGTCCTTCCGCTTCTGCAAGAACCCGCCTTTGATGATGTTGACGACAGATTAGCCTTGCTTCCTTTGGTGTTCTTGGATCGGCTTTCTTTGAGAGGGTTGTGACCTCGCTGGAGGAGGTCAGTGCGTTATACAAGTCTCTGGCAAGATGCTGTGCTTTGGAGCTATAGTTTGGCCTACTGGAGAGAAAAGGATAAAATGAGGAATTGGCAACGTTTTATGTATAAGGAGGTACAGAGTGCGCTGATGAAAGTGCAACATTCCGAAAACAAATAATTAATGACCACTGGGCGCATTGCATACTTTTCTATTTGACATTAATGTTGGATGTTGACCACATCACAAACTGATCTATTTTGACGCAATACATAAATTTGGGTTTAAATTACTTATTGCTTGATCAATTTTCATTGAAAAGGGTCTATTGTCCTCAGAAGGTTAAGCTATGTACTGTAGACAAGAAACTACGACACACAGCCAATTTGTAAATTTTACTCACAACTTTAATATGTGGGATGAGCTGGAGTAGTCAAAGCATCACTGCCTGATGCACAACTGTAATAATAAGTACTTATCTTCTTTCATAGAAGTAGTAACAATATTATACCATGCTTTATACACCATGCCTTAGAAAAGAATACACCATGCCTTAGTCAAGAATACACCATGCTTTAGTCAACAAAAAATGTAAGCCCATCCTACGTTAAGTAGGACGAGGATCTGGATCACGATTTGGAAGGGATCGAGTTCCCCGAATGGAGCAACTCTAGCCTTCCACAATTTCACAGGCAAAACCATTGAAACGAGCATAACAAATATGGTCCAGACCCTTATCCCCCTAAAAAAACTGCCCAACCCTTTACACACAAAAAAAACACCCCAAAAAACCTGCCAGTCATCGGCCGAGTCCGGCTCAGACCCAAGCCAGCAAAACCAGGTCTTATAATGCCTGAGCGACCCAATCAACTCCTTCAATATGAATAATTGGGTGGGTTGGGTGGGATTTTTACCATGCACCTATGACTACTCCAACAAGACATTGAAACCCCAAACCAAAAACAGCGCGAAATCATGCCAACTACTCGATACACCACGCCACCTGATTGGGCAAGCACTACGCATGAATATTAAATGGCCAATCACAAATTAAGATAGGGAGACCAAGGCCACAGCTAACAACCACAATTGGTATGAGTGCCGATAAGGACCGAGGCAGGGCAATTCTATTTACTGGCCATCCCCCCTCAAAAATTACAAACCAAATGCAAAACGCAAAGAAACAGGGGAACCTCATGAAGACAAAATCGCCTTTTATTAGATGGACTAATAAAAACCGGAATTATGATGAAAAAAAATCATTTGAAGGCTTTAATCTTATGGTGACATTTTATATGAACTATGTAAGAGTTAGTTTAATTAAAATTAAACGATAATTAATGCATGGTATTTTATTAATTGATTTGTATTAATTATTTCTGAAAAAGACTTCCTTCTATGACGTGATGCAAATGACAAAATGATGGACATTTTTTTCTTTGACTGGAGTTCTCACTTCATTAGCCCTACTTCTAGAAGGCACTTAAGACATTATTGTTTCCAAACTAATTGTTTGCTTCTTATATTATTATTTTTACAATTTATTATTCTTATGATATTTTATATCTTCGTAAGTGCTTTTAAACCTCGATGGAATGGCGCATCACAAATACTTGCTGTACATGTATGTTCGTACTAACCTGTTCATGATAGCTTCCAAACTAACCAACATCCCAAGTTCATCCTTCATACAGGATCGGTTACTCGCACACTCTGCCAAAAGATGCAGTGTCTGGGTTTTAAAAGCAAAGTAAAAAAAAAAAATTGCCACTGGATTTTTAAAAAAGACAGGAAACTTTGGTAAAATTTTCCAACAGATTTACCCTTAAAAATTGAACTTTTTTTCAATATTAAAATGAATTAACATAGAATAGATGCATAACATTATTAACATACCTCCAGAGCTAGTATGATAACTTCATCATTCTCGTTGCCAAGAAACAGGACCAAACCGGGAACAACACTTTTATCCTAAAACAAACAAATAACAAACACACAATTACAATTCTTGCACAAAAAGGCAGCAGTGCATTTCTTTGCGATTTATAAGAAAAGGTGGAAATCTCTGAACATCTCATGCCTCAAAGGCTAAGAGTAAGACCAACATGGCCTTATCCATAATACCTTTTGTTTACTTTTGTGACGGTATTTTTTGCCACTGGTGAACACTGTTTTGTGCATTTTTACTTTTGCCAAGTGACCAGGGACTACTTGTAGTACTGATAAAGATGGAAATTCTGAAAATACAATGTGGTACCTTTAAACTGACTAACTGAGATGCAAGATCGGACAAAAAAGAAATGTAAAATTTCAGTTCTCGGTATTTGCAATCTGATGCGCTGCCAGCAATTGCTTCGGAGAGGCAAAAATATGCAGTGTATAATGGGGAAAAGACAACATCCAAAGCCAGCGTAATGCAAATACAACACAATGATATCGTCCCTATGTCAAAAATTGAACTGGCAAGCACAACCGCTGGTGGCGCATCATATTGCGTATTGCAAGAATTAAATATTGATAATGATAAATGTTGATTGTGAACAAACTCTTCCTGACTTACCTTGACAATCGTTTCCCTGTTGTTTACATCTGACGCTAGTGTCTTGAGTTGCCTAGCAACATGGCATGCATTAGTAGAGGCTTCCATTTTCTTCTCTATCTATGATATCTGCTATTGTAAACATAAAGTGACAGAAAAACACCAAAATGTTAGGCACTCTGTCTCTACTGACCCCCCTATTAGTAGTGGCTTCCATTTACTTCTCTATCTATGATATCTGCTATGTAAACATAAAGTGACAGAAAAACACCAAAATGTTAGGCACTCTGTCTCTACTGACCCCCTGGGAGATACGCTACTGTTTTCTCATTTTTCTATAGTCTATTTGTCCATCACGAGACAGTGACGTAACTGCGCATTCTTCTTAATTGCAGCACATAAAGCGCGGGCCTACTCGAGGCGCTGGCATATACACACGAGCGTTGAAAGACGGAAGATACAGTATGTATACATGTGTGCGTAAAAGCTGCGCCTCACAAGTTACGTCACTGTCCAGAGGAAGCCAAATAGAGTATATACAATGTTTGGCGCAAGATATGTTCAAGACATCATATAGGCCAAAATGCAGTGAATTAGCCCAAGTAGGTATACCCAGTAAACACAAAACGTTTTGAATTGGGTTTAATTAGGTTTTGTTTTTGTGAAACATTCTTAAAACGTCTTAAAAACATTACAGTTTCAAAGCATATTTTTTATTGCAAATTGTTTAATCAAAACGTTATAAAAACGTAAATTAATGTTGTCCCAATACTTATAAACGAACACATGATTGAAACGAAATCAAAACGTTTATAGAATGTTATATTACAACCTAAATTAAACAAAATATTATGGTCCAGGACCATATTTTTGTTTTTTTACGAAACGTTTTAAAAACATTTTTAAAAATATGTGGGCAATTCACGCATGCGCACTTACCTGGGTTATTGGTTTGGTAACACTATGGATTGTATATTTCTTTCCTTTCATAAAGTTATTCAATCTGCAACATGCATCATTTCATAATTAAATGGCAAATTTATAAGAACATTACTTCACAAACACATGAACAATTTTGTTGGAGAATGTTAATAAAATGCCAAATTATTGAAATGTTCTTAAATTGCCAGATAATTTAAATCAATAACCTACATTGTGTAATATAGGTTTTCATTTTTCAAACGTTTTAAATTGGGTTTAATGATGTTTCGTGTTTGTGAAACGTTTTTAAAACGTGTTAAACATGTTTTAGATCGTTTTAAACATGTTATTAAAACGTATTTGAAACATCTTGCAAGACTAAATAAATTAAACATGGTTATTTTCACGTAATACATGTATATTAACGTTTTCAAAACGTTTCATGAAAACGTTATTAAAGCCCATAAAAACTCCACGTAATATTAAAACATGTTTTTTCACCAACTTGTAAACGTGTTTTTAACGTTTCAAAACCGTAAATTCACTAAATTGGCCAGCTGGGTAACCACCTGGCCTGTTTATGTACTATAATTCATTGGACAAATTCATGTCACTTGAAATCATGCTTTGGGCTTCAATAATAAGAACCAATTTGGAGTCCTTAAACTCAAACTTTGGAAAACGACTACGAATACGATGACCCTTCAATCCTTCATTGTAGAGTAGGAAACATCAAGTTGAAATCGGGGCAGCAATCGGAACACCTACTTTAAAGTGGTGGAAACACACTGATGTTCTAATTTATTCATTCATTTTCAATTTAAATATAAAACATTTTGCAATTTGCAGTTTGATTTATTTTCCAACTTTTATTTATTTATTTATTCAGGGAGCTATCAATCATTTAATATGGCATGGGGGAGTGGACATTTTAAGGGGGGAATCCTAATTTTTCTCACAAACTTGAGGGGGGAATCTGAATTTTATTTCAACCATTTAGGGGGATCCATATTCAAATAAGTACATAAGATAGTTTTTTTCTTTGGGCGCTATGCACGCATTTGTCCCCAATACAATAAATAGATTTCATTCTTTGAAGCTTGTTTCAAAAGCCAAAATGTACCTCAATCTTGGACAAATTTGTGTTAAGTATCACATTTTTAGCGCGCTACGTGCACATGTATGTTAATTGTTATATCGGGTCATTTGACATGTGTATAACGATATATACTTTATAGATTTGACATGTATAATGATTTATACTTTATAGTCGTAAGAATTTGCTGTTTGAAACATTCAAACTTAAATTATGTTAATATAAAACCAAATTGACCAGCTGGAAAGGATCCAAAGACGAGCAGTACGTTTTATTAACGGAAACTATCAACGGGATGTCAGTCAGCATCACTCGAATGAGAGAAGACCTTCAGCTCCAACTATTGGAAGAGAGACGAAGACAAGCACGCTTAACAATGCTCTACAAAGTCATTAAAATTCCTTCCAACGGGCCTGGGTTCAAGGGAGCCATCCGTGGCCGAGTCATGGAGCAGATATATATTTTTTAATTGCACACCAATTATTATGAATTTCATGAATTTGTATGATGATGATCATGCGTTATATACTTGCAACAATTTGTAAAATACTGTAAATATGAGAGCACACAGCGCATGTGTAAACCAATTGAGACACAACACCACACAACCCTCGTTTAGTTGCTGAAAGGCGTTGACGAGTACCAGCATGCCAGCATAGATGTAGATGTTATGCAAGAAGAATTGATGAATTTAAAGGTGCCAAATTCGTCAGGGTTGACATTGGATATTCAAAACAAATATAACGCAATTTTAGGTTCACAAATAATTATGATCTAAGGCAACTATGGTAATATTTAACAACATCCGTGTAAACTACATCAATTAAAGATTTTAAAAATGTAATGCAAATTTAATTTCAATACATTAATTCATCATAATTTGAAATAAACTTACCCGATTCATTCACGATGAAATTCATAAATGGCTTGGCGATTTAAAAATGGCGGAGTTCGTCAATACACGTATCTGATTGGTTCGATAACTTTTTGTCCTCATTGTGATTGGATATTTCAATCAAATCTCATTAGCATATTCACAGCTGATCACAAACCGACACGGCCATGCAAGAGATCAACAAACGCGATGATATCCCGACGAAGACAAATTAATTAGCAGGCGAAATCGTTTCAATAAATAATTTAAATTGTGTATGGTAAGTGTCAACGTATTTTTCAGTATCATAATCATTGTATGTCGTGTCCAGCAACGAAGCAAGGTACAAACGCAGGCTCACGGAGCTTTATAAATGTCGGTCTAAAACTAAAACTTTAATTTTTAAAAAGCTTATTTTTCACAAGCATGCTGCTGATGCAAGCAAGTTTTAAAAACAAAATTATTTCATATGTTACATGTGTTATTTTAAAAATAGAACTGTCGAGTATAGAAGAAGAATTGTTGAGACTGAAGTGACACTATGCCTACTATCTATGCTATTATAAGACAAGAATTTGGTTTCCTGACAAAAATTAATCTGTTTCTTTTTTATTTTCAATTTTGAATTGAAATTAGTTAAAATTAACTTTGTGTTTTTAGTGTTGTTATAATCAACAACAAAAAATTGTCGATTCAAGCGCTCAAACTCATGTCCCCAGGTTTCTGTGACCTTGGCCTGATAACAATTAATTGTTCTGAATTCTGCCAAGTACTGAATGTATTGTACATGACATACAGAAAAAGGTAAAAATACCCCAAATTTGAAAGAGTTGCCTGACCATGAAGGAGAAGAGTCTCCAAAACACTTTTTGATTCATATGAAAGGTTAGACATGTATTAACATTTGGTGTGAGTATAAAGTTGGAGATTATATGTTACAAAGGTCACGTAGAATGTCGGTGTTTTTTCGATATTTTCTGTCTGGAGCCAACTTTAGACTCACTTTTAGACGCTTGCCAACTATTTATTAGGCCAAATAAAAAAATATAGTAGTTTCTCGTCCCCGCGCGCATCCGTTTTGGCTGCCGCATCCCAAAAAGTTTTTTTTTTTTTTTAATTTCAAGATCACACTGATGTTGTTAATGGAGAACGTGTCAATATTTTAAAAAAACCTGTGTTACAATCAAAAAACAACACAACAGGCGAAATGTACTCATTTTAAGGTTATAAAGCTAGTCTTAGAAAAGTGGCGGCCATTTTGAAGCAAAAACATTTCCACCATGTTGGAAAAAGCGAAACCAGTTTTGGAAAAAGGGGCATCCGCCATCTTGGATCCGCCATTTTGGAGAAGAAAAAAAACGAAAAAAAAAACTGCCCTCATCCTCCATTTTTCAAAAAGTTGGGACGAGAAACTAGTTGTTGTTTTTATTTGGCCTTAAATGAGTCGATGAGTCGGGGCTCTATCATTGCTTGTGGCTGTGGGTAACAACATGTGACTGTACAATACAAATATGCAATATGAAGCTTTTTTGTGACTATCAACCATGATTGTGGGGGGTCTTAAAATGGAAATTAATTTGTTCGACGGACTAAATTGGTGTTTTGCGCTGCCTGTAGAAAGAAAGGGGGATAAGATGCACTTGTTTTAAGGCCATTTCTGGGTTATTTGGGTTACAGTCACCCTAAGTACCAATTTCCAGCTTTGCATCTTATTCCAAAGGTCCTCTAATTAATAGACAATTATAAACACAAAACATTCAATGACGCGAATCGCGTCACTTGAAGGGGCGGTAACCTCCCAACTTTGAAGGGCCATAATTCCGAAACGACTTGGATTTGGAATTTTATATTTTGCATGTGTTCATTATACCTATAGATGTATATAGAAATGAATATCAGCCAAATCTGAGAGGTGACCCGTACCAATTTTCAGAATTTTGGTTGTCTCATCGCAGCAAACCGGTCAAAAAATGCATAATTTTAGCTTGTGTCGTGTGATGTTGGGGTCAAAGGTTAAATTAAACCATCGACTGGATATCGCAAGGAGTTCTGGTACCTTATGCTGCCCTCAACTCGATGGATAGGTTACTTTTTATGCAGATAATTGGGGGTAAAAGGCGAAAATTCAATAATTGCGCAAATTGACGGGTGTGCGTTACATTGGTTACGTACACCCGTCATTTTCGAGCGCCCTCAATTGAAACGGGGTTCCGTTCTACAGCTGACTGTCTATAGCCCACTCCTACTTCTTGAGTATAATATTAAAGGTAGATGACCCAATTTTCAACTTGATGTTTTCTATTTTACATGAAAGGTCATCCTTAAAATTGTTGCATTCCAAAGTTTGAGTTGCATAACTCCAATGGTTCTATTTTTAGAAGCGCAAGCCCATTAGCCCAGCTAACACACAACGTTCTAAAAACGTTTAAAGAACGTTTAAGAACGTTTTAAGAACGTTGTGTGTTAGCTGGTAGGTCAAAAGACATGTGCCCATTGACTATTGAGTAGTACACATACTGGTTGGTGGTTAACCACCTTTGGCAGTAATTCACAGTGTTTGCTGAATGGTAATCACAGAGTTTGCAGGGTTATAGAAATTTGACAAGAATCTATTGTCAGTAGAATTGCGAGTCACAGTATGAATGAAGTATTTATGATGATACATAATTATCTGTTTACCGGTGCGATATTGCCTTTTATTTTTTGTCTCTTTTCTTCCTTATTTCCAGGTATGCCTGTATAATTTATGAGACGGTGTCGGAGTATTTAGCTGACTGTAATTTATCCCCTGGTAAATAGGGATACATATGGTCTCAATGGTGGATGTACATGTATACGCAGAAGTCATGAGAATAGTGTTGGCCTATCTAAGGGGTCTCGGCCCAGAAACACTGGTAAAAAACACCTCATTTTTTATTTTTAAACTTTATGTTTTAGAATTGTGAACCAGACCCATGGGCCATGCACATCATGAAATTGAAAAACAAGGGGTACCGTAGGGGCACCCATGCTATAATCAAAACAAAGAATTGTCGATCACATTGTCTCAGATTCCTCAGCATGCACAAGGTGCGTACGTGCAGTGGCGTAATCAGCGGGGGGGGGGGGGGGGGGGGGGCGGGAGCCCCCCCACTTGGAACCCTTGCCCCCCCCCGCTTGCCTCCCCAAATGAAATCAAGTACGGCTGTAAATACAATTTACAAACAAAGTACACACCAAATCCCCCCAATAATGACATCGTGTCGGTTGAGATTGGCACTGTCGGTTCATTTGACGAAAGGTACCATAGAATTATGATGGTCAAAAGTACAGATATGAAAAATTGTTGCGCGCATATGTCTTCCCAAAATGAAATATTCTTTGGTGCAAGCTTGTTTAGAGCACAAATTTAGCTCAATTGTCCAAAAAATAGCTGTAAAGTCGAAAATTTTCGCGCGCTACGCGCGCATCTCTTGACTCAAAAAATCTTAGGAGCCCCCCCCCCCCCCCCCCCCCCCCCCCATTTCAAGTCACTGTCCCTTCTTGCCCCCCCAAATGAAAAAGTCTAGTTACGCCACTGCGTACGTGGCAGCTGCTGTATGCATACGCAGCATTCGCGTAGAGCAAGGGCACAGTGAACTGGAAGATGTGGCGTACTTGTAAACATGTTGGTAAATTAACCAATCGTGACCCTAGACAACAAGACCCCCGCCGCGTGATTGGATAATTATAAAGGTCATAATGTTTATTCATGTCGTTCTGGGCATCCCATGCACAGCGCGAGCGTTGTTTTGGAAAGCAGTGCATCGCAAGACCGCATTCAACTTTTGAATGAACGCGAGCACTCGGATGACGCTGTGATCGACAATTCTTTGTTTCGATTATAGTATTGTTTAGTCAGTGTAATATAAGCACCCCATACAGTGTTTTCACTCACCCTATGTAAAACAGAGTGTTATTAGGCCTATACCACACACTATGCCTAGGTTATACCCTTTGCTTTTTATTTTCACCCTTGAAAAATTTACTTTAACATTTAAAAATGTTGAAAATTACATTGTTTTACCTACTTATTTTACCACGATATATGAAACACTATGCTAGCACAAACTGTAACCATCATATCAGTTTTTTCATCATAGAATGTTTCCCCGTGAAATTGCTGACTTGTTCATATCCATTCCATTGTGTTGAGATTGGATATCTTTATTTGATGTCAAAATGAAGTTTGACCTGTTTCACTATTCTCCCTGTTGAGAGGGAATGTAAAATTAATACCAAAAGATGGTAGCTGTGTTACATACCTAAAACCAAATTCACCTTATCCCACAGTTGTAGGTTGCACGGTATGAGTAATTCCATCCCCCAAAAAGAGTTTGACTGAAAATCCCTATGTGCTACCCTTTTTTGGAAACTATTTTCTACAAGTTACACAATTCCAGATAAATGTTTGGTATGGGTCTTCAAAAATTAACTTTGCCATTGGAATGAAGGACCTTCATGTATAACATTCTAACAAGAAAAAATTGGCTGAAAAAAACCCCCAAATAGCAAAAATATGGGACAAGGGGTGTTTATTTTTTCTTTACAGATAATCATAGCAGAAGATTGCTTTGTAAAAAAACACCACTAATGACAGTTGCTTTTTTTTCAATTAAAGAATTTGTTTAGGACACCCTCACCGCCTCAAGAAAAGAGGCGCAGGTATAGCCTGGTGCGCCGTATTGGTACCAACCTACCACTCAAACCAGCCAAGAGAATATGTTTTCAGGTGAGTAAAATATTTTTGGTCTGAGAACAAATTCCCCAGCTTTACCCAACTTTTATCGTCACTGTCATAATAATGCTATGGACGAAATTCAAGCTATTTTACATGAGCATGTTTTGTTGTTGTTCACAGAGCTGCGTCCAAATGCTTAAAATGCGCGAACAATTAAGCAAGCATGCACATGACGATTTCATGATTGACCAATTAAGATGCACAGTCAAATTTTGAAAGCATCTGGTACGCAATTCCAGGTTTACACGTACGCATGCACGGGCGGAATTTTGTCAATAGCATTATGACGCCAACTATTTAGAAATAGAATAGTTATTAGATTGCGCACCCGTAACAAAAAGAGGAACTATAATCAGAACAAATAACTGTTGGTTGATTCATATACAAAATAGATTTTCAGAAACCTTTCTCAACTTTTAACCCTAACTTCCTGGGCGTGTTTTTGTGCATTAAACTATCAGGGGAGAAAAGGGGGTCAAATTTTGGGGGAAATCAGTATCCACATGTGCCGCTGATCTAACCTGGGCCGTGTTAATGCAAGTATGATGCCCTACCAACTGAGCTACACGTGCGAGGTTAAAAATTCACAAGTTGAACCACACGCTGAGTGTGGTACGAGATTGATGGGGCCGTTGCGCGGTACAAGATTGTAGCACTGTCGGGTTTTTGTAAGGTCCAGGAAGGTTAGGGTTAAGGTCTATCTCAAGGATTACTGAACCTATACTAGGAATGATTTTACTTATTTTAATGCATTTCTCATTGTGTTTCCAAATATGGTAATGACATTTAATAATTTTCAAAATGTTTCAAATATGTCAAAATTGTTAACATTTGAAACATTTTGTGAAAGTTGTCTGCAGACGACTGCCGCGTGGAAAGTGTGAAGTCTGTAAATAATCTTTTAAATAACCAACCATTAACTATGTAACATTAAACCTCACCACAGATCATCCAAAACGATCAGTCTATGAAAAGACGAAACACCACACCTAGCAACTTCATAGATGAGGAGTGTGACCCAGCAGTTGTTTCTAACCTGGCAGACATCCCATGGTTAGAAGTGTGTAGTCCAGAGACAACTGTCAGGAGAAGGTGTGTAATCATATAGAATGGGTAGCGCTGCGCAGGAGATATGGTACTTTTTAGAAACATTTCCAGATTTCCAGTTTTGATTATATTGTAGAAAAATAGGTGGGAGGGGGGGGGGGGGGGGACCTGCTATATGCTTGAACTTTTTGTCATGCAAATGACAGCTTTCAGCTATTATAATGCTCATGTTATTGTGAATATAGATTTAGAATCCAAATGAACCTTTTTATTCATTTGACCTTGACAACAAACAGGTCAGAATTTCACCCAAAGAAATCCATGAAATGTCTGAGCAGACGACGCACGATACACAAATTCAGATCGCCGATCGACATTGACGATAACAGCACACCACGCAGCTCACTATTACCAACGATATCGGAAGTTGATTCTGTTGCGCCCTCTACTCCAGATCCTGCGGCCATGCAGAAGATCGGTGTGCTGGAAACAGAACTGGCCAATCTTAGAGCTCAGATTGCAATGATTGTGACAAATCAGCAGGCTTCAGCAGGTAATGTTTGATTTTTGTTGTTGAAAATTTGGAAATGTATTGAAAATTCACCCACAATTTTGGTAAAAACAACGAACCGACCTTTCGGAGAGCTCTGTTTGCCTGTTGGAACAGGGTGGGGTTTTTTCATCGCGTAAGGGGGAAAATACCCTTGGTCCAAGTTTTATCTTTTTATAATGCAAGCACATACCCTCTATCATAATCTGGTGTGGTGACCATCTTTTGGTTGGTAATTTGAAAGGAAATTCTCTTTTTGAGAAAGAATTTTTGCTACCTTTTTGAAAAATTGGCACTTTACCAGAACCTTTTTTGATGCATCAAGAACCATCATCTTGTATTTTAACACTTTCCACGCGGCTATTAGTTTTACCATATATACAAATCAGATTTTTCTTTCCTTATTCTCAAGTCTATCGCAAGGATTACTGAACCAATGAAGGGCATGTTTACTTATTTCAATGCATTTCTCAAGGTGATTCCAAATATAGTAATGAAATTCAATAATTTTGACATTTTTGAAACATTTTGTGACATTTTGGAATGTCGTCTGCAGCCGCGTGGAAAGTGTTAAGATTTGTTTTTAAAACAGATCGGACTTATTTGATATTGATACTGAATTTGTAAACTTATGATCTCTTTTTACAGGTGCTTATTGTGCAACTCCACCTCTCCCTCCACCGCCACCCCCAAACTTTTCCTCCCCAGCACTACCCCCTCCACCAATGATGGGTGGTGCACCCCCTCCCCCACCGCCACCACCACCACCCCCTCCGGCTGCAACTGCAAACAACAAACAAACCATAAGTGTAGCAGAACAGATTAGGATGGTAAGTGTTCATTTGTCTAGCTGTCGTACAGGGTGAGTCTGAAGAACAGGCACTGTTTTCGCAAGGGCGTCACAAAAAGCAGGGTTGTCACTAAGCCGGTCGGGTGTAGCCGGCACTCTAAAAATAAAAGGGTAAACAAAACGGCACTCTAAAAAATAAAAATAAAATGTTTTTTTAGTTTTTTTAAACATTTTGTGGATAAAATCATTAAACTACCTCATAGAAATTATGTAGCAGGAACCCTCAAAGTGCATTACCCTAACATAACATTAAGGAGGCCTCTGTACCCCATGCCCAAGGCTCAAGAAAAGCAGGCACTGGGCGATTTTTACCCCTCGGTCCTTCTGCCATAGCACCCGGCAATGCTAAAAAATAAACAACCGAGCGCTGATATTTTGTCCAAACCAGCGCCCGTTGACGATCGGGAAGCTTGCCCAAGACATCAAATTTCGAGTTGACAATGCTGCCACGCTGGATTTAATATTAAAAAAAGTTAGCTCCTGGTAGACTGAAAGTAGCTTCCGGTTCTCAATAAATCCCATGGTCCGGGTGCTACTTTTGAAAAAAGTAGCTCCCTGTTAAAAAGCGGTTATCTTGAGCCTTGCCCATGCCATGATCCACTGCACTTCGTTCGCTACACTTACTCCGTTCGCCATCAGTAAAATTAACCGGCACTACATTTTGGCTAGTGACAACACTGCTTGTAGGTGTCCATATTCAAAACCAATGGTGGTGCTAAAAAGACCCATAATTTGGCTTTTATTCAACAAATAAAAAGTTGGTTTTATAATTGATCATTGCTTTTAAACATGTAACACCTATTTTAGTAAAGCGCCCAATTTTAAGACCAATCCACGGGATGTGCGATTATCAAGCGATTCTTAATTTTCTCAAATCGGCTGAGATGCCTCTTTTTATTTTATATTCTTCACAACTTCAGGCTTTCTTTTACTCATAATTACACAGCCTTATTTATTTCCAGTCATTTTAAGATTTTATATCCATCATTAATGTGCCTTTTAGGATTTTTCACCAGTCTCACTGAATCAGCCAGCCAACAATACTATGTGTTTATTGTAATTGCCATCTCGAGGATTGGCTTTCAAATACCGGGTTCTACTCAAATTGATGGTAACATTATGACGCAATGGTCTAATGCAAACATTTGTTTAAATGAAAGCCAACTGTAATTTGAGATATTGCATGCTAAGAATTGATTATTGAGGAAGTTACAAATGTAAGGTAAAGTACAATTTTCATTTTCACATTTTTCTTTTCAACACAATATAGTATGTGTGCCGTATTGATCCATTGCCGACTGTCCAAATTTGTATCCAGTTTGGATAGTCGGCCGGCCGCATTGCTTTGATGGATCAATACAGCACAAATACTTTAATGTGTTGAAAATAAAAATGTGTGAAAATGAAAATCGTACTTTACCTTACATTTGTAACTTCCTCAATAATCAACCATTCTTAGCATGCAATATCTCAAATTACAGAGACATTGCTCAACATCTTGTTAATGACTGTAGTTGGTTTTCATACTTATTCCTATTCTGTTTTTGTTTCCATCATAGAATAAAGCGAAGAATGGCAGCAGCAGTACACCTAGTCAGTCCAACAAGACTAGCCTACCTAATATGGCTGATGTACTGAAAGGTATGGGTGCAGTCAAGCTCAAGTCAGTTGCCAGGTAAGAAGAAACACAAAGCTGAGTCTGGTGTTGCAGACAGAATGCTGTGCTCAGGGGTAGCATTAACCCTCAATTGGGGGGGGGGGGGGGGGGGGTGAATGACCTGTCCAAATGAAATGCTCACCCCTCATATTGGGACTTTTTGAAAGATGGGTGAAATCAGGCCCCCAACTTTTAGACCTGTAGCCTACGGTCACTTTATGGCAAACATATTTTTCACCCCCCAAACAAATTTTCAACCCCAATGTTTGGGCCTTAGTGCTACCCCTGGCTGTGATCTTTACATCCATTAGTAAACACTAATGGAATGAATTGAATACGATAGAATTATATCCAATCTGCAATCATGGAAAAGAATAGTTGGAACACTTGACGCAACTTATTACAACCATAATTGAGATCAGACTTGGGACGTAGAACTGTTTAATAAAAAGTCTCCCACTTTCTTATATCCTTCCCCACCCCCATCATCAATGTTGGGGGAACTGCCAAGGCTTTTGATAAAATGACTCGGATCAGCATTGCCTCAGGGGCAGAGGAATGGGGGCTTTTCTTCCTTAAATCGGACAGAAGTATACCAACCTTTTTTCCATGATTGTGGTTCCACAAGTTTTCTTGTATAGAATATTACAAATTCATGGTAAAATAGTGAAGTCAACTCAAACCTAATATCGTTCATCACCCCTCCCACATCTATCGAGTCTGGTTTTTGAACTTGAATCAACCAACGATGGTTTCCTCTCTTTTTCTCCATTGAAATAGTGCACTTTAGGTCCCTGGCATGCCACAATAACACAGTAAATTGAAGTGCATCATTTATCATTTAGTTGCAAAAATTCTTGGGGAAGTTACTGCATAAAACTGTGTTACTGTAGGCTATTGAGTGTGATCAATATCACATAGATCTTTGTAAAAATTAAAAATACTTCTCTGCTCTGATTCGTCCAAACATGCTGTTCTATTTATTAATGACTATTACCGTCGCAACTAAACCCAACAAGGTTATCATATCAGTGAGTTGATATCCAGTTGTTTAAACATTTTGTTGTTGAATTCAGATCACCTGGTGGTACACCTATCCGACAGAAACCCAGAATGTGTGTGAGCAACGACCCAGCAGCTCTTATAGCCCAGGCGCTCAAGAAGAAATTTGCTCGGCAACGAGCAGCAGAGGACAGCCCTGACAAGGAGAACTCAAGCAGTTTCACCCCATCACCCCGTAGAAGGACACCCATCAAAGACAGCCCTAAGGTACTGTATGTCATTTGATGAAGCATTGTTTAACACTTTCCACGTGGCAGTCATCTGCAGACGACAGTTCCAAAATTTCACAAAATGTTTGAAAAATGTCATAATTATTTAATTTTGTCACCATATTTGGAATCACCGTGAGAAATGCATTAAAATAAGAACAAACATGCCTAGTATTGGTTCACTAATTCTTGAGATAGACTTTGAATGCTGGGAAAGGTTTCTGAAAAATCTGTTTTGGATATGGTAGAACTATAATAGCCGCGTAGAAAGTGTAAAAAGAAAACTGCACATACTTGTTTTTAAGTTTGGTTTTAATATTATGCATTGTTTTGTATCATACAGTCTACCATTCAAGAGTCATCAATGAGGGAAAACATTCTACGATCCTTGTTAGTTTAGACCCAAATATATTAAATAATATTGTAGATTCGGACAAACTGGCGTGGCTTGAATTAACAAAGACCTTAAAATACACAATCTCGAATCCTGGTCCCTCTTCACTATCGCGGCGAAAAATTACCTACTAAACCACAGGCTGTGTTTTTAAGTGGTGACAGATGAAGGTGCACTAATGTATACAAAGTCCACATCCAAATAAATTAAATTAAAAACAGCAAATGAGTAAAAGAAAAATGTGATAAATCATATTACAAATGTGTTCTCATTCAAAAACAGCAGCATTACAAATAACAAATGTTTTTGTGTTACATTTGTTACATTTTTAGGCTCGGTTTAGGAGGTAATACATAGTTTTTCAAATCAAGGACATCACAATATGCAAAAACAAAATCTGCACACAATAAGTAGTCTGATAAACGTCAAGTACATGATGGCCAGTGTTCCCATAAATGACAATTTCATGACACACCGGCCAGCCATACTTAATTATCAATTCTTCATTTCAATCAGAGAAGTGACTTTCATTTTTATATTCACCATCTTGTTTTTGTTTTTACTCTTATCTTCTTCTTCAGTTTGGCCAGCATCTATTGAAGACGTCCAGCAAACGCAAGTCCCTCACATCTAGACCAACCAGACCACTATGTGACCTCAATGTATGATGAACAATGCAATTCATATTTGTGTGTGTGTATGTTTTAAATGGTTGCAAGCAGATGAATCAACTCATTGGGAGTGAGTTTATGGAATGGGATAAGGCCACAGTTCTACAGGCCCGACCGACCCATTGTTTTATGAAAATAGAAAATGTGTACAATTTTTTGCCTATGTTTTATTGAAATGTTTATAAAGCCATATCTCAGAACATGCTCTGCCAACTTTACGGTCACATTTGTCAAAACTACATTTGCGACCACAGCAATTCACACTGATGTCACTGCACCGAAGAAGGCAAGCCGATCGTATATTCCACCAAGTACCGACGTCACAGCCTCAAAGGAGAACAAAAGTAAATGCAAAACATGCCTGCGTTGTTCAATTATCATAGACAGAAATGATTATGTGGCATAAATCTATACATTCCTTAGTAAATAATATATACCGATTTTTGCATTGAAGATTTCTTGAGCAGCAACACCAGCATGCTTCACTTTCATTATATGACTGATTTCTGTCAACTGTGTCTACTGGTTCCCATTGACATTACATTGCAATGAAGCAAATACAAGGGTCTTTTAAGAAAATCCTGCTGCAAGTATTGATGTGACATCAATTCAGTCCTCTCTTGTTTTTCTTAAAGATTCTTTATTTTTTAAATAACACATTTCAGTTGAGGTGTGAACTTCTTTTCATATCTATCTGTACCATGTATTATGAAGTCAAAAGTCAGACAATCTCCAGCTGTTATTTACTTTAACAGATGTTTGTTTATCACTGCTGGTTTGGGGGGGAAATTCTGGCACCTGTAATCTGGAAAACCTAGTAAGTCTGTTGAACGCAAATTTGAGATAAGGAAAACTGATTGTTTCAGGACCCATATTTGTACTTAATAGGTTTTTTCCCTTTCAGTTTATCAAGTTAAAGTGTGTGAAACTCTTCCCTGTCGGCAGTTTTTCATGTGGAAGAACCTAGTATGGAAAAACATAGTCTGGAAAAACCTAGCAAGTTGAATTGCTAGGTTTTTCCAGATCAGTGTACATACTTACTCCGATACCTAAGTCCAAATATGGATCTAACTCAATTTTCACCAAAATATGATTTACTAGGTTTTTTCAGATTACAGGAGAAGTGGTGCTAAGCATTGTGGACTACACATAAAATCTTCTTTGCATTTTTAGTAAATGTCTAATTGATTCACAAGCAACTGAATGTGTTGAAGAAATTGTGCAGAAATGTGTGAAGACGATTTCTAACTTTAGAGGGAATTGGGCTATTGTAACATTTAAAAACTGTCAAACATTTGTTAATGTGTTCATATTTTATATTTTACCCAAGTGCTCAGTGGTCATTAAAAGGGGGTATCACGAATCAGGTGCGTAAAAAAAATCCCAAAATTAGGGTAGTTTTTCAAGCAGGGGCACGTTACGTACGTAATAGGGTAGGGTATCAAAACAAGCAAAATGAAGAAAGGGTATCCTTTTCATCCAATGGTCTTACATATTTAGGGTCTTTATTTGTTCCATGAAGATTATAATATAGCTGTGACATACAAGTGGGATATATTTCTGATCTAGATCTGCTCAGCATTTGTTTCATTACTTAGGTAAGGAAAAAGAGGTTTGAAATGTATCATACTTGGTAAGAGGTTTTAACTATACAAATGACTTGCCTAGGGTTACATATTTTGACTACTTGTTAATGTTGACTTCTTGTTTAGGGTATTGGAAATACTGATATTACTTCCTTAGGGTATGTAAAATACTGTCCATACTTGTTTAGGGATGCTTTTTCACATTAATGCAAATTTACTTATTTAGGGTGCTTCTTGAAAGTCCTTGGATGCGCCTGATGACACTTTTAATGACTACTGAACACCCAGGATATTTTATTGAATCTCACTATCGGGAGCATGAAGATTAGAGGGAACATTGCCGATGATTAACCCTGTAGTTTATTTTAACAGAATAAATTGTATTCAAAATCAGGAACCATTGTGATGCAGGGGTAACTTTCGTGTTGCCGTTAGTCAATTCCTTTTTTATCATTGTAATACTGCATAATGTTGTAGGCAGGAAAAAATATTAAAAATATGTATTTTTGGCCCTTGAACATGTATCTATTATTTAAGAGATTTTGGACAAAATAAGATGAAAAAGTACATTTATGTTGCTAGTGATGACATAACCCTTCCAGTCAGCTTTTAGTTATGTTTAGGTGACTTTACAATTGGGACGTGTTAACCATGGATGCTGCATTAGTGACAAAAGTATTATTACTATTTACTATTATTCATACACTCTCAATGTATTAGTGTCGAACCAATCTGAAAGCAAGACAACTCAAATAGGCAGAGTGCATTGAAAGTGTCCAATGCACTCTGTGTGTGCCATTCGATGCACATACCACGCTCTTTGTTTTGATTAGTTCAGGCATATTCATTGCGGATGTCAGCAAACTGGTTAACCTATTTTTATTTGTTATTGCATAGATCAAAAGTATGCTCAAAATTGTGAATTTTGATTTGTATAGTGTCGTGTATAAATCAGGTCAATACATGCATAAAAATGCAAAAAATTAGAAAAATCAACGCACTTGCGCAAATGTTGATATGCTCACAATAGCACTTCCCCTGCGGGGTCGTGCCATTATTCACACATCAACATCGGCGTGCATGCATTGATTTGTCTCATTTCTCCTTGAAACAACACATACACATTTATTGACCTATAATTACATTACTTGCAAGGTCTACATAACCTGTTGTACTTCAGTGTATCAATTACAAATAAAGGGTTATAATTCCCTCTCAAGCCATGTCACTCACAGCATTGCATACATAACTAAGCTGCAATGCGACTACCCTGTCGGTTTTTATATTTAGTGTAAAAAAACCAAAATGTTTTTAAAATGTGACGGTAAATGATTTTATTTCTTGTTTGTAATCCATCTCTAATTTTAGAGACAGTGAAGGTCCAATGTGAAATTAATTCTATATATGTCCATTTGTTTTCTTCAATTGAATTTGAAATTAAGGCAAATTGTGACCACATGGTCTGCGCATGTGCATCTGCTTATTTCAATTCATAAATTAATTGTTTATATCACTACCTCCTCAGATGCCATTTTTGTTGAAAGAGTATGTACTTAAAACTGTACTGATTGAAAAATGTGACCTGGGCCGTTCATATTGCATTAAAAAGCTAAGCTTCATCATACGAAGAGTGATACTTCGAGTTTTCTTCTCTTTAAGGGATAGTTAAAGAATTCAATCTTTATGAAATAGGACAATGTCAAACTTTAGACCTGGGTCCAACTCTATTAAGCTCAACTTCAGAAGAATTCTTTAATACTCTTCTGAACAAGGCTTAAAGAAGAGTTTGAAAATCACTTGGCGTAAGTCATTTAACTTTTATGCAATAGGATACTGCAGGACCTATTTCAAATACATTCAGATAAATCTAAGGAAGAATTTCTGAGTGTTGTTGTGAAATATTTTGGGGTATGTCTATATTTTGAATAACGTTTGGAGGAAACTTGTATGAAGTTGTAAGCAGTCGCATAGTAGGCATGAATGATTATGGTTAGATTTGGAAAGCAAAATCCTTGTTTAGGTGATGAAAAAACGTCCTGTTCTAAGGGTCTGAAAAACAAATTGCGTGGAATAAAAACAAACGCCTCACCTATCAATTCTAATCTACTGGAGAGGTCTGTTTGCCTGTACAAAGGGTCTTTTTCCCCGTTGCATAAGAATACTTTTTTCTTTGATAAGAGTGGTTTCTGAGAGTGCATTCAGGAACACTTGGATGGGTGCTTTCATCTTGATACACAGGTGCCCCTCCCCACATAAGAGAGCAAAATCTTTTTGTACCAGTAAATTCTATGGACAATGTATATATTATGTAAATATCTACAAAAAGCAGACTATCGCAATAAAACAACACATTTTACACATGACTTTCTTTGTTAAATTACTTTGTTTTTATTTAATTGTCTATCTCGTTGATCTGCAACAGCAGACAGTAATTCAAATAGTAAATAATAAGGGGAGAAAAGAAAAGAATGAAAACTTGGAATGTTTTCTTTCAGAAATACCATTATTATCATCAAACATGGCATTCTTTAAAGCACATTATATACACAAAAGTTATATTTTATACATGAATAGGTAATTCTCTTCTTTCCGAAGAACATTTGTTTTTGTACATATCATTTTTTGCCATGCAAAAAACACTCCGTCATGCATTCTAATTAATACAATATATATGAAAATCCATATTTCAAACACAAAACTAGAACATTGCATTTGGTGTATACCAGTATGTTGCACTGAACGATTCTTTTAATGGGATTTCTTGGGGACAAACATGTTAGACCACTTGGCGATTTTAAAACTAATTATTCTTCAATTTTGGTCATAAATATCAAGATGGGTTTAATAAATGTCATGGTTTTCAATGAACAACTGTTTGTATATATCTTTACATACTTTTTAAATTATCAAAAGGCAACTAACTGAAAGCCATTACAAATTTTGTTCATACAATTCTAAGAGTCGTGAGGTGTTTAAAATGTGGCATTTGGGGATATTAAACAATTGCCTACACCCTTGGTATGTCTCCTGATTTGTCTTTGTCCATAGCCCGACAGAAATCAGGGTTAACTCTGTTCTACGTTTTAGGGTGCAGTTTTTGCAATTTGGAGGACTGAGGAGGTTCCCAATATTTTTGATACACGGGGACCTCAAAATTGTGAAAAGCATCTAGATGAATTACTATAACACTTACATATTGAATAATGCCCTTAACTATTTACTTTGCAATGACATTTTTCAACTACTTTGCAATGACATTTTTCAACAAGTTGGGTTATCAAATGCAATTATATAACACTAATTTTGTGGATACTGTATTTTGTGAATTTAAAATGTCTGCTATTTTAGTGGGCATTTAATTTCATGAATCTTTCAATGCAAATTTGTCAGTTTTGCGGGTAGCGAATCCACATCTCTCGCGAAATTAAAGTGGTTTTAAAGTAGTACTAGTCAGTACCAGCTAACTTGAATAACATGGGTAGTCAGTCATACTGTAATAGTGGTGATTTTCATGCGCATAATTGATCGCATTCTGCTATATTTACAGGCCTATACCAAAGCCTACATACCATATTTCTCAAATATGCGTGTGGTAGTTGTTGTTTTTTAAGTTCAAAACAATTAAAAAAAACATTTTTGAATTTTTTAGACATTTTTGAAAATGTTGGCAATTAAAAAAAACATTTTTGAATTTTTTAGACATTTTTGAAAATGTTGGCTCACTCTGTATTTAGAACAAGGTATTGTTGTTGCTGCCTAGAAACAAATTTGTACAATTTTATTTTGCACGAAAAAACGCACACAATTTATGTCGCGACAAAATCACCAATTTTACAGTATGAAAAACACAAAAGAACAATTGTTTAACACAAATAGACAAATAGCTGTTGTTTTTGACACCTTGTACGGTAAACATACAATGCTCACCATACAATATTAACATATAATATGACATAAATATATTATAAATGGTATACTCTCTTAACCAACTCATATTATTTTACGCTTTTTGAGCTACAAACAATCTGAATACAAATATTAATCTCCTTATTTGTCTCAACATAATATAATTACATATAAAAAACGGTTTCTTCAAATATAATATTTATTGAAATATATAATTTAGGGATAGAAAAGTTAATCTCTTTCAAACGTGACAATCTGTACGCTGTTGGCCATGCCATCTTTTTATCACATAAAAGTTTGAAAATAAAGCAAACGACATGCACTGTAGTGTACAATGTCTATATCTACAGTACGCACTAAATACACGCACTTAATTGTGTGTGTGACCAGTTTCAGCTCATAGCACAGTTCTCAAGTGTGAAGTTCGATATCAACACATAAGTATACAACTTTGTACTTGGCAATGCGGATGTTTGTATAGAATAGACTGTAATCATCATTAACCCCCTGAGATCTACCGGCCGATTGGTCAGAAAAATAGATACATCATTTATTGCGCCAATCAGAGACAGTGTTATAATAATTGTATCCCTGATGAAGATTGGAGTGAAATATTTTACAAGCTGCATTTTAATTGGCTATTCAAATGAGTATATCTTGCAATACACCAATCAGAACCACTGTAAGATAGGCCGGTAGTGCCCAGGGGGTTAATGATTCTCCCAGAGGATTTTTCAGGGCCAGAAAAAAATGTGAATTTTCTGGGAACCTAACTTTTAAAATTTCCCTTCAATTTTTATTTATTTTGATACCTAAAATATCCCTCCAAGGCCACAAATTTCCCTCCAAAAGTCAAAATTTCTCGGGAACCTTATACCGGTTACAGGAAAAAAATAGGGGGCGGGGGCAATATAAAGGTGTGTAACCTGGTCACAACCACATTTCCCCATCAGAAGTGAGATTATGGATATGAGAAGAAAGACAATATTTTCTCATCACCCCTGCAACATTTTAGGCTTGGGAGACATTTTGTTTCGATGTTATGACTGAGCGAAAAAGAAGTGTGAAATACTTTAAAAAGTGGTTAACCACCCAACAATATGTATACTGTTCAATGGGAAAATGTCAAGTGAATTTTGCTTTTATCATAAGGGAGTGTTCATAAATACTTAGGTGGATGGAACAAATTGAGAAATGGACATCATTTTTTTTATTTCCCCCCCCCCCCCCAAAAAAAAAATAGGGTGGTTTTTTTTCTTTTAAGAACCTTTTTTTTTTGATCCCCCAAAATAGGGTGTTATTTCTGACTCCCCCTCCCCCCCCCCCCCCTTTATGGACCTTTTTTGTTGTTGATTCCCCTTCATTTTTTCCAACCCCACCAAAGTATTTATGAACACCCTCTAAGACCCAATTTTTATGAACACTCCCTAAAAGCAATTTAACTCACATTTTGGAATCAGACTGAATTCATGATGTGGCTTCACAACGAATAGTTCATACTGAATTTTAAAAATTTGGCAGCAATCGGGTCTATTAAACTGTGAAACTTGATGTTTTCAATTATCTTTAATTTTCGACAATTTAAAATGTTGATGTTTCTCTAACGTGAATATCAAACAATCTGCCACAAGTCAAAATCGAGTAGGCACCATTTACTGTACTTTTTCATATAATCTATATGTATAAATTATTGTATATAAATTACAACTGTAATACAGTGCAATAAAACTACACGTAACTTTTAAAATTAAGTACCGGTAACAATGCAGGACTGCACCAGGCAGTCTCTCAATGAAAGTGACACAATCATACATCACACGTAACCACCATATAGTATTGCTGATAAAATAATTATTATATAAAAAGCCAATTAGCCATAACGAAACTGGAAATATAAATTGTTCCACTTTCATGATTTCTGTATGAAATGCATACGGAAATACAAGAATTGCAATCTTTGGGGAAAACATCACATATGATTGAAAACAATTAGGGGCAAAGGTGACCGACCATCCACCACAAATAGGCAGTAAAACAAGCCAATTCACTTTTAAAATCTTGAATGTTGAAACTCTCTTTAACTTCTGCTTTATAAAATTGATATAAACAGGCGTGATATTTTGTAGATAAAAATCGGAAAGTAGATATTTTTCACTCTCAAACATAGATATTGTTGCCTAAATGTGCATTTATTTAGCCAAATTCCAAGGAATTAAATATTTTTACCTGATATGAATATCATGCCTGTATAAAAGCATGTCGTTATTATACTCCTTTACCTACCACTAGGTAGTAGAAAATCAAGGAAATCTTTGAGAAATCATTTTTGTTTTCTATTACTCATCTAAAATAAAAGTCCAACGGACCATATTTCAATGTTGTTGTTTTTCCCTGCTGACTTTTTCGATGTATCCTTGGAGTAATTAATTCATGAGTTTGACAGGTGTTTAAAGACTCTATTACAGAATAAAGCCGTCTAATCTTTTAACACAGATTTCGTGCTACATGTAGGCTAATTCCGTGAAGGATAAACCGACTTTTCAACCCCTGAGGTCACAAACGACCAAATTGCGATTTGAAAAAATACTGTTCTGTTGGTTTCTAATGAAATACGCTGCAAATGTGTTCATACTTTGCCAAAATTACACAATTGACCATGTTTTTGACATTTTTACACACACCTCCATCCACAGTAAACAGGTTTGACCGATTCAACTGTTTTGTGAAACCATTTGCAAAAACAAACAAAAATTGCGCCAAAATGTTCACTTAACAGTATTTCGATTTCAAAATACAACTGATTGGCTCTATGTATAGTCACTGTCATAATGCTATGGATCAAATTCAAGCTTTTTTCATGCGAGCTGAGAAGAAGTGGTTGGGGAACCGAGAGTCAAAATTAAAGGCCCCCCCTCCCCCTCACATGGGCCTTCTTTGATATGTACAATACAATGTTGTCTAGTATACCTAGAAACACCTGATTACGATACAGAAAACACATGCTCTAGAAAGTTATACAACAAATATCACTCTTTAGAAAAAAAACAGGTATCGTGACATTGAAACCTTTATGGAATACAAAATAACAGGTCCCTAAATCTGCTATAAATAGTCCATCCCTAAAACCAGCGGGTGAATAATATTGTAGTAGTACACCAGTGTACACTGTTATATATTGTAAAAAAATAGCCCAACACTAAACCACTTGTTTCAATGCCCATAAGAAGCCCAACTCACTATATTGGCACTCTTTGAGCCCATTTAGATCTTACAAAAACCACCCAATTGGGCTACTGAACGTGAGCTTGGCAATATTGTGACCAGAGGTGCCAGAGGTTCCCTTCAATGCACAACCATCAGTGCAACGAAGCAACCAACATGTGTCTACTGAGTCAAGCAGAAGGGATCACTAGTGTTGTCAGAATGCTTAATCTCTGACACAGTGGCGTACCTATGTCGTCAATTTAAGGGGGAAAGGCAGGTGATCAGGGGACATAACCGACTAATTTTGGTTATTTTGACTACTCAAACATAGGCTGGCCTGCTCTACGATAGTAATGTTAGCAGATAGCATACACCGCCATGTATCTGGCATAATTATCTGGCTGTTGTGACCAATTTTAGGAGTACTGCTGATGTATGCACATTCAGGACCTCTGACACCCTTAGTGACCACATTATATAGCCTACATACAAAACATGACAATGGTACTGTCCATTCAATGAGAAATTGTAGTTTGAAAATAATATACTGTACCAAAATGTTAAAAAATTTACTTACACAAATGGATAAGAGAACCACTGTTTCTTTAAAAAAAAATCAATGTGGCAAGTTGGTTTACTTAGTGCTTTCTTTGCAGACTACAATTTCTCCATTCAGTTCTGAAATCCAGTTCATTAAGACGAGGATGGCAGCACTCTAACTCTGCGCCAATCTTTACCCTACACAATACTGTTGGTATATTATACATGCATTTCTTTAATTGCAGTACCTGTGCAAGATTCTGCTCCTCAGTACAGGTCAAAGTGTGTGAAAGTTCAAAGGTCATCCTGATCTTTTTGCACTGGATTTTACAAACCATGACATACAATACCACCAATAAAGCAAAAAACCTGTTTGTTTGTCCATTCCCAACCTACCCTAATTTGGAAAACTGACAAAAAAGTGTTTACTGTACAAATGAATACCGACCTTAATTTTGGAAATTCCAGAAAAAGGTGGGTTTTTTTCCAGAATTTTGCTTTCCGGAAATACACTTGAAATATTTTGAAAACTGTTTCTTTACTCTTCTAAACTGTTTTTAAAACATGAATGAAGTGATATAATAGTAAAATATTCCCATTATTTCGCAACTATTATACATCTTATGAAGTCTGACCTATCAATCCTACCCTTTGGAGGTGATCTGTGGACAAACAAACAATTTTTATTTTGCCAAATAAGTAAAGAATTCAGATGCAAATCTTGACCAATACCATTTTCAAAATGTTTGGTATTGGGGCCCTTGACACAATAGTGTAAAAACACTGGACATAATTTGATATATTATTTCTCCAAATTCCAATGTGTACTTTTGAAAATATCTGATAAAAATCAGAACACAATATCTTAATATTTTCTTTATATTTGATGATTTTCATTAGCCAATATCGAAATATTTAGGGAAAAGGGACATTGCATCGCGGTTGGCATCTGAACTCTTGCAAACATGTACTACTACTAGGTTTTATGTACATCGATTTGGAATGTTTACGAATTGCATCAAAAATAGTAGCTATTACTAGTCTCACACCTATTCACTTGAGTAAAAAGTACCCATGTTGAAAAACAACACCAAAGAAAACCGGTTGGTTGGTGGGCATTACATGTTTCTATATTCAAGACTTTTGGTCTAAAAGTGCATTTTTGTTTTGTGCAACTTATCAAATCATTTTTAGAAAAAAATTCAGCCCTTTAAAGTTCAGTCTTTCGGTGAGCATGTTGATGGTCTGATTGGTCTCAAGAGTGTTTGTTGGTCGATAATCATGTTTGGTCCATTGATAGTAAAAGTCGTAATTTGTTTGTTTTTGATACATTTTCTAACATTTTTGTTCTATTGCATTCCAACATTTTAATCAAATTACATACCATTTTGGATTTCAATAAAATTCAATAAAACCTAATTGGATTGTTTAACCCCCTGGGGTCTACCTGTCTATCTTACAGTGGTTCTGATTGGTGTATTACAAGATGTACTCATATGAATAGCCAATTCAAATGCAGCTTGTAACATGTTTCACTCCCATCTTTATAAGAGATACACTTATTCTAACAATGTCTCTCATTGGTGCAATAAATGATGTATCCATCTTTTTATCCAATCAGCCGGTAGTTTTCAGGGGGTTAAAAAAAATGTTAACTCAGACACGGTCATGTAGAGTAGAGTCAGTATTGATAACAAGGAAATATTTTGTTCAATCTTTTTCAAACCCAGGTGTTTTTAGGAACAAATAGTAGTCCACGGTTTAGCATGCTTGGTACTAAACTGCTCAAAAAAAGTTTGGACATTTTTTTCAATCACAATTTGTTCAAATATCGTGGGATATGTTCATTAAGTTTAATATATCCATGTAAAGCTGATGTGTTCCATCTTATACAATGATACCAAATTTGAAGCAATCCCTTCCTCCAGTGGTCAGCTACTTGCTTGAGAACATGGGAGGTCACAATCTGAATGTGCCAAAATTAACACTATTTCGTGCCCAAAAGAACATCTTTGTCGCCTCTTTAATGAAGTGTTCCATAGACCAACAGTGTAGTGTGATGATCTATTGATTTTAAAGCACAACATAGTGTTGATTTTGGCACTTCCAGATTGCGACCTCCCCATGTTCTCAAGCATGTGGCTGAGCACTGGAACAAGGGATTGCTTCAAATTGGATATCAGTGTAAAGATGAACACATCAGCTTTTACATGATATATTACACTAAATGAACATATCCCGAGATATTTGAACAAATCGTGATTGAAAAAAATTCCAAACTTTTTTTGAGCAGTTTATTTCATACTATTGGTTTTTATGACTATAGTTGATTCATAGAAATTGGCCGATTTACCATTTCAGTCAGAGGCAATCTCTCACCAATTTCCTTTCCTAACTTTGTACAACCTTTTCAGCTTACGTTAAGTCGGTCCATACTAGAATTGCAGTTGAAATCCCTTGACTAGCAGGTCAATGTGACGTAAGTAGGCGCAACTGATCGCTTACGATTCTCACCAATAAGAATTGCACTCGAAATCCCTTGACAAGCAGAGATACAACCTCGCATGTATCTATGCGACGTAAGAAGGCGCTACTGATCGCTTACGATTCTCACCAATAAACGCACCTGATTACAGCCGATGCAGTTTGGCGTGTTGCGCCTAACAGACGCTGTAAATATGCTTATTCCTGGCACAATTCTCTGGTGTCAACATTGTTTTGCCACTTATTCATTCATTCAATATTTAAGCATACATTTATGGACTTTTAACACTGTCCACGTGGCAGGTGGCTGCAGACGACATTCCAAAATTTCACAAAATGTTTCAAAAATGTCAAAAATATTGACTTTCATCACCATATTTGGAATTACATTTGAGAAATGCATTACAATAAGTACAAACATTCCTAGTATAGGGTCAGTAACCCTTGAAATAGACTTTGAAAGTTGGGAAAGGTTTCTGACAAATCTGTTTTATGTATGGTAAAAATAATAGCCGCGTGGAAAGTGTTAATACCAACAAATTCCCTCAGTTTTTTATCACAAAAAATGTGCAGAATTGTATCACAATGTGAGCATATGAGCAACGTTGTTCACCCAGTACAGAGAAAGCAGGACAATTCAGCTCTAAACTTTGCCCAGTAATTCGTCAGATTTCATTTCAAAATTACTAAACATACAATCTTTAAAAAAATGATTTCAGAGTATGTCTAACAAGTACAGATCAACAATGCTTAGAAAATCCTTATACATGACTTGTGTTGACGACAAAGGGATTTTGTTTGTAGCCAAATACTATGGCACAAAATGACTTGACGAACAACACTGGTAGGTAACATCTTGGAAAATGGATAATAGCGATACAATTAGCACATGGACTTATAAACAATTATTGCATATGTTTATGTTACTATAAATGCTTATCAGTAATTCATTTCTTGGCTGTTTATCTTAATAAAACAAAACATAATTTAACACAACTGGTGGAAAAGGAAGAATCAAGCAAATTCGGGAGCCACTTAATTGCGTTTCAGAACAGATTTTTGTTTATAAAAACACAACTTTTAATAAAAAGGTGAAATAAATTATGGCTTTATTCCATCCAAGGTTAAATAATCATAGCAAATGGCTTTGACAACAAAATTATGGATGTCTCGATGTATTTTGTATTCATTAAATGTCGATTTTCTTGAAATACTTTAAGTAACGGAGTAATTTTGATCACACCCAATCTCAAATTTGATCAATGTATAATCAGTGTATGTGCAGTGAGCCCTAAACATAGCATGTGCTATGAGCCCGTTGATGATGAATGCTGAAGTTTGCCTTTTAGTCGAACCCCAGAGTCTGCCGATGGTAACGATGGGCTACTAGTTAGCGAGTCTTGGGACTGTTTCTTATTCTGGGCCATAGACGCTAACTCTAGTTGCGTGGTGGCAAAGTCGTGATAAAGCGGCCCCAAGGCCGGTGGAACGGAATACCATTGTTCATGCGATTTTTGTAAAGTTCTTGTCGAGGACCGCTGTGAGAGATTGCCTTCATGCCCACCTAGAAAGAAGAAGGCCCATTTGACTGTCAGAAAATATATTAGTGTACAATGGGTATCACATGGGTATCTCATAAGTAGTATACCACTAGAGGAGTGTGCATGAATGACAAATGTCACAAACAATTAAACATACAGAATTCTAGACACATGGGTGTCAGTCACATGTGTAGTATATGGACACCACATGTGTAGTATATGGACACCACGTGGGTAGCACATGGGTGTCACACAGGTAGTATATGGACATCACATGGGTAGTACATGTGTATCAGATAGGGAAGGCTAAGTCACATGGGTATCACACAGGTAGTATATGGACACCACAAAGGTAGTACACAGGTAGTATATGGACACCACATGGGTATCACACAGGTAGTATATGGATACCACATGGGTAGTACATGTGTATCAGATAGGGAAGGCTAAGTCACATGGGTATCACACATGTAGGATATGGACACCACATGGGTAGTACACAGGTAGTATATGGACACCACATGGGCATCACACAGGTAGTATATGGATACCACATGGGTAGTACATGTGTATCAGATAGGAAAGGCTCAGTCACATGGGTATCACACAGGTAGTATATGGACACCACATGGGTAGTACATGTGTATCAGATAGGGAAGGCTCAAGTCACATGGGTATCACACATGTAGGATATGGACACCACATGGGTAGTACACAGGTAGTATATGGACACCACATGGGCATCACACAGGTAGTATATGGACACCACATGGGTAGTACATGTGTATCAGATAGGAAAGGCTCAGTCACATGGGTATCACACAGGTAGTATATGGACACCACATGGGTAGTACATGTGTATCAGATAGGGAAGGCTCAGTCACATGGGTATCACACATGTAGGATATGGACACCACACAGGTAGTATATGGACACCATATGGGTATCACACAGGTAGTATATGGACACCAGTACATGTGTATCAGATAGGGAAGGCTCAGTCACATGGGTATCACACATGTAGGATATGGACACCACATGGGTAGTACACAGGTAGTATATGGACACCACATGGGTATCACACAGGTAGTATATGGACACCACATGGGTAGTCCAAAAATTAGTGTATGCACAATATAGGAATAAATGAGTAGTATATTAGTCACATATTACTTATGTCCATCTAAAGAAAGATAGCCTAATTGACTATCAATAAGGAAAGTCAATGTACATATGAGTATCATCATATGGGTATCACATGGGTAATACTACATGGACACCATATGGTTATAGCAGGGGTATCAAATGGGTATCACATGGGTAATACTACATGGACACCATATGGTTATAGCAGGGGTATCAAATGGGTATCACATGGGTAATACTACATGGACACCATATGGTTATAGCAGGGGTATCAAATGGGTATCACATGGGTAATACTACATGGACACCATATGGTTATAGCATGGGTAGCATATGGACACATGTAGCACATCAGTAATATGACAGATTGCATTTATGACCAACTAGACAAATGCTGTTAAAATCAACAATTATTATAGCTGAGAGTGCATGATATGGGTGCCATTGGTTAACATGGGGTGGCATATTGGCAGTGTATGGTAGTGCATTAGTAGCATATGATATACAGTCTTACTTGTTTTGCATAAAGGCAGCAAAATGCCACAACATGTCAGCAACAATATTAGCTGGAATATACATGGAATGGGTGACCAAGAACTGCAGCATATTGCAAAACCATGCTCAATTTAGAACCAGAAAAGATCAACAAAAAATAAATCTTGCTCATACAAAACCAAACATGGCTTGGATTGAGAGGATTAATTGCTACCATATTATATGGGCACTACATAATTTACCATATCTAAAACACAAAGTACAGCAAAAAATGGTCTTGCAACAGACTAAAATAGCCGTCTCTCGACCATAATAAAATACTCATCTCATGATTAAAAATAGTCGCCCAAAACACAAAATTAGTTTTCAGATGACTAAAATGGTTTGCCAATGACCAAATTTAGACGTCTAATATCGGCTCACCGTGGAGATATGATGGCGATTACTGTGATACACCATGTTTGAGTACACATTGACCACGATGCAACAACATAGACAATAAAGGGCTTAGCATACTCCGCAACGCTTTACCGCTGAACGATAGTGTTTGCCACTACTACGCACGTCGTATTGACTCTCACAAATGTGTTTCTATACCATAATGAGGAACCTGAGTATTGTGTCATGAACACTAATTATGCTTGTGCGAGAGCGTGAAAGAGATGGAGCATTAGGTGACGGAAACTCCCTGTTCTACCCATTTAATTTTTTGAAAATGTTTGCAAATGATTTGCAAATTTTGAATTTAGTTGTTGAAATTTTAGATTTGGTTGTTGTTGAAATGGTTAAAAATTGCTGGAAATTCACCAACATTTCCTGACTGACCGACACTGGCTGAGAGGTCCGTTTGCCTGTAGAACAGACTGGGTTTTTTCGCCGCCTTATGGAGTATGTTAAGCCCTGTTAAGACTTTTCACATTCAGCTAATGATTGGGTCATCTATTCTGTAGGCTACATTACTGCCTCGATGATCATGTTTGCTTACCAAGAAAAGCTTTACTTGGTACACTGCATGAACGATTGTCCCATCATGGTTGATCTGTGAAAAGTCTTTTATGTATCAAATTGCAACATAAAACATACTGATGTATAAATAGTATCTCATTCAAAATGATATCGTATGTGTTCTGTCAAAACATGGCCTTCAGCATGTATAGAGTCATACTTCATATGTATAACCTTTGGACAGTTTGCTCTAAACATGTTCAAGGGCCAGAAAACACATCTAAATAATTATCTTGTGAGTGCTCTTGACCCTGATCAATGTATAAAGCAACACTTCCTGTGCATAATCCTTGGGCAGTTTTACTTTATACATGTTGAAGGGCCAGAAAAACATACAAGGTTTTGACAGAACAGTGACGATTATGGTTTCATGCAAGATCTTCATTGATCAAAACATTATTATTTAGAACCATGGTAGAATAGTGATCATGAAAATCATGCTATCATTATTAATCATTGTTGAATTTTGTGCAAGTTGTTATATGCAAGTGAAGTGACATTTGACAGTTGCTAAATCATGATTCCAAAGTGAAGCAGCCCATTTAACAGTTGTCTACAGATGATTCATTTTTCTTTATAAACTTGATGTATGAACGGGCCCACACCACTATTTGTTTTCAAACAGTCTTCTCTCTTCCTACAAATAGTGTAAATAAAGGTATTTGAGCAATCAATTCTAAATAATCATGAGCATTTGCACAGTCTATAGTGTTTCTTTAATTCATCATGCAAATTTCTATTTTCCTTGAATATATATAATATCTGTAGGGTACTCTGACTACATAGTGTCTCAAACAAACTTTGATATCTAAAACGTTATAAATACAATGATGGCACTTAACTTGATCACATTTTCAAACTTACAAAAATGCATGCCATAAATTCCACTTATGAAATGAATGAATACATCAAAACACAGTAGGATGGACCAAGCAATGCAGTACAATCATAAATCGCTTAAAATACAACAATGAACAGGTGGCTCTTCGGATTGCATTCAGCACGCCCCATACAGAATTTGAATAACTTATGGGTCTTGTAAAGGGTAAGGGGAGGCACTGAATATAACAGAATAGCCACATCTATACTTAAAACTTCATCATTACAAAATTGGCGAACAATCATGAGGCTTTTATCTATCCCCACGCACAAGGAATCTGTAGCCATGCACATCTATCATATGACTGTGCACAGCGGCCCATATCATACGCACACGTCCATTGCGATTATTACTGGTTTTGATATGCGCAGTGTACACTTATACCAATAGATGCTGCATGGCAGTAGGGAGTCCATGCATTGATATAATAATGAGCCTCACTAGTTTTGCCTAATTGATAAAGACAAACAAATAAATATATTGTGCAATTGAATCTGTATCTCTTTAGAGAAGGCATACTTTAGGCCACACAAAAAACCTGTTCAACGGGCCCAACCAACCGGGTTTTTCTCAAATTTTCAACAAGTGCATTTTTGGCATTTTCAACAAATTTTTTATTTTAATTTTATATTTCTTTTGAAAATTGCTGAAAATTGCTGAAAATTCATCAACATTTCCCAGGGAAAATGTCAGGAAAAACAAATACCAACAAAGGTCACTGCACAATATGGAGTAAAAGACCATCCACCATTCCACCTGAAGTATGAATGTGCATACGTCAGTGTATATTCCTGTGATACACACAGCATTCACACACATCGATGCCAGGATTTGTCTTTGATTTAACACTTTCCACGCGGCAGACGACAGTTCCAAAATTTTACAAAATGTTTTAATAATGTTAAATTTATTGGATTTCATCACCGTATTTGGAACCACCATGAGAAATGCACTCAAATAAGTACCAACATGCCTAATATAGGGTCAGTAATTCTTGAGATAAGACTTTGAAATTTGGGAAAGGTTTCTGAAAAATCTGTTTGTATACGGTAAAACTAACAGCCGCGTGGAAAGTGTTAAGAGGGTTACACGTCTGACAATAAGTCGCAACCACTATACATGCTGATGCCATTTTCATACTTCTTATGGAACAGATTAAATATTGCTGAACAGGTGACAACATATGCCTTCTCTATAGAGTTTTAAGAATATATAGGCTATAGGTTTGCTTGCTACATTTAAATGCAACTTTAGTGGCAGGGTTCTAGCTGGTAACATAGCTGTAATCATTGCTACTTAGTGGCAGGGTTCTAGCGTTCATCAATAGCTCTGCTTGGTTAAGCTATATTGTCGTCACTGGGTATAGTTTGATCAGCTCCAAATTGGCAAAGCCTCCTTACAGATGAGAACCAAATATGTCTCGCCAATTTGGAACTGATTAAACTATACCAAGGTGTACCCAACAATTAAGAGAAGGTAGGCTAGGTGGGTTTTTGCATATCAAATCGTGGCAGTTATAACGTAACAAAAACATATCACATTGAGTCAAATGATTTGACCTTAGTTTTAGCTCAGATTAAGAGGAGCAATTCAAGTTACTCAAATTCAATGGCGTCAAGTCACAGAAAATGGCAAGCCTACATATACCTTGAGTCACTCAAGAGTCATAACTTGTTACAACTGTGCTAGCCACCATCTGATACAGTTCTTCCCGTAGCGCTAAATTGCAAAAATGTTCACAGCCAGCTAGAATCATGCGCACTGCCACTTGTATAATAATATTTGTGTTTTTTGTGTTTTAATCGTGCACCTACCCTGTATTTATATATAAAAATTGGGAGAGTATATAATCAAGCAAACAAAATGATAAACACAATGGAATGTACGCATGCATCAGACATTTGCTGACTAGTGTCCATTCGTTCATGATCTGTAGTGTACAAAACCTATTTGCAGTGATTTTCTTTGAGGCATGCATGTTTATGACTGTTACTTGTACGTACTTGTTGTGCCGGACGCATCTCTACGTAACGCCTCGGCCTTGTTTTGTCTCTGTTCCATCCGCCGTCGTATCCACGGTGACCCCCTTTCCGCCAGACTCTTTCCAGCGATTGTGATATCCGCTGTGCCAAGTTCTCTTCTCCGTGGGATGTCAGGACTCAACACACGCCCCGACCCCGTTCTCAACTGAGACGGGTCAGTTCTACTGTGCGTTAGTTCCCTATATCTGGGGCTCGTGCTCGATAAAGCTGATGCTGATCTTGCACCAATGTTAGGTGACGATCCACGATTGTCTGCTCTGATACCTGTGATCCTCTGAAACCGGTCTAGTGAACCTATCTTGGCTGGTTTTTGTTTGTCTAGTCTTTTAGCAGCATGAACATCCACATTATTATTTATTCCACCAGTAAGTACCATCCCTGATGATCCATCACAACAGGTTCTCACATCCCCATCAGATAATGGTTGAGTCCTGTGTGGGCCTGAGCCAGAAGTGATTGCACATTTTTGATCGGGTAATTCCACTTGACTAAAGGAGGAGGAGGATACAGACGATGTCGGGGATCGTGTTCTATCTCTGGCTACCCACGGATCGCCAAAGCTCTGTAGAGACTTCGGACTAGAATGGTGGCCGGGATTACGGAACAATCTTAGGTTGAAATGCGACGACGACCCAGCCCGTGACCCCCTTGTCGTGGGAGGGGTACGAAAACCACCATCCAACTGAGTTGTCTTAGTTTCTCTACTTGAGGTAGCAGTTGAAGAACGCGGTCTTGTATCTACCGCCTCGTGCTGTTTACTTCCAACAGTCTCCATAGAGGGCGCTCTACCCCTCCTCCCGCCTCCTTCTCCTTTTAAGCGTGCTATAACAGGACTCCTGATTTCAGTTATGGGTGTGCTACTAGTACTGCTTATATCAGTTTCTGTGGGTTGGGGTTCTGTTTCCGGAGGAGTTCTTTTGACTCTCTTCACCTGAGATGACTCGTTAGCTTCCCCTTGAGAGGAACGCTCAGATACAACAGGGGAAGGAGGTGTAGGAGGCGGAGTTTCCATTGCACTCTTTGTGACAGAATCAGTATCAAGTACAGCCTTAGTGTCTACAGCACGAAGGCTTTCACCTAGTATCGTCTCAGCATTACGCGAGGATTCCTCTACCGTTCCTAGCTTGGCGGTAGATATAATCCCCGACGATGATGACACACCATTACGAGTTTGTTCAAACTTGACAGCAGTGATGGTAGTCGGCGGTCTACCGTCCACAATGATTTTGGCAACAGCCAATGCATTGTTATTGCCCGGCGTGGTGATGGTGGTGGTGGCGTCCGGTTTGGCATCGTGCACGTCTACCTGAGATCCCTGGGACGAAGACCCGCTGCTACCCTTCCGATCAGCAGGTCCTGTAATAGCACCCTGTTGCTCCGTCGGTTTCTCCTGCTCCAATACGACTTCCCACGCCGCTTTGTTCTTCCTGACGTTGTACAGCATCTTTCGTGAGAGGTGTGAAGGCAGAAACCGCTCCCATTCGAGAAACAATGGCTCTACAACATAGGTGATGAAGCCTGCGAGGAAAGAAAAATGAACAAATAAGAGAGGATCTTATAATCTTTTCCTAAATAAAGGTTAAGAGAATCAGTGAGCCTCTACTCACAGCCACGAGAGGAGTCATGCAGAATTGTTATGATGTCACTCAAAACAAAAGAGGGCTCTATTTATGAGCTACCATTACCAGAGGGGGTCACACAGAAGGCTCTTTTATTCTGTTTAGGTGCACCTCTTGGTAAGTACAATCAAATCAGTTAATAAAACTTAATCTCCCCATTAATGAGTGATCACAAATATGTTTAACTTAAACACGCATCTAACTCGCTGAAAAATGTCAAACTTTAAATATTGGTATGAGGTAGTTTTACTTGTGATCAACTAAACATTTGCACCAAGTGCACATCATGAATTTCTTTTCACAACACCATCCATGGCGCATATGTTGGGTGCATTTCGAGTTGAACAATATGTGACGCGATCAAGAGGAATGAGTCGGATGTCGACCCTGGTCGAAAATGAGTTTTTAATACAGTCGATACGACGTTTTGTTCCTAAGTTATGTCAAATTGTATACATGAATTTCCATCAAAACTTATGTAAGCCGCCCTTTTGAATTGGCCATATCTCAATTTGGGATTCCCCGACATCCGACTCATTCCTCTTGATCGCGTCACATATTGATGCATTGCTTCATTTCTACAGTAACCAATTTGAATCACTGATTATTGAATCAACAACTTTTCTAGGGACGATATTCATCGTATTTAAAAACATATTTTGTTAAATGTCCCGCTATGGGAGTGCGCCCTCAATTATCCTGGAAATCAGATTATTTTTTTTTGCATCAAAGTAATACTTAGGCGTATACTAACTACCATCTGAAACAGTTTACCAACATTCGCCGTTTATCATATAAACTTTCATGATTTTCTTAGTTTCATTATGATCATATCGAAACTAGGGTGCTGAATTCGGAAGTTATGCTAAGTTTTACTCACGGACTTTCGCGGCAAATCTCAACCAGGAAGTGCCGTTATTTGCTTAGTTTGGCATGAAGGTGATGTCAGATTTGTATGATATTTTGGATTTGGGCTATGTTTGATGATTATCTTTACGTTATTTGCTCATTTAGTATATCGCTACATCTCTCAATGCCCCTTTAAAAGAAAAACTTGAGTTTAACTTTAACATGAGTTTAAACAGTTATAGGCTAAAACCGCATATAGTATGAGAATGCAGCCCTGTATATTTGACAGGAAGGGTCCCAATTACTCTTGTGATGACAATGTCAAGATGAATCTATAGTAGATTCACAAACGTTGGCCGGTGTATCATTTCAGTATAGGTAATATCATCCAATTGAGGGGAGGCAATGATTTGAAATCTTAATCTGATCATTGGCACATAATGGTTCTATGCTTCATTGTGTCTTGAATCACATCGTATAGGTAGTTCATATCCAGAATAGTGCATAGATTTGTCAAATTTCTCTAGAAACAACACATATGCATGTATTGACCTATAATCTTTATCAATCTAGCAAGATTTAAAGTCTTTTGAAGTGAAAAAAGTATCAAAATGTAATCGATGAGTCTATATCAATTATAGTATAAGATAATCAGATAAAGTTGTGACCTCTCTCTTGAGTGTGGACTTTTTTCTTTTTTTTCCTTCTTTTTTTAGTGTGTTTATATTACCTGTTTGTATTTTGCCTATTGTTGTCTTATACCGGTCACACGACTGTGTCACCGTCAAGTTTTGCTTCTTCTCCTGGTCACCTGAAAAATAAAATCCGCATAAATTATGATAATTGCCCTATTTGTGACGCATTATAATGTAACATAAATGTGTTCATCTTGCTTGTTATTATGAATACAGTAACACTTATTTTTTTCTCTCTAATAATGAATTTGATTTATCACAAGAGACTTTTCTGGGCTCGTACATCTATCTTGACCATACATCACAGAAATTCACTAAATCATAAAGGTAATCTGTTTCCAGAGTGGGGGTGGGGGGTTCTAATTTATTATTTTTTAGTATAGGTGTGCCACCAAGGATTTTGAACTATCACCGAAACATTTACCACTTAATTATAGTTTTGCTACCAATATATTTACCATTAATGACCTTTTTTTACTACTAATCACCTTTGCCACATTGACAAATAATTAATAAATATTTACCAGAAAATAAGAAAAATAAAGGGTCATCCCTTTACCAGACAGGTGAAAAGGCGACCCTATTTGGCGGCACATACCCGTTACCTAAGATCCACTGAATATCCCCCCTCCCCCACCCCCGGTTCTACACCCCCACACCTTATTCTCCCAAGGGTATTTGAGGACAACATAACATGGTGATGTCTTTACATTTACCGATCCATATCTAGAGGCATTAAATGAATAAATTAATAATGGACATCCCATCTCTATGTATGTTTAGGTTTACTGTCCACATTACGCACTGTGCACATTCATTTTGAATACTTATACAATACCATCCACCTGCTGCCCAGACTTATGAGAAATGACCATATCCTAATGTGTTGAGCGGGAACATCTGTCAGTTGGGGTGTACACACCTTTTGTGAGGTTATTACAGACATTCTGCACTGTACTATAGTTCAGTCAGTTCCAAATTGGTGAAGGTTGTTTACAGCAGCGAATGAATTCAGAAAATGGTGCAATATGGCACACAATGTCGCATTGACATTGTACGTGTGACGCTTGCGTATGCCAAAATTGCGCTTATACGCTTGGATTACTTTTGCGCGCGAATAGAGAAAAAACGAATATTTCTTGCCAATTTGAACTTATGAAATTATGAGTGATTTGTGAAAAATGACCACATCCTAATGTGTTGAGCGGGAACATCTGTCAGTTGGGATGTTCAATCCTTTTGTGAGGTTATTAAGGCTATATTAAAAAAAATATCTTTGGCCTCAAAGATCATCAGTTTTTCAAAACCTAATGCGGAATGAAGGTTTTTTAAGGGGGGTTTTTATTTTTTTATTTTCTATAAATATAAAATATTGAAATCCTTGTAAAAGTGACCTTTTGTATTTGAAATGATGTGATCAATGAAAATCTGAAAAATCTGTGATACTTTTAGATTTCTTTTTCTACCATTCTGTACTGTACTATAGAACTTATAAGAACTTATCAGTGATGAATTTGTTGTCTTACTGACCTTGGTTGAAGAACTCCTCCACCACCATTTCAGCCCATTTCTTTGTCACCATCCACTGCCTGCAGGGATTGCATATATCAGCACATTTCAATGCAATCTGAGGGAACAAATGACACCATAACATTAGTCCTAGAATATGACAGTCAGAGCTGGAAAAAATATATATTTCCCGGGAAGCAAACAAAATTTCCCATACAGAATTCCCTCCAAATACCCAAATTTCTCTCCATATACCCACATTTCCCTCCAAATACCCAAATTTCCCTCCAAATACCCAAATGTCCCTCCAAATACCCACATTTCCCTCCAAATACCCAAATGTCCCTCCAAATACCCACATTTCCCTCCAAATACCCAAATGTCCCTCCAAATACCCACATTTCCCTCCAAATACCCACATTTCCCTCCAAATACCCAAATTTCCCGGGAAGGAGCTTCCTGAATTCCACAATTGTTTTGTCATCGCCGGAAAAGCGTCGGGGAGGAGGGGGGAGTAACTCTACTTATTTATGGGTAGGGGTGTGCCATTCAGGGTTGGGGGCTTGAAACCGTAGCGGAGCAAATTTGAAACGAAAAATAGAACGGATTTTCTTCAAAAAGTAAGGTCTTATGAACTGATTTCCACCCTAAATTATTTTAGGAGAACGCTAATTTTGAAATATTGGTGTTTTAGAACGCAAATTTAACAGAGTTACAAATAAGTGGATTTATTTTGGTAAACCGACTATTATTACAAGCATATAACTGTTTTCATTATTGGCAAATCATACCAGTAGCTAAGAGACCCAATTTGAGTAAAATGTCAATGTATTATTTATGTCACATTTCCGCAACATATGTTACTATATAAGTGGGTCTTATACGGAAAATTATTATTGCTGCAATCCATAAACTCTTTTTATGGAGGGATTGTTTTTCCTATTGGGAAATGAAATAATTGCCTGTGTGATAAATACCTATACTTGACTAGTCATTTAAGTCTCAATCACTGGCTTGAAATGTCTATGCTTGGGGTCGGTAAGGTCTAGATCACTTTAATCTAGTCAGGGAGATTCCCTCCCCTTCCCATCCCAAAACCCTCTAGCTTGGATCGTATCTTACCTGTATAATGAAATGCCTATGCTTGGGGTCGGTAAAGTCTAGATCATTATTATCCAGATGCTTCTGTAAAAGCCATAAAATAAACGACAAACATATATGATTATTTAATAATGTCGTCAAAAACACATGATTTTTCAATAAATAACGCCCTGTTATGGTGAATAGTTGTACATTATTTAATCATTTTACAACATTATCATCTGCCATGTGACCGCTAAAACGTGGTCACATGAATGGCCGAGTTTAAATAACTCAGCTGATGAAGATGTCATGAGGACGTTGTATAAGCTCTGTGCTTATGAACCGATTCCAAAAAGGAATCAATCACTTGCTTACACTAGGAACTTCTTAATGTTAACTTTTTAGGGTAATGAGTCTTGGCAGCTTCATATTAATCCCCAAAGTTAGAAGAAGAAGAAAAAATCAGCCACAAAGCCATGAAAACAGTCAATGGGAGAAAAGCTTGAATAGTTCCTAAAATATCTGAAAACACCTGACAATTAATTCTACTGTTACACAGGGAGAAAAGGCTTGAAAACCAGAGACGATGCCTGTTGCCAAGCAAATCATGTGAGACTTTGTAATCTAGTCACATAGATTAGGCTATCACTGAGAATACAGCATACTCATTTCAATGGAGTAAAGCTCTCACACGGTCGATTAAGTCAATACTCTGTTATACCTTGTGCTTTAATGGACATTATTTAAACCATTATTGATGCAATTATCATCTGTTGCATACGTTATAACAGGGCAATGCCCTCAAACAGGTCTCCCATACCTAATAAACCTACACGGCAGCTTTCAGATTATCATGTAAATGAAGTCCAAATTGATTGCTGCCGTATGCTTTAATCCGTATCGGAGACCTAGTGGTGGATATTGCCCAATGCGGTATGTGACTTTTGAAATAGCTAAAGTATCGAAATCCATTGCATAGTTTACAGACTTTTCTGCGCCGAACGCATATCATGGTAAAACTAAGGCCAAGTAAAAATAGCAGCTGTTTCTTGTTTCCTTTTACTTTTGTGCAGATTTCTCAACATTCATTTGATATTTTCGCTGCATTTTTTTTCCATGTAAAATATGTTTCATACATAAACTTTTAAAAAAAGTTGCTCGTGTAATAGATATCATTGCGATCTTGTGGGTACCCAAGAACCATAATGAATGATTTAGACTCTGTGTGCAATGTACGGTGACAAAATAGGTCAATTTCTGGCATTGAAGATTTCCCATTAAAAAATGAAAAAAGTCTGCACAGGAAACGTGTAAATTGTTATATATGGCCTAACCACAAATGCGTCAATTCACCGGAACATTAACATTCATGAAAGAAAGGAACGTCAGACACAGTGTCAGTGAACCCAGACATTGATGCGAAAAGTGAGGACTATGTCCTCTGTATGACGTCAGTAACAGCTTCTTGGTGTGAAAGACCGTCAGATTGTATAGCACATGCCGATCCCACGGGAAGAACGAGGAGAGGGCGCTCTGTGAATTACTTGAATTGTCTCATCCATAATCACCATTGGTGAGAGATAACACAGTACTTTACAAAATACTAAGACATGTGGAGAATTATTACTGTAAAAGAGGTAATTTTTGCGTGATTATTTTTTTGCGCTTTGCCGATTTTGATGTTTTGCCTGTTTTTAAATTCACGATTCGTAGCTTCGTCACATACACCTACACGCAAAAGAAATATATTTGTGTGTAATTATTTTCGTGGTAGCTGTGTCAAGAGTGAAATGTGTGATAATAAATATAGCGCTAAAATTTCCACTTTTACAGTATAAAGTTGATAAGTCTCTTTGCAATTCTCGTAATATGTGCTGTCATAGTTACGGCTGGTATTTTAAACTTTTATTTAGCATTCTACAATAAGTGTTTTATATCAGAAGCTTACGGAAATTTACATTTCTAGATATAAATATATTAAGAGCGTGCAAGCAAACATACCATTAAGGTGTTGCATACTAACTATCCACAAAAAGTAACCAAATCACCCCCTCCTCTGAAAGGTGTACGCAAGAAAGACAAAGAACAGTGCTAGTAAAATAAAACAAACAAAAAACCACCCTGTGACTGTTGTTCATAAAAAATGCAGCAACAAATATAAGACCCTTTTGTTGATGAGGCCAAAAAAAAAATTGTTATGTTGTCCTCCACAACTTTCAGAGAGGAGGGGCGGGCGGGCAGATTTTTTGTTTGTTTTGTTTTTTAATTTTCTTTTACCAGCGGAAGCTCAAAGTTCAGCCAACAAGAAGTTGAAATCACTCTTAAGAGTCGCACATATATGTTATAGACACTTAATTTAATATTCAATGCCATTTAAACTGTTTTTAAAAAAAATCTGAACAAAATCTGGAAAAAAAACTGGAAAAAAAAAAACAATCTCTAAAAAAAAAAAAATCTGATTTTTAAAAAAAAAAAATCTGAAGAAAAAAAAACAAAAATCTGAGCGGCCCTAAATCTTACGAGCGGGCAGTCGAGGACAACATAACAATTTATTTATTTTTGGCCTGATGGAAATGTATGCATAATATAAACACCCACGGTATGGATTTATTCACACAACTTCTTTCCCAGTAAGGTGACGGTTCCCTTTGGAGATGACATCCCCTTGGAGAAAAGATTCTAACGAGTTTTACTGTCACCTGTGGTGCTTGTCCTTCAGCATGTATCAATCACTCAAACATGTTGTGGCTGGCTACCCATACAAGTAATAGTGCTCCATTCAGACATATGCAACATTCAGACATGGCAAAAACATGTTTTGACCAAACATGTTGTATTGGGTTATATACGTGATCACAATATCCAATCAAACTATTCTAAATCTGAAATGCAGAGTCAAAATTAAATCCAGCCATTTCTTAGGGCAATGAGGCGGCGGCGGCGCAACTGATGAAGGCAGCGTATATTAGTACATAGATCTAATCAATGCCCCTGACTCCCAGTCACAACCTTGGCCACCCTCCCCTGTCAGCTCAAGCCCCACCCCATTTTGTCCCCCAATCGAAAATGTTGACTTTTAATGTAATAATTACTTATAATTGGTTTGAAATGTCTAATTCAGAACAAATTCAGCTAATCTCAGGCAATTTTTACAATAAAAGCCTACATTTTCGTGCATTTTGCCACCCAATATTCTGGTCTTGCACCCACCCCCAGATTTGTTCTTGCTCCCTGTTTTCCCCGTTTTCCCCCACTTTCCCCCCCCCCCCCCCCCACCCCACCCCACCCCACCCCCATTTAGATGCTGCTGCCGCCACTATTAGTAGTATTGGCAAGGATTTGAAGATAGGACAAGAGGGGTGGAATTGAAAGCATAATCCCCTCACTCACTCTTGACATTTCTAGACATTGTGGGGTCGGTCAATAAGTATGGAAAACAATAAGTCAAGTCAATGCAGAATTGCTGCTTTTCATATATAGCTCGTAATCAAAAGAAAATGGTGATTCCATATAACCACTCCCAGTTCTAACTATGCAAGTGATTCCTTCACCGGGGCAAATCAAGGGTAGATCAAAAAGTTTTGTCACTTGGCACATGTTTCTGACGATGGCCATACAATTTCGCAAACTGCAGTCACATTCCCTTGAAGTAGCTTCCTTTGAAGTCTATACACCATTGCATCCTCATCCTCCACTTCTTGAAGCATGGGTGTCTCATCTCTGAATGTACAGCTTTGGCTACATCTTGGACCCTCGTAACACCCAGCATGCATCTGAATATATTTTTCATTTCATACTTTTATTCTTTAGAGATGGGAGCAAAGTATCTGGCAAGGGGTGAGAGCATTTCCCCAAACCACTTGAGTTGGATCAATTCCAAATTGGTGAGAAACAGTTGTTTTTTATCTCTCCGCGCACAAAAGTAATCCAAGCTTACGCGCCTAATTATGGCCACACGCACACGGTTTTGGCTGCACACACGCGTCACGCATATAATACACAGTGAGCTTGTTGCATTCATGCACGTCCGCGTTTTTCTGTATTCATTCGCTGCTGTAATGAGGCTACGCCAATTTAGAACTGATCAAACTATAGCACCACTACGTGCAGACACAAACTAACAAAGGAAATCAGAATATTGCAAACCAAGAATAACAATATTAGTTGGGTATTGTGTGCATGCATGCAACCAGATTCTACTAAGAATATTGGCAACCATACGAAAACTTAATGTGCATTGATAGGTTTGTTTTTTCACGACCCTCAGTTACTCGTTCGCACAGTAAACCGCACTCACTATATAGTCTTGATTGATTACGTCATCGAAAACGATCCGTACATGCGCTTGGAGATAGGCTTACAAGTTGTATTTTTTAGTACTCGGGAGGGGGGGGGGGGGGGGGGGGTAAAAGAGTAAATATATTGTGCTACATATACTCATTTCATATCACAATTTACCCATCTGCTGCTAGTAAAACTATGTTACACCTTGTATTTACTTGTTACATACAACTTTATTCCAAGTACTGTTAAAGTGCTCATTTTTGCACAATTAATTTGTTTGTGCTTTGCAAATTTCGGACTGTTGGTGGTGGGGGTGGGGGTGTAGGGGGGGGGGGGGGGGGGGCTGTTGCACGAATTATAGATCAGTGTGAAGGGCAGGAAGTGGGGATGTCTGCTCCATGATTACAACATTCAGTTGTATATGAGTGGTTCGTCCTGGTAAAAAGATTCCCGCAGTCAATTACAATTTCGAGGTCAAAAACACCATACAAATTTTATCCCTCCACCTTTTTTTTTTGAAGCTTCGTAAGATTTACATCCATAACTAATCAATCAAAGCTAAAACATTATTCCACAAGTACATATCGTCGCTATTCTGTCAAAACTTCGTATGTTTTTCTGGCCCTTCAGCATGTATAAAGTAAACCTAACCGACGGTTTTGTATAAGAGGTATTGCTTTATACATGTTCAGGGGCAAGAACTTAAAATGTTTTCATATAATGCATTTATGGCCCATGGACATGTTTAGAGCAGACTACCAAATGGATATACATAGGAAGTATTACTGTATACATGCTGAAGGGCCAGATGGAGATTTTGACAGAACAGAGACAATATATAGATTACCGATACATTGATATAAACATGCTAGCCCTCTGGTTGCTCTGGGTCTACAAAGGGTTTCAAAACATCTAGCAAAAGAAAGTACTTTCCTATACAGCAGTGTTATAATAGAATCAAAATGTGAAAAAAGGTCCATTTTACAGACATCTTTTTGCCGTTGACTTAAAACAAACAAATTGAGGAAAGTTGTGCAAATTCATCAAATTGGCTACAGCTTGATTTTTAAAGGAAAAGCTTTTATAACAAACTACTTAACATTACAGGTGCATAAAAAAAAGTTTCATTCAGAAAATAAATATTTTAAAAAGTGAACAATAGTTAGATAATCATACAGTCCCCAATAGGTGTAAATAGTAAAAGGGGCGCCACACGAAGGTCTAAAAGTTTTCATTGGCCAAACACAGAACAAAATAATGGAAAATATGGGTGTTTTGAGAAGACTATGCACACAAAAAGTTTACTCTCTCAGAAACACAATAATACGAACGATTCACTTTGCATCATTTAAGATTTGTAAAAAAATTGTTATACATTTCTTTTTTTAAGAGGAGGTGGAGGGGGATCGCTTAATATAAGTTTATCCACACTAAACAATAATTTTTGCTGTAGTATCTATTAGGCACAATAATTAAAGTTTGTGGTAAAAATACTTTTAAAAAAATGTGGGAAATATTCAAAACTAAAATGTGTCAAATTAAGCTGGTAAAGGCCTAAAAGACCTAAAAAGATAATTAAAAAGCAAATATTTTACATGAATGGGAAGAAACCTGTAATCAGGTTCCAACCAGAAAATATTCATGTCTTAAAACTTTCCACGCGGCAGTCGTCTGCAGGCGACAGTTCCAAAATGTCACCAAATGTTTCAAAAATGTCAATATTATTTAATTTCATCCCCATATTGGGAATCACCTTGAGAAATGCATTAAATACATACAAATTATGCCTAGTATCGGATCAGTATTTCTTGAGACAGACTTTGAAAATTGGGGAAAGGTTTCTGACAAATCTGATTTGTATGTGGTAAAACCAATAGCCGCGTGGAAAGCGTCAAGATAACGAATGCAGCCGCAGATGAGAGAGTACCCAAAGCTGATATAAAACCTTGAAGAGAAAAGTAATAAATACTTTGAAACATGTACACAGCCAATTTCGCATTGCGGTTACTCAGCTGAAACTACCTGCATGCTTAGTACCTGTATGGGAACTGTACAGTCCCTGTGCGGTACAACCAAGGTAGCCAGCCATACAGAAGCAGGATACTTGTAGTACTGTGCAGCTACTTTGGTGGTACTTCAATGGTACTTTAACAATACATGTTATGTTGAGTACCTGTATGGGAAATGTACAGTCCCTGTGCGATACAACCAAAGTAGCCACGCAGAAGCAGGATACTTGTAGTACTGTGCGGCAACTTTGGTGGTACTTAAAGGTATATTATGTGATCTTTCAAGGGAACGCCCTCAACATCGAACAAAAAATTGAAAGTAGATTTTTTGCAGATTTACATTTCTGATCATAAATCGTACATACATTCCAAGTTACGGGGCGATACGGTTCTTAATTACTTCAAAATCATGGTTTTAGAGTGAAAATAAACTGTCGTGATAACACGACTGTTTATATTTTCACTCTAAATTCACTCTAAAACCTTGATTTTGAGGTAATTAGGAATCGTATCGCTCTGTCACTTGGAATGTATGTACGATTTATGATCAGAAATGTAAATCTGCAAGAAAATCTACTTTCTAAAAAAAATCATGAATTGAGGGCGCTCTCTGGAAAAGATCACATAATATGCCTTTAAATGGTACTTTAACAATACATGGGTAATACCCATACCGGGACTGGCAGCATGAGCAGAGTAACCGTGATGTCAGCCAGGCATAATAAATTGCTGTGTAAAAAATTAAAACCCTTGCTACATTAAAGTACCCCCATGGACTTGCTAAAAACAAAGGGAATATAATAATAGTCATCCAAGCTAACACATAGTATAAAAGGAAAGAAGGCAGTTTGCTAAATACATAGATATTAAAGAATTCATAATGATAAATACTTACCATATTCCAATATAAAGTTAAATGGGGTCCATTTTGAGAGTAAAGAGTACAGAATAGTATGGTGGTTTAGAGATGCAGATTTTTTTTTTGATTTTTTTTTTTTTTTTTTTTTGGCTGGTTCAAAAATGTTTTGGGCATAATATTGCAGTGGGACTCTTTTTGAAACAACTCATACATTATGCATTGCCGGTGAGATTTTTCAAAGTCAATTCTTAACCCCTTTTTGCAGGTTTTGTATATGAGTGGGCTCCCCTCGGTCTGTGTTAACATAACCATGACCATAAACATATGGCGAGGTATGGTATTAGCAAGAGTATGATTATACAAATATTTTGATGAGAGAAAATCATTTCAAACTAAACTAAATACAGTAAAATAGTCTTATAATTTTTAAGCTCGCTTGATTATTTACAATATGTTTTTGGGTTTTTTGAAAATCTTTATTATTTTTTGAATTATAGACCAAAAAGTGCTAAAAACGTGGCACTTTTTGGTTGATAATTCAAAAAATAATAAAGATTTTCAAAACTAAAGGAAAAAAGATTCCTAGGGAATTGTATGAGGAATATAATAAAACTAGTATGACAAAATTTGACAAAATATATTTTGAGTTATCTTTGCAGAACCTAAAATGGGTCAAAAAACGTGTTTTTTATAATTTTTTCCAAAATGGTCAATTTCATGATCATGGTTGGATTCATTGAACCATTTCCTACAAAAAAATGTATACTTTTATATAGATTAAATGAATAATGTAGAAGTTACGGCAGCTTTACAGAGGCTGTACCTGAAGGTGCACAGCCAGCCCCCTTAACACATACGCTTATTACTAAGACAAATCTTCGAATTTTTTTTTTTGGGGGGGGGGGGGGGGGGGTGCTGCAAATGTTAAGGTACATGAAAAATAATGTGAACACAAAATAGTTCTGCCTTTGCGGTACATTGAAGATTTTGTTGATCCAATCGTTGCCCGCTGGTAACTGACCTATTTTTTGCTATCATTAATATATTACATGTCACTCATACAACTGGCTTCAGGGGTTTGAGCTAAGAATATACACAACCATAATATTGAGCTGGGTAGGGCTGATACACCGATCTAGAATTCTAGAATGTCTGGACGTTTTTGAAAGGTTAATTAATTGTAAATGCTTCACATGTACACATGTTGGATATATATCGCTTGGAAATAAATGGGAGATTCAAATCGGTTGGATTTGTACGATTAAATCCATGGAAATTATCTTTGGTATAATTTCAAAATACCATCCCTGGTATATTTTGGGGTAATATGATACTGTATAAGTGGTCATTTTTGTGTGATAAATTGTTCGCGCTTCATCGATTTTTAATGGTTTTGAGTGTTTTTAAATTTGCGATTTTGTAGCTTCATCACATAGACCTATACGCGACAGAAATACATTTGTGAGTTATTATTTTCACGGTAGCTGATATGAGCCCGAAAAGCGTGAAAATAAATGTAGCACAAAAATGTCCACTTTTACAGTATTATATGTATTGTTGTTAACCTTTTTACAGAACCTCGACTATTTCAAACTGGCCAAATATACAAGACATTAGTTGATTGTCATCTTTCACATCCTTTTAGAAATTGAATAAATGAATAACTTTTGAATAAAGTTGGATATAATAACCATAGGTGTCAGTCATAACTGGCAAAAACAAGTGTAGAACCAACGTCTCAATATGAAGATTACTTGCAGCAAGGTAGAGGCTATTTGCGATCATTAGATTTACAGTGTACTGTATTCCTTTTTGATGAAGAGCACCAAAGATTTTTATTTTTCTAATGTTGTTGTTTTTTGCAGAAGAAAGAAAAAAAATTAGGGTCAGGGGTAAATTCGGGTCTGGCGAGTTACGCCAATACAATAACAACAACCCAATTTGGCCTAATGCTGGGCTTAGATGGTGCCTGAATAGACCATTTCAAATCAAGATCGGGAAAACAGGTCACATGGACTAGGTGTATACGCAGTGTAATGAAGCGGTTTGTCGCATTCATAGCATTATTTGTCCCCTTAGTGGTTTACTATGTTTACATACAAGCCAAGCTACACCCATGAATAAAACTAGTAGCCAACTATTTTGTTTTTATCAACAATGGCGTTGATACTGGCAACTTCAACATTTATCTAGTTGATGCTAAAATGTTAAGGTATTACCCTGAATCTCTTTTATCTCACCGTTTTGTGACTGAAACACCGAAAAATACAACTTTGTAAGGAAGAAAATCTCTCGCCAACGCACAGGTTATCAAAGACACCAGGTGAAAACATTACCAAATTAGCTCTGACAATGTTCCAGATTGTATGTTGTAGGCAAAAATAAATGTTGAGTCGCCCTCAAAAGACAATTTGGTAAATGTCAATTTAACTAATGTTTCTAGTATGGTAATACTTTTTGAACTAGTTATTCAAGTAAACATATTCATTTCAAGCAGAAAATAGTAATATTTTGACAATTTGGGTAACATTTAAAAAATAAAAAATAAATTTAACGTGACCCAAATTTGTGAAATTTTAGGGTCGGCTGCTGAGAGCAACGCAACAATTTTGTTTGCTTATTAATAATTGAACATATCGAGGGCTCAAAAACAAAAGGCCTTATCTCCATTTTGACCATTTTGAGAAAAAGGCTATTGAAGATTTTTAAAACACATTGGGGAGGTACAGATAAGGCCTTGTGATACTGGCTATAAAGGGGTTGAAAGGGGTTGTGTTATGGCGATAAGGCCAACAATTTTTTTTTTTTTTGATTGTTCATAGATCACTTTTAAAAGTTGGGTAGGTCGGTTGGGAAAAGTTTTTTTTCTTTCTCTCACCTGCCCTTTTTTCAGGTACCAAAAGTAAAATGAGATGTACTTGTTGTGGTAACCAAAACGGGGAACAAAATCTTTAATATTTTGATGAGTATTTTTATTTTCTCAACACTTAAAAAAAATGAAAAATGAAAATTTTGATTTCCGACTAATATTTGCAAAAAAATGAAATTTTCAACAACAAAATTGACATTTAAAAAAAAAATTAAAAAATTAAAAAGTTTTTCAGTCGGAACGATTTTGAGGGTCGGGCGGACGAGGACAATCAAACATTTTTTGTTGTTGGCATAAGGCTGTGTGATATGGAAAGAGAATTTCTTTCTGAACATTTTTATACCAAAATCTAATTTTTGAAAAAATGGAGATGAGGCCTTTTTTATGAGCCCTCGACATGCTGATGCAAACACTGTCAAAGTGGACATTTTCGCGCTACATTTAACTAAAATCAGCATGCGCGAAAATAAAAATGTGCTAATGTATTCATTCTGTACGTAGGTCTATGTAAGGAAGCTCAAAATTGCTTACTTTAACACATGTTTTGCACTGTTTGTTTAGGTGGGGGGTCCTGTTGGCACCGTAGCGGTGCTAAGCATGCTGGACTACACAAGAAAACTTCTTTGGTTACGAGTATCAGCATATCTAGCCATCACTCTAATTCTCTTATTTCCTCTTTAAGAAATGAGCATTTTGTGTGTGTTGACTACAACACATGTTAGTTACATCATAGAAGACAATCAAGACTTTAGGTTTATCCATCATTCTAGTTCTGTTTTCAAGAATTGAGATTTCTGCGTGTGTGACTATAACATATGTTAGTCATGTATTACAGACAAACAAGGCTTTAATTTTCAGTAATGCTTATTGCATATATCCCAAATAAAACGGCCATACATTTATACTTGAGCACTGTATATTACAGGGATGCAAGTGGGTGATTGATCCATTTCCTGTACATTTACGCGAACTTGGACAGACGGCTCAAACGTTTGCACGCGGCATCAAACTTTTATGGGGGATCGTCTGGAGACTAGGCTACAGGGTATCACCCAAAAAAGAAACACCCATGTTTGCCTCTTTTTATTTGGAAAATTACAAATGATAAATAATATTCAAAAAGTATAGTTAAAACAGTCCAGAAAAATGTCCCTGAAGCCATCCTGTGTGACAAAGTAAGCTTATTTAAGCTTAAATTGATGAAACATTCTAATTCGCATAAAGTATGCACAAATTGGCAATTTTAACACTACAGTCCAGTCCAGTTAAAAACATGTCCCCTGCCATTTTTAGGGAGATGTTCTCCCTACATAAATTCTTAGGGGGTGTTTGTCAACTGCCTGTGATGTGTTTCAATATCGTCTGTTAGTAGTGGTGGTGGTGGTGGTGGTGGTGGTGGTGGTGGGGGGGGTGGGGGGGGAGGGTACACTGCACCCACTACATAAGATGCATTTTAAAGGTCAAAACAGTCATCATATGTTCAATGTGACAATTACAACAACAAAATCTGATGTGTCATTGTACCGATGGGTTAACAAGAGGGTGGGGAAATTCAGGAAGTTCAGTACATTGACATTTGGGATTGGTAGAGGAAAATCTTAGTTGTCAAAAGCAAAAAAAAATAACATAACAATTTTAAGGAAAATCATTTAATCATTTTCCAGGCCTGCCCAGAATATTATCTCGTATTAGAGTCAACATATATAGAATTTGAAGGGGGAAAAGATGGTTTCGTCAATGGGTGCTTCGGTTGCTTAGAATACATTTTTTATATGTACTACAGTTTGCATAAAACAACAGATTTGGTCAATATTTACCCTTAGTCGTGATAGGAACTCTTGCTGTCTGGATATATCAGTTGCTAGAATTAAGGAGCTAATATTTTCTACTAGTTCATCCCTGCAACAAAACAAGAAAAAATTTAATAATCATATTATAATAAGAACATTAACATTAAATTATGAATATCGACAAGATTTCATGGTTAGACTATCTTTTGAATAGAGTGCTCAATGCCAAAAAGGCAGAGCATAAGCAAATTCAAAGTTTAAACCTTCGGAAAAGGAGTCGATACTCCATGCCAATAAGGCAAATCGTCGCTGTTCTGACATACCGGGACATCACAACAGAATTAAGTAAAGTGATGTGCCGGTATGTCAGAACAGCGACGAATTGTCAGACGACAGGAACATTAAATTAAAAAACACCATTTTCGCTTTTAGCAGCAGCGGTTGGCAACACTGGATAATATAAATGGGTCACAGGATAATTTGCAATACTTGATACACTTCTGAGTACACCCATCTGTAAACGTGACATGATATCATATGTCATAGTTCCAAACCCATTAACGCTACATAGTAATGAGCGTATTTAGTACCGGCTCAGTTCCTTTTTTTTTATGACTGTATTTTTAAAATACAGACATGTCTGAGATCCGGTCATGCGTTATCGGGAAAGGTAACATAACCTCCTTGTTAATGAGAATAAATAATGATAACAATTGTACATGACTCCATTATCATATGAAGGTTTTCATGTTGCAGCTATATGAACCAAGTTAGTTTACAATTGGACTTGGTTCCAATCAGTCTGAGTATTTTTTGAATGTTTTCGATTTATTTTACAACTTGATCTTAACTGATATTTGATCATAACCCTAACCCCGGTTTAGGATTTTTGACCGGGATCACAATTTTCGAGGAAAAAACACCAACTAAATCTCCGGGAACCTGCCGGGATTCGATCCGGGGACCCTCCGTTCTCAAGCCCCACCTTCCAACCACTAAGCCACGGCCCTCAGCTACACATTCGTGCAGTATACTGCACTCATTATATAGGCTCGGTTGACTACGTCATCGAAAACCGACGCGCATGCGTTTGGAGAGGGACTTTGGATTAGCATTTTTTAGCACTCAGGGGGGTTTGGGGTTAATATGTAATTGAGGAGGAGGCATTGAATTGACATGTCTATTCATCGCTGTTCTGTCAAAACCTCGTATCTCCATCCAGCCTTGCAACATGTATAAAGTAATACTTCCTATGTATAATCTTTGGGCAGTCTGCTATAAACATGTTCAAGGGCTAAAAACGCATCTATCAAAACCTTAAAAGTGCTCTTGCTCCTGAACATGTATAAAGCAGCACTTTCTATGCATAACCATTGGGATATTTTACTTTATGCATGCTGATGAAGGGCCAGAAAAACATACAAGGTTTTGACAGAACGGCGACTTTATATTTTTCCGTTTAGCCAAGTCTTTAACCACACAATTGGTAATCCATGTTCAAAATAGTGACACGGAACTGAGGTGCCACGGTCAAAATCATTGAGGGGTTGTGGACTCTCAGGTACAGCCTCCGTAACACTGCAGTGACTTCTTCATTATTCATTTAATCTATATAAAAGTATACATTTTCTTGAAGGAAATGGTTTAATGAATCCAATCATGAACATGAAATTGACCATTTTGGAAAAAATTATAAAAAACATGTTTTTGACCCATTTTAGGTTCAGGCAAGATAACTCAAAATATATTTTGTCAAATTTTGTCATACTAGTTTTATTATAATCCTAATAAAATTCCCTAGGAGGGTTTTTTTTTTCCTATTTTTTCTTCTTCTTTTTTAATTATAAACTGCTCACAAAAAGTATCGTAACACTTAGAAATGATCCAATATATAACGGCTCGAAAGGGTATGCATTAATCGAAGCTAATAACCAAGTGCATAATTTTGTTCTGCGTATTTTGACACCTCGATCGATGAGATACGATGTTGCGGAGCGGAGTTATTGTCATTTCAATGATCGTGGGTGCAGTTTCCAAGGTGACACTCATCCCTATTGAAAATCACGAATCTGATCATTCTAATCAGTAATGCAAACCTCTTTCTATAGGGTGATTGTCACTTTTGAAACTGGACCCACGACCATTGAAATGACAATAACTCCGCTCCGCAACATCGTATCTCATCGATCGAGGTGTCAAAATACGCAGAACAAAATTATGCACTTGGTTATTTGCTTCGATTAATGCATACCCTTTCGAGCCGTTATATATTGGATCATTTCTAAGTGTTACGATACTTTTTGTGAGCAGTTTAGATCAAAAAGTGCCAAAAAATCTTGCCGAAACCTAAAATGGGTTAAAAAAAATGTGTTTTTATATAATTTTTTCCAAAATGGTCAATTTCATGTTCATGATTGGATTCATTGAACCCTTTCCTTCAAGAAAATGTATACTTTTATATAGATTAAATGAATAATGAAGGAGTTACCGCAGTTTTACGGAGGCTATGCTGAGGGTCCACACCCCCCTTAATCTTCAATTTGTTCTCAGTGGAATGCAATAATTATACACGGGTGATTTAAAACCTAAGAAAACATGATTTATCAATGTATCGTGAAATTTGTTAAGAAGTCATGTTTGAATTGCAAGCTAATTGGTCCGGTCAATTTAAACTTCACACATGGACGCATATGCAGATGAGTTAAAACCATTAGCATCTAAACAGTGCCGCACACATCATAATTGGACAGACATCCTTCTACTGGTAGAACGTGGAATCAGTCCAAATTCTAAACCAGTCATTCAAAGTTTATGAATGTTGAAGAAATCCGTAATAACTCATTTGTTTACAATGGCATTTTTATATTTGTTTTCTTTATCCATGGGTAGTTTGTGTGTATGTTTTATGTTCAAGCAGTTAGGGATCTCAAAGTTAGGCGCCATACAAATATGGTTATTATTTTTATTATTGTTCATGAGCGTAAAGTAACCTTGAATGTATGCCTTTTAAAAAGATTGGTGCACATTGACAATACTGACTACAATGTCAACAACCTTTCATATATTCAATATCGGAACCGAACCAATCAGCCGTAATTTTATGAATTAGAGAATAAAATATAGTTTTTAGCTGTTTTGCTATATAAGTTGGTCTCATAATGTATATGCTGTAACATATTTGGATTTGTGTTTGGTCGCACACTACAACACAAATACGGTACAGCTATAGCAACTATTATTTTTTCAAGCACCCAGATTGGTGACAATTCAAAAATTGAGGTTCAGGTTAATTTATGAAAATCAACAGGGTTGTAGCTACGCCGGGCCCGCCACTGGGCTAGCCCGCCCGGCACTGGGCCCGGAATTGGGCTGGCTTGCCCGGGAATCTAAACAATTAAAATAAATTAAAAAAATAAACCAATTGATAAATTCATTCAACTGCCTCATAAAACAAGAAATGCTGAGCCGCAAGAATTGTGTAACCAATTAGCGAAATATTGCGCCCGGCACTCAAAATGCTCTGGCTACAATCCTGATAATCAAGACACTCACCAAGTTTTGCTATCTAAATGATCAAACACTTTGGTTTCCCTGAAGACTGACAACGCAGCTCTCCAATGATGATTTTCTAGCACCGATGTTTTCTGTGGGTTAAAATTACATGGGGAAAAAAATGGTTAGTTTGGTAAACCTAGGCCGCTTTAGTTGTTATTCTTATAATGAACTACACACGGTCATTGAATCAAATACAGAAAAGTTGTTTTATATTTTGGTAGTGCCCCACTTCCAAAGTCTATCTCACTTAGCATTCATTGCAGGCTATATCAACAGAGCATGTGTGGTCGAGTGGATATGGTGCATGATTCATGTTCTAGCCCCGCTAAGGCCAACGTGTTTGTAAGATTCTTGGGTCTCGGTTGCCCCATCGATATTTGGGGAGCTGTAAGGGAGTCATAGTGCTGATAGGGACGGACGATAGGGTTCTGATAATTAAAATGGCAGCAATAATAATTGGCCAAAAGGCGCTTTGGGTCTATGCTTGCACGGTGGAAAATGCTACAGAACAACTGTCTATCATTATTATTATATTATTATTATCATTAAATCAAACTTAAGATTTGTGATTAAATTATTTATCTTTCCCCAGGGTAGGCCAGTGAGCATAAAAGGTAGGAAAAAACAAGTGCTTCTGGCTGGATTCGAACCGGCAACCTTCGTATAACTAGCACGACACTCTTACCAATTGAGCTACAGAGGCATCTGATAGAGGCGTGTAAGATTTTAATCTATAGGTATTATCCCCTTTACGGGAAGTGTCAACCCTTTTGGTCGCCAAATTTATCAAGCACTGTAACTTTTAAACTATAAATGTGATGTACAAAATCACATTTTTGGCACTTTTTGGTCAACTAAAAATTGTTAAGCCCAAAAAAATATTGACTTTAGATGATTTTGGTGGAATTTTGGAATTTTTAACCAAAAACTGATTTTGGTAGGTTGTTTGAAAAAAAATGGCGGCAAAAATGTAAAAATCACAATTTGTTGTGAAATTTGATACCAAAAATAGATTCTCCGACTCATTTAATTTTAAAAAGTTTATACTTTTATGTACATCATATTATTAGTTTAAAAGTTACAGTACTTGATAAATTTCATGAAAAAGGGTTGACACCTCCCTTAATAGCTCTTATTCACAAGGGGAAATGTATGTTCATTATGATTTCTATTCAAAATCCATCTACAAAGAATATACCCTTTTGATTATAATTGACATCTGGGACTTACTCTATATAGTTTGGCAAGATGATTTTTTGTTGCAATAAGGTACACTTGGTTGACGCCTGGATGGTCCAAATCGTGCGCTGCTGCTGCTAAGATGGCACCCATTATTTCCATAGGGGTCAGAATTGTTCGTATCTGTAAAGACAAATGAGATGGAATTGATCATCAAACTCCTGGCATCCATTAATTCTATTAGCCAAACAAAGAAGAAGGTCTGTCTCAGAAGCCTGCCCGCATTGGTATGTGAAATGAGCTACGGTAAAAAAATTGCACAGCACTTAGCTTTTTTGCACAATGTTTCTGAGAACGACTTTCTTCTTGGTTTGGCCTTATTACTGCTGATAACTGTAAAACACTAACTATTCGCGGGCACTTATTTTTGCGAATTACCAAAAGCCAACATTTTTGCGAGGATTTAATTTTGCGATTCAAAAATTTGACTCCGATGGTAAGTTTTTACCATGGTTTATTTCAGAGAGATTTAATTTTGAGTATTTAAGGTCCTAGCGAAATTTGCAAAATTAAATACCTCACAAAATTAAAAAAATGTATAGTATCATGGTTGTACGTAGTAGGGAAGTGGTACATCTGTAGCAAAGATGGTTTGGCAAAGAATTATTTTTATCTTGAAATATCAAATGGAATAATTATGAATACCATACCATGCACAAGAGGCACCCAAACCTGAAATGTGTGTCGTAGGGTGTGTGTGCGCATCACATGTAATTCCCATTATGTGGTGCACCTTGTGACTTGCTACTGCGTTTCCTTCAATCAATTTCCAGCATAGAGGCTTACAAATCGAGGGTTGAGCGCCAGAAGGCCGTTACTCAAAAAATGCTATTCTCAGATAATCAACTTTCAAATATTCAGGACTCATTACAATACACTGTAGCACCCAACTTATAACTCTAGTTTACATCAAATTAACAGTGTTTATGAGATATCTCTTTATGGTTCTGAAAATCTAGGTAATATGGATTATTTTGGTACCAAAATCTCATTTTGCCCAAAAGTTGAGTTACCGCCTTCTGGCGCTCAACCTTCGACATTTGGTTCTGAATACACAATACTGTCGCTGTTCGGGCAAAACCTTGGGTGTTTGCAGGCCCTTCAACATGTATAAAGTAAAAGTGCCTAATGGTTATAACACAGGTGTTGCTTTAGACATGTTCAGGGGGCAAGGGCACTTACAAGATTTTGACAGATGTACTTTTGGCCCTTGAACATGTTTAGACTGCCAAAGGTTATACATAGAAAGTATTATTTTACATTTACACATACTGAAGGGCCAGATGGAGATACAAGAATTGAGAACAGCGACGATCCACTGACTCGGAAAACACCCACCTTCACCATAGTTTTGATTTGATGAAAAGACTGTCAGCGCTGGAATGGAGGATACTGGTGGAAACAATCAACAACTCAACCAGAATATTTTCCTTGAGGACATTTTGTCTTCTTTCATTTCTTGTTAACCGTTTGTTTCAGTAAACTTACCTGTTTTAATTGGAGGTAGCAATGCATAGCTTGTGTAACATCTGCGGCATGTAGAGCATTATGGTAGGGATTGTTGCTATGGTAACCATTCTCTATTAAAACTAGAAAGGTGACAAAATAAATGTTCATAGATGCATATTAGAATTACATAGAAACAAAAAAGAAAATGCAATTGATTAGGCTATATCTCTGAATGGTACTGAAGAAGACAATTAATAGGACCTTAACCCATTGAGAACTACCGGCCGATTGGTTAAAAAGATGGATACATCATTTATTGCACCAATGAGAGACATTGTTAGAATATTTGTATCCCTGATAAAGATGGGAGTGAAACATTTTACAAGCTGCATTTGAATTGGCTATTCATATGAGTACATCTTGTAATAAACCAATCAGAACCACTGTAAGATAGACAGGTAGACCCCAGGGGGTTAAGAGTAAATTATTTTCCTATGCCTCTTAGTCAACAAGAAAACGAGTACATCGAACCATTATTTAAAAAATATATATACATGATCAAACACTTTGGTTTCCCTGAAGACTGACAACGCAGCTCTCCAATGATGAATTTTTTTCTTCTTCTTTTTTTCATGATTATTTTCTTTTTTTAATTCCTTCTTGACAGCTGATATAAACATAGTACTGTCACTTACTCAGTGACCTTAAGCTACATACACCCTTTTTCTTACATGGGTACCATATTGACAAATATATTTAAATGAAACTTATCCGTTAATCAGTGCAGAGACTTTGCCATTTATGCCATTTTTCCAGAAAAGTATTCAAGTCTGAATTACATGTGGCTTGGTATTTTAGAAAATTGTAATAATACTTAATTTCGTGTTTGAAAGTGTCTAAATCGGGCTGTTTTCTGTCATCTTTGCTCTATAAATATGGAATTTCGCCATTGTCATTATCAATGTTAGGGTGAAATCCAAATTTGATCCCCAAAAAAATAATGATTTTCTAGCATTTTTATTTTGTCCATTTTTTTTTTTTACAAAAAAAATGTCTTGAACACTTTGTGGAAAATTTTCACAATTTTGGCTTTGACATTTTTGAAAATTTTGAAAAAGTTGAAAATTCACCAAAAATCCCCATCATTTTTTTTTGGAGGGGGGAATCAGCCCGACTGAACGATCCTACATGAGAGGTCCATTTGCCCGTACAATAGTTTGGTTTTTTTTCGTCGCCATACTATGATCAATTATTCATCTTTCCCCAGTGTAAGCCAGTGCACATAAATGCACGATTATAATCTATTCTATAGGTATTGAGTTTGAAGTTGTTTGCAATGAAAACATGACTGGAATTACATTTCCGGTTGAATATTTTTTTTCTAAATTGAAATGTGCGTAACAACCATTAGGTTATTAGTAGTCTGCAATATTAATGCAAGTGATGATCCTCTGCAGAATTAATGCAGGCATCACATTTGAATCTTGAACCTAACCTCTTCAAGCAATTCACCTGTATATTCACCTTCTTTCAGGCAAAATGGGTCGAGATTTATTCTTTCCTGCAATTTATTGGGGTGAAGATTCACCTCGGTGCACTCCATTCATTCTATAGTATTTAATACATTTATAGGAGAAATATATGTATGCAATGTGTGAAGATTCACCTTAAGATGCATCTGTCCAAAATATAAATTTGTTCAAGATTCACCGCATCAAAATTATAACTAAGCAAAGACTAGGCATATAATCCTTGAGGAGGGTAGGTTCAAGATTCAGAGAGTGATGCCTGCGTAAGGCTGTTGCACAAAGCAATTTATAAAAAAAAATGTGCCCCACAAGTTGAAAGGGACCAAACTCTTTTCTATGGAACCAACTGACTCAGAATATGCATGTTTGAGAAGGTTTTTTCCAAATGTTTAACCGCCTGAAAACTACCTGCCTATTGGTCAGAAAGATGGATACATCATTTATTGCACCAATCAGAGACAATGTTAGAATATCGCATCCCTGGTTACAATTAGAATAAAGTATTTTAGAATCAGTCTTTTAATTGGTGATTAAAATGAATCTATTTTCTTAATAACCAATCAGAAACACTGTTAGATAGGCAGGTCCAATCAGAAACACTGTTAGATAGGCAGGTAATGATCAGGGGTTAATTTTGTTCTGGTCCACTTACCTGCAGTTCTATATACACTAAGGGGATCTAAGTTAAACTCCTGTATAAGGCCATAGTCGTGGAATAAATGCATCAGTATATTGCGTAATGAATGAGCTACAAAAACAAAAAGACACAAAAGAACCGAGTTTAGAGTGTTTATTATATACTTCATCTCATTTTAACACTTTCCACAGCAGTTCAAAAAAATTCAAAAATGTTTCAAAAATGTCAAAATATGAGCTACTAGCACAAAAAGACACAAATGAGTAGAGTTTAGATGACGGAAGCTGTGTGCTTATCATCATATATACTTCATTCCATTTTATAACTTTCCACAAGGCGGCAGTCGTCTACAGACGACAGTTCCAAATGTCAAAAATGTTTCGAAAATGTAAACATTATTTAATTTCATCACCATATTTGGAATCACCATGAGAAATGTATTAAAATAAGTACAAACATGCCTAGTATTGGTTCAGTAATCCTTGAGATAGATGTTGAAATTTGGGAAAGGTTTCTGAAAAATATGTTTTGTCATAAACATTAATGATAATGTTAATGATTCAACTATAATTATAGCCACATCGAAAGTGTTAAAATATGAACATCAGAGTGTATACAAGTAAGCATCACTGCAATTAGCAGGGAACTGGTCACGACACAATTAAAGACAAATTCAGCATTAGTCCCCATAAGAAATTGAGTTGCCCCCAGCGACCGAACCTAAAATCTCAATTTTATCCAAATTGTCAAAATATTATTATTTTCTGTTTGAAATGATAAAGTTTGCTTGAATAAATAATTTTACACTATTATCACACTAGAAACATTGGTAAAATTGACATTTACCAATTTTGACTTGACAAGAACCACGACAGCCATGGTCGTCTGTCTGTCAGTAATATTTTAATATTTTTCAGCCAACAAAATGTGATCAACTGACCTGACTTTTGGCACTTGAGGGTAACAAAACAACAACAACAATAATAACTAATAGTTCGGGATGATGCAATCCTATTAAATCTTAAATCTGCTGCTGTCAGTTCATTCTGTTATACTGCACATGTCTCACTCTGGAACAATGTCTTACAAACTCTTCGTTCTGTGGTGTCTGTTAATGTTTTCAAAAAACAAGTGAAAACTCACCTATTTCCTTATAGATTTTGCTCTTTGTATATATATGTTTTGTTTTTATCATGTTGTTGTATATATTCTTTGTATCATCACAAACAACTGTGATCTATATGAAATGGTGGTTTATAAAAGCTTATTGTATGTATGTATGTATATGATGTATAGTTAGATGAGTTTTATTGTAACTATAGAAATGTAACTTTTATCTGAATACCAAATCTGATACAATAGTGTTCAAATAAATATTTTTTCACCAGCACTTCAAATGTCAATTATTCAATTGCTATGTTTACAGTTCTTTTGGTTTGGAAGAAAGTTTCTTTGCAGGCCAATTGGGTAAAGCTTAATATACGGTACTCCATTTCCTAAAACCATATCACAGTCATTGTTAACTATCCCTACATGTGATTTTTTTCCCTCTGTTCGTCGTCTGTTTCTAAAGGGCATACAGCAAATATTTGGCAAGACGACAAAACCGTTTTGAAAAATGTTTGAAAATTTTGAATTGTGTTGCGCTTGTTTGAAATTGTTTGTATTTTTATTTAATGTTTCAATTTTTTTTATTTTATTCACCAACATTTTCACGAAGATTTTGAGGGGGAAAAAAGTCGACCGACTGACCCTACCTGAGGTCCGTTTGCCCATATGTGTGGTGGTATGGGAAAACCCGTCGGAAGTCGCTAGTGTTAATATTGAGATATCTGGGTCATACCAAAATATTCCTAACAAATGAGTTTCAAGTCAATTTTCCAACTTTGGTCCCAAGATAGAGATTATACCTTGAACTTTAGTCTCCAGGAGTTTTTTATGCAAAATGTCAGATGTTAAGTTTATGTAACCACTTGTGAATTCCGACAATGCATTGTAAAGATTTGAAAGTGAAGAACTTACAATTGTTAATAATATCGCAAAAAACTAGGTTCATATCAAAAGTCCTTTTCATATGACAAGCTATTCTGTGTGATATAACAATGTAGTTGTATTATTATTATAGCATTTAAAAGGTTTTGTGTACACCTTTGAATTGCCAGTTTCAATTTTAGTGTTGCGTTTAAACTTGCCGACTTTAAAATACTATAACTGTAGTTCTAGATGGAATTTCTGAAAAAATTAAACAGTCCTATACACAGAAGGGTATGAAGCTCTCTGCCAAAGAAAAAAAACCAAGTTGCTAGAAAATGACCATGTGAAGGGTTTTCCCATGCCACCACACATATAACAAGGTGGGGATTTGTGGTCGCCTGAACACCAGCCAGAGCCAGACAGTACCTAATAACCATTAATTCTGTCAAGTTTACTCATCTCTCAAATTACAAAGGCAACCAGGACATCTCCATTGTGATAACGCCGTGTAATGTATAAGACAGGAAGTCGACATCCAAACCTGTTTTTGCATGTGATTTCTGATTAGTTTGAGTGCAAATTCTCCGTGTTGAGTTACCCGTGTTGTGCTTGGATTAATATGGATTTCAGTTTTGTGCGGTCGGCGAGTATAACATTTGAAAAATGTAGGGCAAGAGAATTGAATTGGTTATTTTTATGGCATTTACCACCTGATAAATCTATCCTGTCGTCTGCCTGTTTTGAGTGTCTGATGGGTGTGTGGGAGTGGGGGCAGGACTTGAAAGATAATAGATTTACCTGGAAGCGCATCATTTAAAACCCGTATTTGCCGTCTGATTTGGGCATCAGATGTGGGCATATTATAGATTTATAGTTCAATAAATGTGTTAAATTGTTGTTTGACAAACCAATGCACACGCGCTGATGTTGATGTGTGAATAATGGCAGGACTCCATAGGGGGAGTACTATTGTGAGCATATCAACATTTGTGCAAGTGCATTGATTTGTCCTATTTTTCAAGAAACAAAACATACGCATGTATATCACTACAATAAAGATCAAAATTTAGTATGTTATGCATACTTTTAATCTCTTTAATAGTGAACAAAACATGTTAATAAGTTTTAGATCACTCTCAGTAATAATCCGTAAACCTGTGCTGCACAAACTTCGTATCAAAACAAAGTGTGTGGTGCGTGCATGTATGGCGCGCACACAGAGTGCAATTAGACACTTTCAATGCACTCCACATAATTTATTTTCCTGATTTCTGATTGGTTTGTAACTACTAAGAGAGTATGAATATTAAACAACCTTTAAAGTACAGGGTGAGTCAAAAAAACTGCAATAGTGGAAAGAAGCCATTTTGTTTTCAAAACCAAAATGAATTTTAAAACTTTTTAAACGTTGCAAGAATGACATATTCAATCCTAACTTTGTGTGAAAAAATGAAGTCGATCGCATTTTTCTTTTGTCTTTGGTGACCCTCTTTGGTGCACAACCAAATATATCATGTTTGTCCATGAGCACAGTGATTTTCAATTGAAATGGCACACATTGCATTTTCATATTTGAATATCCCGCCAACAAAAAAATTGAAAATTTAAGTTTTTTATTAAAATTAATAACATTATATGCATTTCATGGCATGGGTAGGGTAAATTGATTATGTTAACTCACACGTAAACAAGAAAGGATGCATAAAATTCCAATAACATCACAAATGTACTCAAGTTTCCAAATTTGAACGAGAGACACATTTTGCCATCTGATGCATATTTGGGGTATCTCGTGGACAAACGTGTGAAATGGGTGCACGGGTAAAAAGGTTCACCAAAGGCAAACGGAAAATGATATTGACTTCATTTTTTCACACAAATTTAGTAACAAATAAGGTATTCTTATAACGTTTAAATAAATTCAAACTTCAACTTAGATTATAAAACAAGATGGCTTCTTTCCACTATTGCAGGTTTTTTTACTCACCTGTAGTTAATTACCCAAATCTGTTAAAATTGTGCCTTCTTTTTAAAAATCCTAAAATTTTAGAACTTTGGGTCGGTATTCATTTGTACAGGACATGTCTCCTGTAATCTGGAAAAAATAGTTAAGTCAAATTTTGGTGGAAATTGAGTTTGACCCATATTTGGACTGGGTTTTTCCTCTTCAGTTTTAAAGTTCTCAGATGAAAAACTGCCGACAGGGAAGAGTTTCACACACTTTAACTTGATTGACTGAAGGGGGAAAACCTAGTAGTAAGTCCTGGGCAATATCATGTTTGGCTTACCCGTTCGTGACGTTCCCCGCCCCCACCCACCCCTCCCCACCCCACCACGAGAATCTAATGGTGTGCCCCATACATTTTGTCAATTCAATAGCTCTATGATCCATCAATCTGTTAAAGGGACACTAAGAAATGTGTTGGGGGCTGCGCTCTCAATTATGATAAAAACTGGGATTGGTATATTTTTACAATTGTATTACATGTATGAATGAACATACACCTATACGGATTAAGAAAAATCAGCCCTCTTTGTACAACAAAACGTTGATTAAAAAATGCTGATCGAGCCGCGATTAGCATTTTTACGTCAAACAGTGTCCCCCTGCAGCATGTGTGATACATAACGCGAACCATATTTACATAGAGGGCGTTTTTAAGAAAAGGTTCAATAAATAGCGATGGTATTGTTTTAATCAAGTTTTGCTGTGTTTTTTGTGAAACAACACTAATGGTAATTTTCAATGTTCATCTTGAATTCTGAAGTAATTTTTTTTAATTTTTAAATCTTCAACACTACTTTGTGTCCCTTTAACTTAAGTGTGCACTCTTGCATACAGCACTCTCTTGTCAGATTTTACAATCTTGATAGATTCTCTTTTTTTTATCCCTTTTAATATCTAGTATATTGTGTGCCTTTTCAATCATATCATAGTACAATGCATTTTCTTTTAAAGTGCAGATCATGGGGAAGGACGGAGGGCAATAGAATGATAATCATAACGGAGCAAGGGGAAGGATGGTTGATTGCCCTACTGACTGTGTAGATAAATTTCTATAGACGGTGTCACCTGTAACGTCACATCAGCCAAGCAAACAAAAGCTTGCCTGCCGGTATTAGCGCGAAGTTGAAGGGAGTGTCAATAGAAACATCCTGTATCTTTTTGAAGCGAATCTGAGCATGACGCTGTAGCCGATATAGCTACCTTAAGAAACCATACATTAAACCAAACCAGTCATCTGCAACAACAGTCAATGCATGTCAAAAATGTTGAATTACATGACGATATTTGGAATCACAATGAGAAATGCATTAAAATAAGTACAAACAAACCTATTATTGGTTCAGCAATTCTTGAGGTAAGACTTTGAAAGTTGGAAAAGGTCTCTTAAACTCTGTTTTGTATTGGGTAAAACTAATAGCTGCGTGGAAAGTGTTAACTAATGCAGAGCCTAAAGCCATACCATGTCCAAAAAAGGCTGCAACTGTTTATCACATTATAACTGCTTGTTTCGTATTTGCAGACACATCTTTTACACTGCAGGCTCAAGGTTCAGTTCCAAAAGAGGACAGAGATGAATTTGAGCAACTAACTATAACCCTAACCCTGCTAAATCCAACAAAATCCAACAGAAGCACCGCTCCGGTGCACACCCCGTTCCCCTGTCTTCCTCATTGCACAATTATGCGACGGTACATAGGCTCCGAAAATTAAGTTTTTTGCGGAGCGCGACCCCCGTTGCGTGATGCACGATCACCTGGACTCCAACCGCAGCAGCCGGGTTCGATTTCCGGGGCGGCACACACCATTTTATTCTGTCCTCATTTGTCCCATAGATCCCCTGTTAGCCTTATTGCTTCAAACCCCCTTGAGGGTTAATGTACATAGAAAAGACTGGCCACAATTGTTGTTGCTTGTTACGAAGTTTTGTGTAACAAAAACGTGAAGTGTAAATAAGTTGTAACATATCGTGTTGAATCGTCTTTCACAGAATCAAAAAGACAGTCAGTAGCGCAGTCAACTGTCCTTGGCATTGCACAGCTATAATTTTCATTCCATAGACTTCCGTCCTTTCCCCGCGGTTTGTACTTTCAACATCATAATCAAGCTCCACATTTGTTGACTTTATTTCTATTATTGCAGATGTGTGGGTGGAGGACCATCAAGAGGATTGATAATAAGGCCACAAAAAAAAGAAGGTTTGTCTCAGATGACATGAGAGACTGAAAATCTAATGCGGTCTACGGATTTTTTTTTGATTTTTTTTTTTCAATTTAGACCTCATCGTCATTTGTTTGGTCAAAAAGTTGGATTTTGCAAGATTTTTTTGAGAAAATCGAAAAAGAAAAAAAAAATTGGAAAAAAAATTGGGGAAAAAATTGGAAAAAAAATTGGGGAAAAAATTGGGGAAAAAAAAAAAAAATTGAAAAAAGAAAAAAAAATCCACTAAAAAAAAAGCTTACGCGGGCGGTTTCGGGAATGCGCGCGGGTCATCTGAGACAAACTTTTTTTTTTTTTGGCCTAATGAATTATTGACAACTATCACATCAACAGGAAAGATTATTAGTTGTCAGGTCCACTGCTTAAATAAGCAATTTCAAGATTTGAAGTATACATCTGACAACAATTTGTTTGTGTTTTTAATAATAACACTTTTTTTTACTTCACTGAAAGTAATGAATTTTAGGTGAACTGCTTGTTGTTGTTTTTGTTTTGTTTTTGTTTTCTTTTTTCTATTGATTTGATAGTTTTCGTATTAATTTCTTCCCTTTGATTTTTTTTTTAAATTTTTAAAAAATGTTATTGAATTTCTCCTTTTTTTAAGGGATTAGGGTGCTTTTTACACAATAAAAAATATCATGACGTAATTATAACGTCATTAGCGCAGTAACTAACACTCAAGCGACTGGCCAATTATCATGTAGTAATTCCATTAATTGGCGAATCTAATAATTTCGGAAATGACAAGCCTTGTGTTACGCACTGCAGTGATATTAGATACTTTCGTTATCACAATGACGGTGTGAATTCATTCAATAAACGTTGTCAAATTATACACTTCCCACCATTATGACGGAACACTCTATGCAAGGACTGTAGTCGTCCCGTCACAACACAGGTTATTACATCAAATGCTCTTGCCCCCTGTAACCAGTTGAGAGACAAAACAAAAGCTGTTACATTGCTTGTACTTACCCCCTGTGACCTGTTGCAAGTGAAATACGTTGAAATCCCAATGATTCAGCCTATGTAATAATTGCTGTAAATTGAAATGGAAAAAACAAAAGAATTCAATAAAAGCAGTTAGGCTCGTAGAAGGTAGGGGAGTCAAAGGAGGGCAACACAACCCTCCCAGCATCCTTTAAGGCCAAAAAAAAAAAATTGATTGTCCTCGTCCGCCCGACCCTCTAAATCCTTCCAACTTTTTTTTTCTTTTCTTTTTTTTCTTTTTTTGAAAAATGTTTTAAAAAATTTATTTTTTTTACAAATTTTAGTCGAAAATCAAAAAAAATTAAGTGTTTAGAAAACAAAAATACTGATCAAAATATTACAGATTTTGTTCCCCGTTTTGGTTACCACAACAAGTACATCTCATTTTACTTTTGGAGCCTGAAAAAAGGGCAAGGGAGAAAAAAAGAAAAAAATAAGAAAGAAAAAATTCCCGACCAACCTACCCAACTTTTAAAAGTGATCTATGGACAATCAAACAAAAAGAATTTGGCCTAAAGGAGGGGTCCCGCAAACACAACATTGTGCATTATATGTTAGAAAAATAACTATCGAGCACAACTTTTGTAATTATATAGAACAAAACATCACACTTATGACAAAAAAACGAATAAAAACTGCCATCTCTCAACATGCACTTTTTACAATTCGCAGCGATCGAAAGTCCCGGTGTCGATGAAGTCATAGTTATACAATGCACATGCGCAAATTTGAGCACCGAAAATCATGACGTCATCGACACCGGGACTTTCGATCGCAGCGAAATTTAAACATTGCATGTTGAGAGATGACAGCTTTTATTTGTTTTTGTGACTAGTATGTTGTTTTGTTCTATATAGTTACTCAATTTGGGCTCTATAATTATTTTTCTAACAAATAATGCTCAATGTTGTACTTGCGGGACGGGACCCCTCCTTTAAAAGGGCCATATTTTAAAAGAAAAAATATCTACATCTCGGTACGAAAATCCTCCAGTTTGGTAAAAAGGATCTCATTTTGGCGAGGAAAGAATTCCTTCCACTCACCCACGCTGGCACAACAGATTACAGTTTCAAAAAGGTTCACTTTCTGAAATTCCAATAATTTTAGAAATAAAAGAACATACAAGTCAAATTAAATCTTTTCCCCTGGTATAATGAACACTTTCCATGCGGCAGGCGTCTGCAGACGACAGTTCTAACATTTTACAAAATGTTTCAAAAATGTCAAAACTATGAAATCCATCACCATATTTGGTATCACCATGAGAACTGCATTAAAATAAGTACAAACATGCCTAGTATTGGTTCAGTAATTCTTGACATAAGACTTTAAAAAATATGGAAAGATTTCTGAAAAATCTGTTTTGTACATGGTAAAACTAATAGCCGCGTGGAAAGTGTTAAGTTGACAAAATAGGTCCATGATCGTCACATCTATCTACTGGGACCAGATAACATCGATACAAATATACAACAAGTGTATTACAGCTGTCTGAACACTGTCTGCAAGTGATTGAATTATAGAGCCTGCCAATATATAATTTCCCTAATTCCCTTGTTTAAATGGTACCATTTAAGTCTCGATGTTGACAAATTACACAAATCATCAACAGGTAATTGCTAATAGAATCTTAATCACAGAATTGCATAAAATTAATATTCTTCTTCTTCTTAATTTTAATGGGGGTAGGGGGTGGGGGCAAAGGTTCAATATTCAATTCGGGATGTCAAACAAGGTAACTTCAAGAAAATACAGAAGTGAAGATTAAACAAGAACATCCACAAACCTATCAACCCACTTTATGCCCTGTGATGTCAAACGAATCATCCTCAAACCTAAAATGGATTCACATGCTTTCTAAACCTAAGAGCTAGGAGTGTTATGGATTTTGATTGTTGTGGTCATCTTCACTCTTCTAACACTTTCCCACCTGTTATCTTAGGCAAGTGCAAATTTGAGCTTGCCCACAATAGGAACCAAGTGTGCTTCCATTACAACAAGCCAACAAAGACCAATTTGTGTACACTTATACAGGGAGTGTCAAAAGAAAAGTGTCCCATGTGAAACATGATTTTTCTAGCCATGAAAATTATGAAAATTGGCCCTTTTAAGTTGCTGAACATGATTATTAGTACTTAAAAGTACTAATAATCATGTTCAGCAATTTTAACGTGTTTCTATCCATTTTGAAACTTTTATTATCAAATTGTGGCAAATCTCCTTCGGCATGTCCAATTCAGATTTGGCCACTTTTCATATCATCATTCAGTGTGTAATTGGACATTCATACACTCTTAGTGGTGTCCGACCAATCAGAAAGCAAGAAACTAAAATACGCGGAGTGCATTGAAAGTGTCTACTGCACTCCGCGTGTGCGCCGTTGACTGCGCGCACACGCGCGTTGTTTTGATTCGTTGTTCAGGAATCGTGGGTTCGCCGATTTTCACTACGGGTGTTAGCAAACTTGTTAACATGTTTTTATTCGTCAACAATTATGCTCAAATTGTGAATTTTGATTTGTAAGTGTCGTGTATGAATTAGGTCAATGCATGCGTATGTTTTGTTTCTCGGAAAATTAGAAAAATCAATGCACTTGCGCAAATGTTGATATGCTCACAATAGCACTCCCCCTTCGGGGTCGTGCCATTATTCACACATCAACATCAGCGCGCGTGCATTGATTTGTCTAATTTCACTCGAAACAACACATACGCATTTATTGACCTATAATTATCAATAAAATCAATGATAATCTACCTACCAAATGTTAATAGTATGTTGAATTGAGCAGAAAAGCATATTTTCATCCATATTACTCATGACAAACCACAGAATATTTGAATCACAAATGCAGTTTGTTCAGTTAAAAGTCCAATTCTTGTTCAAAAGTGGGCAAAATGGGATTCGCACTGTTGTTACTGAATTAATTATATTAAGTGGTGAAATTTAATGGGATAAAGTGCATTTAAAAGACGACTAATAGGGCTTACCAACTGTCTATATTTGAAAACAAATAACTTGGGATATATTTTTAATAAATTGTGTTCCCTGTGGGACACTTTTTTTGACATGCCTTGTAGTTCTGGACTCCCCTACCTGGGATTTGTTTGGGGAAAAAAGGCACAAGAAGAAGACCGATTTCTTCCTCACTAATATTATCACCCCACAGAGTGCTGTTTTCCTACCGTCTCTAGCATGCCAACACATACAAGATATTTGAAATGCGAGCATACATATAACTACAGAAGCTGACCTATAAATCACATCTAGGTCAGTTACTAAAAGTCCAATATTGAAAAATATTTTACTCTTTGCAGCTGGCCGATAATTCCATATGAGTATGCACATGTACATACTTTCAGTTCAACTGAAAACTGTCCACAAAATATTTATTAGCATAGATGTGGCTATCAACCTATATTCAGTGTCACCGGAATTTGGGGAGGGGATAAGGGAGAGAGGGGAGGGATAAGGGAGAGAGGGGAGGGGTAATGGAGCGGGGGAGGGGTAAGGGAGAGAGGGGAGGGGTAAGGGAGAGGGCGTGTGGGTAATGGAAAGAGAGGTGGGTAGGATAGAGAGAAAGGGAGAGAGGGTGGGGAAGGGAAAGGAGAGGGGGTAAGGGCGAGAGGTTGGGTGGGGCAGTGACGTTACTAGAATGTTCAATTTTGAGGGGCACAAGGGGGGAAGCCTGTGATGGGAAAGGGCGGCATAACCAACTAATTTGGGTTTACACATGATTTGCCATTTCATTTTGAGGGCATCAGACCTTCTATCAGGGGGAATGCCTCACCCCTTCCCCATCCATCTGATTACACCCCTGGGTGGGGAAGGGAGGAAAGAATGGAGGATGGGAATAAAGAGGATGAACACTGTTATATCCTATACTCTTCATTTTAGCATTTCCCAAAACTCTTCTATGATTGCCCAGGTCTGATGCCATAGCATCCACGTTGAGGCGATTGATATCATGATCAATAGAATACATGCTTACGTCAACCTTAACCCCCTGAGAACTACCGGCCAATTGGTTAAAAAGATGGAGACATCATTTATTGCACCAATGAGAGACATTGTTAGAATAATTGTATCCCTGATAAAGATGGGAGTGAAACATTTTACAAGCTGCATTTGAATTGGCTATTCATATGAGTACATCTTGTAATAAACCAATCAGAACCACTGTAAGATAGACAGGTAGACCCCAGGGGGTTAACTTTTTAATGTTACACAGAATAAAAAAATTAAAATGTTTCTTGTACTGTAACATTAAGCCTTTTTGGGAAGGTTGGCAAAATGTGCTTAAATTCATCGCACAAAATGTGCTGCTTTTAAAATGAAAATATGATGATCAATGATTGCTAAAACAAAGACTCTTGTTCTTCAATGTGCTTGCAAGAAATATGGATTATAGTCGCCCACCATTTTTTTCCACCCCCAAACCAAAGTACATAGAATACTGCCAAGCGTGAAATGAACGTGAGTGATCACGAATTTCGTGACTAGAAGTGATTTACCAAATATTTCATGCATGCGATTGTTTGACACCCAGTGCTACAGGGCAGTGCAATGCTTTCATGTGCAAATATGAACATGGCACTGAAATCATTGCCATTTCCTGTTACAAATATTCATAATACGGTACAGCTCCAATTAAAGTTGTACGCGATTATCGTCCAATGATGTGAACTACATCGATATTGATATGAAGGTTCGTTTCGTTGTAAGTATGTGAAATTTGCACAACAGTGTAAAGTGGCTTTTTGAACTACGATTGAATCTTTAAAAAAAATATATACACTGAACCAAAAAAGAAACTTATAAAAAAAGAAACTTATACAATTTTAACAGATCACCAAATAATATTCTGTGCATGAAAATGTACCAAATTTGGATACAATATTACTGCAATGTATCGCTTTAAATGGCAGTCAATAACCAATTGTTTGCTTCAATGACACAAGAGAAATGTGCACTGCCCCTTTGGTGATCTGTTAAAATTGTATAAGTTTCTTTTTTTGCTCAGTGTATATTCAGATTTTGATGTTAGAGCTTAGCTCTTGTACTGTGCTGCGAGCGTAGCGAGATGCCACCGAAATGAGCAACATTAGAGCCGAGTCTTTGCTACAAAAATAGCAAAGACTCAACTAAAATATTGGTCTCGACTGCATTTCATCCAAAAGAATTAAAACTCATAGCTCGAGCAATACATATGGGCTCAATCTATCCAATTGTATACCAATGTCAATTTTTATCCGCTGACATGGGCGGATGCGCAACAATGTGAGTATGAACGGACCTAAACTCAAGTTCAAGAATCATATTCACACAATAAACATAATACTTATGCATAGAAAAAGTTGATATCAATATATTCAAATAATTCACAATTCCATTATGGACAAAAAATGCATTGTACTGTAGAATGTGACATGATTCTTATCATCAAAGTAGATCATCGGTCCAAACAGGGAGGACTGACTACTGCATGTATGAATAGCTCATGTCTCCAAAAAGAATGCAATGCCAGCTTCCAAACAATGCAATTCAGGGTGTAGAAGTAATAAATAACAAGCCCAATTGACAGGTAAGTTTTTTTCTTTCAAAACCCCTAAGTTTAAAAGTGCTTGTTCTGATACAAGAAGATATTTGATACTTGTGAATTGGGAAGCAAATTTGGGCAGGTAAATATCTCGTGTGAATGGTTACTTTTAGAAGAAGCTATACCTGCCAGAATTGCTGGTCCCAAAAAAGGTTTAGATTTAGCCCTGAACAGACGTAGTTTACCAGAATCATGGTGGACTACTGAACTTTGTTCAATAAAAACTTTAGGAAGCTAAAAATCCCATTTCATTCATGCGAGTTTACATCACTTTTGTAAATCCCGCATCGATTCAAAGAATAGACTGAATGGATTGTAGTAAGCCATGATTCCAGTGTATATGACACATGGTTGAGTCCTTTTTTAAAGCTGGTCGATGGATACATGCAGGTCCTCTATAGGTCCTTATGGATATACGAGTTAACACAATCATTTCCTAAAGGTCTGTTCATACTCTTGTCGTTGCACATCGCCCGACGTCGATGGATATCAAGCAGTTCAAGCAATGTCAACTTTTATCCAGCGACGTCGGCCGATGCATAATGACGCGAGTATGAACAGACTGTAAGGACACTCACCGTGATTTGACCATTGTAACGACTATCTAATAGAGGCCTTGGTTCCGGCCTTTCATAGTACTTGGTCTTTGGTATAGGACGAGCAATAATCCTCGGTAGACTAAGAGCCCTGGAGTGCTTTAGACTTGTCCTGCGTACATTACATTCTAGAGCTGTGAGGCAAGCAAATCAAATCAACAGTTAGTAATTTCAATTCAGATTGAATTTGAAAAGGAATTAGAGGGCTATTGAAATTGGAAATCATAATTCGTTAATGGTATTAAAATTATGGTTGAATTAGATTTCTGAACAATTATGGTACGCCACTTCAGGGAAGAAAGTGAAGATTTCTTGCTTAGTTAGTAATTTGCCACACAAATAACATATTCCCTGTTGCAAGACAATATAGTTTTCTATGATAATTATAAGCCACCATTTGATAGGGCATTTGTATTTAATTGAGGGTCGGTCAAAAAGTTCTAAAACCACCTTCTTAACATCTACCTTAGCTGCAGTAAACAGTGACAAGGTAGGGATGGGGGTAGATCTTGTTATCACGGGAGCGTAGTGTCAATCTATATATCAAAGCCATTGAACACTTTCAAATATTCATTTTTCGTCAGAATAATCCCAATCTGGAACCGTTTGTCAGTCCAAGCCGTAACAGCACCATCAGTCGCCGGCTTCCAGACTGTAGCTCTACTAGCAGTGAGAGCGCTACAGCCCACTGCGACCCATCAGCACCTGTAGCAGTTCTGGCAACCTTTTACTCGCACATGTTTTTGTTTATTGCACCCTATACATCGGCACAACATGATTGATGTCTATCCTTAGACAAGCTGAGTAAAGCTTACTAGGATGTAAACATCACAACACCCTCTGTCGGTTGAATTAAAACTTTTTGAATGCACCCCAGTACATACAGAGTTGAATGCCTTCTAGGATAATAACATTATAGTTCTAACGGGGTATAGTACTAGCTACAATGAGTTGTATCTGATTAGGTTTCGGGCAATGATTGAGCAGGCTTTTATCATTCAGTATGCAAGGTTAGAATTTTGTTGAGAATCTAGAGATTCTCCTGAACAAATGTGCGAGAATCCAAGTAGATTTTCGCAAACCTTAAGTTTATACACAAATTAAAAGGTGGAGAATCTAAAGATTATGAAAATATCCATGTTTTTCTTGTTTCCTTGCGTTATTAGACCTTAAATTAATGCAATAAGAAAATGCAATCCGAAAAATATTAACCATTAATATCTTTTCATATTGCATGAACAAACAGGGGATAAATTAACTAATACACTTATTTTATAATGTTGCTATGTGGGGCTCTCAACACCCTCTGTCGGTTGAATTAGAACTTTTTGAATGCACCCCAGTATACAGAGTTGAATGCCTTCTAGGATAATAACATTATCGTTCTTACGGGGTATAGTACTAGCTACAATGAGTTGTATCTGATTAGGTTTCGGGCAATGATTGAGCAGACATGTTGGCTTTCCTCAGGGATTCAGTTAAAGACACATCATGAAATGTAAATTGAAAGAATTCAAGATTAATATGGATGGGAATGACTTTGAATTTATGTCTGGGCAGGTCTTGATCGCTGCAAAGAATTCAAGATAAATAGGGATTGATTGTATGTAGATGGGAACGACTTGGGCAATCTTGAACATGTAGATGTCGAGTCAAGATTATGTGTGGGGTGGAGTTGAGGAGACATGCCATGTAATTCACCCAGGGGGAGGCACTTATGTAAAAAAGTTGCAATCATCCGTGTGATTCAGTTTAAGACACATCATAAAATGTTAATTGAAAGAATTCAAGATGAATGGGGATTTAAATTGTGGATGGGAACGACTTTGAATTTGTTTTGGGGATAAGTCTTGAACATGTAGATGTAGAGTCAAGATTATGTGTGGGGTGGAGTTTAGGAGACATGCCATGTAATTCACCCAGGGGGAGGCACTTATGTAAAAAAAAGTTGCAATCATCCGTGTGATTCAGTTTAAGACACATCATAAAATGTTAATTGAAATAATTCAAGATGAATGGGGATTTAAATTGTGGATGGGAACGACTTTGAATTTGTTTTGGGGATAAGTCTTGAACATGTAGATGTAGAGTCAAGATTATGTGTGGAGTTTAGGGGGAACAAGCCATGTACTAGTTTAGTAATTCATTGAATTATATCAGGTTTATGATGGAAATCTGATCTATTTGACATCACATTTTTTCTAGTGGTAACAGTATCAGATCTGATCCAAGATGCCTCATCGGGTTGTGTGGTCCGCCGTCATCAGCACCATATAACCCATGACGGGGTTGAACAATCACATGATTAGGTAAAACATTGGCAGATCTCCCTGATGGCTTTGTCACAACCCCTAGGAAAGTTATGGCAAAGTCATCCTCCTCTAATAAATGCCAGTTCCTGAAGTTGCACATGAATTGTCTTCTTAATTTCCGTCTCAAACCACCTTTGCTCTATCTTTATCTTAAACGTCAAAAAGAATGATAGTTGTGACTTGTTATACCTTAAACCTCATCATGGGTGAGTTGCTATTTCCCAACCATTCGGCCTGCCGATGCATGACGGATGAGATAGATACTGTTGCCACAACAAAACAGTAGTTCAGTAGACATCATTTATTTAATATTACTATATCTTGGATGGTCAGACTGATAACATTCCAAACATATTTATACACTAGGTGTTAGGTAAGAAGGGAGTCTATTGGTTTAGTTGCCTTCAATAGACCATATTCACGCGGCAGCCATTTTCTAAAATTTGCTACCTAAGCCTCGTTCCCGTTACGTATACCTGCGTGACTTGCGTGAGGATGTGTACGCCGCGCGCTTTGGTACCACGCGTCTCTCCCAGTTCTATTAAATGCGCCGAGGTGCAGATAGACCAAACGGGAACGAGGCTTGGGTGGCATATTTTGGAAAATGGCTGCCGCGTGAATAGAGTCTATACTTTGCATCTCATGATCAGGTACAGAGGAACCAATTGTAGAAGGGAACATCTTAGAAAGATACAGGGGTTATCAAGTAGTCCAATGGACAGGGTTTGAAATAAACAGGAGTAGGGAGCAGATTTGCCCTTACGAAACCTTTTAAGTACCCCTGGTGTAAATTGTGTCACCAGTATCCAAATTTAATGTTGGAAATGACCCCTGCTTATTCCATCGCACTCATCATAAGGATAACATTATGTGGTTTGACACTTTACACCCGCTCTGTGAACCAGGAGCAACACAAGATCTGTGAACCAGGAACAATGTTGGTAAAAAGGTGATTCTTGGTTAACCTGGTTCTAACCTCCTTATTTCAATCCCTGCTAATGGATTATTTACCTTCAATAATTTTCATCTCATGATCGGGTATAGAGGTTCTTCTTGTTCCACATGGTTTTGTTGTAAAGTGCTTGGATACCCGTACATCACCTGCATTTGGAAAAAGAAACATAAAATATAGATATTAGGCGATGAAAAAAACCACCTGTTGTACAGGAAAACGGATCTCTCAGGTTAGGCTTTTGGGGGGGGGGGGGGGGGGGGATCAAATGTCAGGAATTTTATGCGAATTTTCAACATTTTTCCAAATTTGGGTTGGTCGGGCCAGGGGGGGGGGGGGGGGGTCATTGCCTGTGGTTATATTATCAGAATATAAAATGATCATGATTCATTCATTTCAATAGGTGTGTGCATGCATAGAACTTTTCAAATAAGTGTTCCAAAGGTGGATGGTAACTTGTCAAACTTGTTAGCCAAACTTGTTGGTTTTAAGACTGTTTTTAATTAAGCGCCTTCATTGGAATAGATTTGTATAACATAGAGTGAAGAAAATAAACCAAACCCACACGCCTTTAAACTCACATTTTGGATTAAGTCTATGATGCATTTTTCTTGTGTAGAATTGACTATTTCAAATGTGAAAATATTCCATCGGTTCTGATTCTTTCCGATTAGCCAAGTGCTTTTGACACCAGTTTGATGACTCACAAACTCACATCAACAGAAAAATAAATGTGTTTTCGCCGGGTGTTTTTAATAACATGTGCGTGGATTGCACTGGTGTTGGTGAGAGATTGTCTTCCTCACAAAGTTGTATTTTGCGGCGTTTCAGTAACAAAAACGGTGAGATCAAAGAGATTCGGGTTAATACCATCACACGCCTTTGTTGATAAAAACAAAATAGTCTCGCTACATGTTTTACTTCTCATGGGTGTACGCTTGTTTGTGAACATAGTAAACCACTAAGCGGAAAACCAATGCTATGAATGTGATCAACCGTTGCGAAGAACGCACTACGCACCTAGTCCACGTGACCTGTTTTCAGATTTTTTCCGATCTCGATTTGAAACGGACTATAGAAAACATCCAAGTGTAAAAAACAGTCATCCACCTTTAAATGTATACCTTCATAGTGAGTGTATGCATTTGGCATTCAAACCAACACTCTATCAAATCACTTGACACCATCATGTTTATGAAAGATGTGCCTGCGTGTGGATGTGTGTGGGTGACAATTTGGATCTCACTTTGATCCAAAAGAAATACTGTAGAGAAAGGTGCGATATTTTCAGGCTGTTTTAAATTGTGCACGTTTTGCTTATCAGTACGTTTATGCAAATATAACAATAATGGGGACATGTTTTTAAGTAAAAGAAGTAGTAATGGAGAATCTAACTACAAGCAAAGTTATTTCCAGTTTTATGTAATATATTCAGAAGCCTAGTGAAACATTTTAGCATGCCAACATATTCTCTCTTATACCGACAGTTAAATCAGTCACTAAATAATACTTGCTTCAACGAATGAGTTACTATTAAATACAGGTAAATTATGATTTTAGATGTAACGCACAAGGCTACCTTATTGGCATAGGCATCTATTTTGGCCCTTTAACGTCTCTTGTCGTCATTTTTTGACAATTTAGACAAAACGACCCCACCTACTACGCAAGAGAAGACCCCTTGATGCTTGCGGTCATTGGAATTCAAATGCTAGTGAGCAATATTCTCCATGTACAGTTTCATTATAATCATTTTAACTAATAAATTGCCGCTCCCCCACCTGGATTCGATTCAGGACCCTCTGCACATAAAGCACTGGTCCCCATAGGCAAGCCACAGCTATCAGCTTCACGTTCACGCAGTATATTGCGCTCACTATATGGGTCATTCCACCAGTTTGGGACACGATGTGTGACTGACTATGTATCATCAAAAGTTCCATTGCTTTTGATTCAGTTCTTTTATGTAACATTCATCTTTAGGTGTGCAAGTATTTGACAAAGTTTGAAGTCATTCAAATGTGTCTTAAGAAAAATATGATAGAAAATGTATCACTTTGGCAAAACATTGACACAGTGTCAATGTTAAGTCAGCTTTGCACTTATTCACATTTTTTTCACACTTACATTGAGAATTATTCAAAATCATTTTGTATACTTATTACAAGGCATGCATCAATTGTACCAAAACAAAGTTTTATTATGGTAGTCAGTGGCTAAATAAAGCAGGAATCACAGATTTTGTAGATTTGACACGGTGTCAATGTTACGTCAGCACTTTTAAAAATAGACTTTAACATTTTCTGTTCTTTCTGCTAGATCAGGACATTTACTACCATAACCAAAGTTGTTCTAATTGCAGTTTGTGTCTTTTAATAAGTACATGAGAAAAGAGAGTTACAAATTTACCGAAACATCAAATGGTTTAATCATGGCAGTGTGTAAACAATATTGAGCTAACTCGGTTTTCTTGGGGGTTTTTCCAGCACAAAACATTCACTTTCAACGTTTGCCCCAATATAGGTTAATCTAATCTTCATTTTCTATGCAAACATGAGCTTCATATAATGTAACCATATCCATCATATATACGCATGAAAAATTATATGTTAGGTAACTACAGAAAGAGAAGGAAAAAAAAAAAATTAAAAAGGTTTGCATCCTGTAGCATGGCAGTAATTACTGTGAAAATGGACATTTTTGTGATACATTTATTTAGCTACAGTACCATTAAAATAATAACAGGTATATACATGTATAATATAAGTGATGAAACTGCAAATCGTGAATTTTAAAACACACAAAACTGTTCAAAAGGCCAAAAAATTACCACTTTTACAGTAACTTTTCAACTATATGTAATAGTTTCCAACTTTGCTATAAAATGAGGGGGAATATTTTCATATCAATTTTCAAATATATTTCCTTCTTCAGATGTATCAAACGTAAACCCCTGAGCACTACCTATACTACCTATATATCGGCATCAAAGTACAATTTTGATTGGTTACCAAGAGTGTTATAACCATACATTTAGCCAATCAGAGATACTGTAAGAATGGTGGTATGATTGATAAAAATATATAAAAGCGCTTTTTTGATTGGTTACTCACATGGGTACATCACATTATATCCTATATTGAGCCAAGCAGAGACACTGTTAGAAAGCAGGTAGAGCTCACAGTGTTAAACATTTGAAAAATGCATTTACTATACTTCTAGAGGTTGATCATAATCTATGTGTAAGTTTTAAAGCAAATTATGGACTTTGGAATATAGGGGTTTCAATTCTGGTCGGAGTTACTAACATCATACCGGAGGGGTTGGTGGACGGAGGGGTTGGTGGACGGAGGGGTTGGTGGACGGAGGGGTTGGTGGACGGAGGGGTTGGTGGACGGAGGGGTTGGTGGACGGAGGGGTTGGTGGACGGAGGGGTTGGTGGACGGAGGGGTTGGTGGACGGAGGGGTTGGTGGACGGAGGGGTTGGTGGACGGAGGGGTTGGTGGACGGAGGGGTTGGTGGACGGAGGGGTTGGTGGACGGAGGGGTTGGTGGACGGAGGGGTTGGTGGACGGAGGGGTTGGTGGACGGAGGGGTTGGTGGACGGAGGGGTTGGTGGACGGAGGGGTTGGTGGACGGAGGGGTTGGTGGACGGAGGGGTTGGTGGACGGAGGGGTTGGTGGACGGAGGGGTTGGTGGACGGAGGGGTTGGTGGACGGAGGGGTTGGTGGACGGAGGGGTTGGTGGACGGAGGGGTTGGTGGACGGAGGGGTTGGTGGACGGAGGGGTTGATGGACGGAGGGGATGGCAAAACAAGATTAAACCCATATTACCGAATAAAGCTAAATCTGGTGTTAACCAATCTGTATTACAGAGAATAAAGTCGCATTCTGGCCCCAATACTAACTCACACACAACTAACCCTTCAACTGAATTCCTAATTTTATTCTGAATCTTATCACTTCTCATGCGGCAGGCATCTGCAGACGACATTCCAAAATGTCTCAAAACTGTTTCAAAAATGTCAGCATTGTTAAATTTCATAACCATATTTGGAATCACCATGTGAAATGCATTGAAATAAGTACCAACATGCCTGGTATTGGTTCAGTTATCCTTGAGATAGACTTTAAAAATTTGGAAAGGTTTCTGAAAATCTGGTTTTTATATGGTAAAACCAATAGCCCAGTGGAAAGTGTTAAGCTTCTAGCAATAGAAAAAGAGTAAGAAGACCTCAAAACCCTAGAGGCTTGAATCAGAATGATTGGCCCAATACTAAACAGGGTCAGTTCCTAGGAGACGGATGTCTAACCATCTTCTACAGGTCACGATCCATGCCTTAGAAGTACCATCATGCTTTAGGTGAAGAATCTCTACGTGTAATGCTTGACAAATTGAATTTAATAGTCTCCAACTCTCTTTCAGATCATACAAAATATTTGTATGTAGTCTGCTATAAACTTGTTACTGTAAAAGCTGAATTTTTCGCGGTGGTTTTATTTTCACGCTTTTCGCGCAAAAATTATAACACGCAAAAATAATGTTTTCAACATTCACGCAGTGCATCCAGAAGGTCACCCGCGAAAAAAAAACAATTCGCGAAATGTCTATGATATCAAAAATGCGAAAATATTGGCTTTTACAGTATTTCTGATACAGGCCTATATTCAACCACAACCTTAACAAAAAAGTTATGTTCGAAAGTCCATAGAATGAAAACTTAATTAATTGTCACAATTTTGGTTTTATTATTTTTGGATAAGATTATTCTCCCCAATTTACAGGATAGCAATGAAAATGGGTATGATCTACATTTGTAACCCGTGATGAGATGCTATCTTGCACACTTAATAAATAAAGCTGCTACTGTATCAAAGATGTGAGTTGCGCCTAACTTTTGCAAGCCTTTTGTTAAAGCTGGTCTTGACCAGGAGCTCCTTTTTGGGCGCCCGCTACGGCGGGAGCCCTTGTATTGTCATCAGTTTGCGAAAACTTACACAATTTGGTATTTCTAGATATTATAGATGGAGGCTGCCATGTTTACTGATGGTCTCTTACTAACATTTACGTAACAGTGAAATGTTAAGTTGTAGTGTACGAGTGCTATCGGCGTTTACGAACTATAAACGTGGCTAAATATCACGCTCGTTATAAAGGATGGAGATAGTTACGCTCGGTTACATTCTCGATATGAATATGTACAGTGCAGTATCTCAGCTATAATGCAGCCTGCATATATATTGTACAGGGCATTGAGAGGTGTGGGTTGGGTTGGGGCGGTGTACAGTTGTAGTTTACGCAGTCCGCTGTTCAATATCAACTCATCTGTAGGCCTAATACTGACTGGTTCAATTATGAATTACTTACATGCAGAGATGACTGACTGGTTCAATTATGAATTACTTACAAGCAGAGATCAGTGGATTGGTCTTGGTAGTTTGGTACGTGGGTATAATATAAACACCAGGAAAGTTGGAGACCCCTTTGTAGTCCATTGCGCATGGCAGCATGGATAACGGATTGTTTGATTTCATTTCAGATTCATGTGCATTAAGAAACACGAGTCCTATTTTTAAAACGCCTGGTATCAAGGAGACTAAAATTAGAAGATTCTCCATCCTAAACCCCCTCCCCCACGGCTCGTGGTGTTAGTTGACGTCATCTTATCCGAGAATAACAACGTAGGATGAAGCTTCAATATCATCCCATACGTAATACTCTGTCTAGCAAGTATTTATACATGGAACATATTTGGAGATGACTACATGGATTGCCATGGGGGTTACATAAGGTGCTATATTTATATGATTTAAAGATGCTTTAAACAGACATTAAGTACCATGGCTAAAGGGGTATATGTTATACAGTCTACAGGGTGGTTAAAAAAAGGTTTACCCACATCTGACAGCCATTTTCTTCTATTTACTATACATGTTAATAAACCTCTTTGCATCTTATTATTGAGATTATTATTCTCACAACAGTAAATAAGCTTACCTCTGGGGTAGCTTTCTGGCAGCAACTCGATTGCCATTCGTCAGCCCCAATAACACGTGGGGGCGCTGTTGGCGGTTAAGCTATTGAGTCTCATCATCATAGCCGGCAGGCGGTGATGGACGACAACTCAATAGCGGCATGCATCTTGTAAAAATACTTGATTTAAGGCCATTGCAATCTTATCAACTCCTATTTTTTGCTTATTGATGATTAATTCAAAACCAAAAATGTTGTCTAAGACTAAGAGTGCTATTTTTCATATTTGAATCCTGTTCAGAATCTTTTAGTCAAGTGGACTAAGATGAGAAGGCTACTGTGGACAAACCAATTTCGCGGATGATAACCCTAACCCCGGTTAAGGGTTTTTGACCGGGATCACAATTTTTGAGGGTTAACCTTAACGTTACATAATGCCATAAACAAAATGAGCTAAGTCTTAGATTTTTGTCCCAGTAATGCTTAATAATTATAGCCTCTGCCTTGATAAAATGTAAAGAGATTTACCAAATTTTTATTTAATAAGCAGCTAAAATGGTTGCCAAAAATGTGTTAACTTTTTATTAACCACCCTGTAGTGTATGTAAAAGTATGTTTATCCAGATATCCGTTTATTCCTGGTTTTAAAGTGCAAGTATGGAATAACTAATGTGTCTACAACTTGAGGACATTGTGTGATTTAATCCTGGAGAATAGGGTTCACGAGTCTGATAAACAAATGACCTATTTTAAAAACAGTATTTGGTAAATCAATAATTCTATATTTTGCAATTGGTTCTTCCTAAAGATTTCGGCAACATTTGTCCCAAAATGAGAGGGTATTGGGAGGAGGTGCAGCTCTTAGGTAAACATTTTTTTCCCTTTCAAAATTGATTATTGAACTTTTAAAAGTGCATTTTTAAATTTGCCGTCAGTGCTTCATACCAAAATATTTCAGTAAACCACCCTCCTATATTTATCACTCTTATCATTCTTTTGAACAATCACGTAACCAGGATTTAGAAGTAAGAGGCCGAAAATCAGTACTTTGCTGAAAAAGAACTTATGATAATTAAGCATAAAAGGTGTGTTATTTTTGGTTGGTTTGGTTAGTTAGGTGTGTTGTTTTGGGGTTTGTTAGTTTGGTGTGGCTTGGTTTTTTGGAGGGGGTTACATTTTTATACTCCCTGTCATAGTTCCTTGGATATAAATTCGCGTTATTTCACACAAGCTTATTTTGTTGTTGTTTGCGGGGTGCGGCGTCAAAATGCTTGACAGGCGCGAACAATATTCATCTCGACATGCATATTCATGAATAGCGTGACTAAGATCATGCGCTGTCAATCACGGCGTGTGATGATTTCACGATTGACCAATTAGGATACGCAATTATTGTTTTAAAGGGACTGGTACGCACTTCCGGGTTTACATACATTCGCACCTACGCATTGCAATACGCATATACTTACGCAACTCGCACATACGCATGATTTGATGGAATTATGTGCAAAGGCATTATGAAAGGGAGTATAAGTACAACTTGCGGCATGGCCAAAACATTGTCATTTTGGAAAGTGCAAAATATTACATTTGAAAATGGTTGCGGTTTTGAATTATAAATATAATTTGCCTTTTCCTGTCATTTGCCTCTTCTCTCGGTACCACTGCTTATTACTGCATGGCGCTAATTGACTCAATAAATAAAATTGCTTTTTAGAAAAAGCTAATGGTGTCTGATGCATTATGTCCCAACAGATACGCTCACTCCAACTCACTCTGATTATTAGTGTTATCTATGAGTAAGAAAGCTATCACAAATTAGCCTAGTTGTAGTATTTTAACTTTATCCCCATTTTGAGAAAAAATGAATTAAAAGCAAACATAACAATCTGATAATACTGCATTCGAACCCAGGACCTTTCGGTTCCAAAGCGAAAGTTTTACGACTAGACCAGCTAGGCTGTCGGTGCCAAGGCAGCAATTTTAATCCTACAAACAAGGTAGGGTAGTCCATCTTATGTCTTGTACATAATAAATCGGTATTACTCATACAATAGAAGTCTTCTGACTAGATTAACCCTCACTCCCTGTGCATGAATTAAACTATCAGGGGAGAAAAACTGGTCAAATTAGAGAGGGAAATCAGTCTCCGCACGTGCCGCGGATCGAACCTGGGCCGCGTGCATGCAAGTCTGATGCTCTACTGACTGAGCTACACTGGCGAGGTTAAAAAACTCATATTTTTTCTTGAGCTGAACACCACGCTGAGCGTGTTACGAGATTGACGGGGCCGCCGCGCGGTACAGGATTGTAGCGCTGTTGGGTTTTGAAGGTTCCATGAAGATTAGGATTAATTTGTGATACCTTATTCATAGTCTAGGGAGAACCAATTATTTCACTTTTACTCACATCCAATATTGTTTTAAAAAGTCATCTATTCGTACCTTTATACCTATTTTACCTTTTTTTTCAAGGAATATGAATAATGCACGTCCAAAAGTATGCCAATCCCATTGTAATGGCACATTCTATATTACTTCAGGGGTGTACTTTCGGCGCGAATCCGCGAATCGATTCGCGTAAAATCACTACCGAGCGAATCCAGGTGGATTCTCGCAACAACAAAAAACCTTTTTTTCTTCTTTTTCTAAGTCCAAAACAGGACCTTAGATGACTGGTATTTGACCCTTAGTCAACAAACATGCCGAATTTGGAAGTTATGCAAGCTCATTAGCCTTATTCTTGATATTATTTTCATTAATTTTAAGAAGTGTTTGATTCAATTTGTGTACTATTATTTTTTAAGTATACAATAGTACAATAAATGTTTAAAATGCGGAATTTAAATTCAGTAAAAAGGATTCTCGCAAAAATATTTTGCGAGAATCCAATGTCGCGAAAGTACACCCCTGTTACTTTAATGACACTTTGTTACTCACTCACAAGACTTTCACAATTTCACATATATTTGTCTCAGTAAGCTTGCATCAAATGCTCAGATTTCCAAAATCACCTTGACATTTTAAACATTAACTGCAAGTTTTAACTCCGTTAGCAACACTTCAAAAAGGGTTTCGTGCTGCTCTTTTCACATCCATCTAATCGTAAGTGAGGCAGACTGGCTGTTAACTACTAATAATAACTCAGTGATCACGAGCCTGCACTGCTGCATTCTGATACACCTTAAAATGCCTATTTTTTGCACACTTAATTTTCACCTTTTGCCAAATCAAAAAGAACAATTTTACCTGACAAATTTCGCGAATTTGTTTTCTACACAGAAACTATTTTTCACTTTTTTAATGTTTAACGTAACTGTTAGAGTTCACAGAGAAGGTGCAAACATTAACAGTACAGCAAAAAAATCCACTGTAAACAGTACCTGTGGTACATTAATCACGCAGGAAATTTGCCATTTGCAGAGCACGCACCGGCAACTTCATTTAATTTCCATAGCAATTTCTCATACAGCGATTATTGACTTGTGAGTGCAAGAGGAAAAAACATAATATAATCGTGTATGTGCGTAAACTCGAGTGTGTGGTTTGAGTTTGTATGAATGAATGAATAAATGGATGTATGGATCAATACTAGAGGTTAAGATTCAAATTTGATTATTCACAGGCAGTGCAGGTCTTTGACTGATCAAATCTTGCTTCACCCTCGTTATAGGAAATCTTGACAGCCCTCCTATGTGGAATTTGCACCTTTCTGCACATGTGTCAATAATCGGTGAAAAAGTAACATAATACAGGCCTATCTGGAATAGTGCAATTTCAAATCACACACTGAACTACAATTCACACAAAAACGTCACATACTTCTTTATTGAACTCACCCACATGCTTGCCTGCCTTGAAAATATCCATGCCCACGCCCCTCCCCCTCCAACTTTTCCCCGGCTCAACAAAAGCTAGTTACGCCACAACTGTTTCCAACTTTAATGAGCCAAGAGGACTACTTGGGCAGCAAAAGTATGTCAAGTCGCATTTCCCTTTACCTGACAACCATGTGATGCGCTTATATCTACTTCAAATACATAGAACCTGAAGGAAAATATTTCCTCTAGTTGTTTTGATAACGGTAAAAAAGTAACTACTTTAGAAACTCAATGAGTGAATAAAACAGAATTTATATTTTTAACTGCAGTGGTGACATCAGAATTAAGGGGGGTTGGGACGATTTAGGGGGGCGTGCGGACATATTTAATACACATGTTTTATATTAGCGACTTGGCAAATTTTAGGGGGGTCGCAGAGGCGGTAGTGAGATTAAGTGGTGTGTGTCATGACTCCCGCAACAATGTTCAACTGATTTTTCTACGAAAAAGGAATTGAAAGTATTTTCAACTTATCAGTCGAAACCACTCTCACATTGACTTCAATTTCCTACTAATCGGATTGATTCAATACTCTATTGACTTGAAATCATATGCAATACTCTGATATTGCAATTAAATTGTTGCATTGAAATCCATGATAATACCATTATCATGGTGTGAAAGTGAAATTGTTTGAATTGGAACTATCATCGTCGATATGGATCTCAATTAGAATGTTGGAATTGCCTGTTGTTTCATGGAGGTTTTTTCCTTCAAAAAAATCATTTAACCCTAACCCTTCCAAAAACACGAAATACCACACATTTGTGGACAGTTTTCCATGATATAAATCGACGGAGCCTATAGAGTGAGCATAATATACTGTGCGAACATGAAGCTGATAGCCGTAGCTTGTCAATGCGGACCCACGGTTCCATGTGCGGAGGGTCCACGGATCGATATCCGGTTGGGGGAGCAGCAGTGTATTTGTTGGTCGTCTCCCAAATCCTTGTTTTTGTTTTTAAAAAAACAGGTTAGGGGTTTATGTGACAAAACTGTGACAGATTTACATCAGAGTGTAAGAACCTAAACTTAAACTTTATGCCTGACAAAGAGTATTGCCAACATATTTTGCTCCCCCTGGGCAACAAATAACCAACCTGTTGTAAGGACAAACGGACCTCTCAGGTCGGGTCGGTCGGTCAGGCTTTTTTTTTTTAAACTTATTTTCCTTGAAAGGGCGTAAAAAATATTTTAAAATCTGTAAAAAAAATTGCCTTGTTTTTATAAGCACAAACAAAATTGGGGGCGGTATTCATTTCCAAATTCGGACCCATACAACAAGGTTTTTATTTCTTTTCACCATATCAATATAATATGACTAGACACGGCAAACATCCTTTGAATGCAAATGAGCTTGAAACAAATCTGACCATACTGGAAGTAATTAAATGTGTGGGCACCACCACAAAGTAATACTCTACCAACAATAATTTTTGCGCAATGGATTTTTCGCACTGTCAGATTTCCAACCACTTACATTGTGAATTTGTACGTTCACTCTATAGATTAATGTAAAAACGAAAGATAGATTTATATGGATTTTTATTGTCTCAGTATCTGTTTGTTGCATAAAAGTGTGAACATTACTGTTACACAAGAATTTCCACCGTTACACTATAATGAATGTTAGATCATTTTAAGGACATATCCAGGTTCAGTGACTCTTTCTGGCCGATTGCACGTTGACTCCCAATTGCAATTACGAATGAAAATCAGCAAAACGATGAACCTAATCATACATTTACCTTTTCTCTGCTGGGCATGATTTTTGAAAAATGTTCACATTGTCCCTGGATGTAGGGGTGTGTGAGGAGGGTTGGGGTATGGGATGAGGGTTGGGTTTATCCTTCATGTAATCTTGCACGGAATTAGCCTAGCACGAAATCTGTGTTAAACTGTGTTAAAGGATTAAAGAATTAGACAGCATTATTCAGTAATAGAGTCTCAACACCAGTCTAACTCATGAATGAATGACACCAAGGATACACCGAGGGTTGGCAGTCAAATTTCTCACCGTAAGCATGCAGGGCCAAAGATTTTACATACACCCCCCCCCCCCCCCCCCCCCCCTAAATGAGTATTTTCTCTGAAACCAGATTTCAACATAAATGAGTATTTCACATATGTGACGCAGCACATCAAAAGGGGGAACTTTGCGGCTGTGTGATTTTTCAAGATATAGATGAAAACGGACAGAAAAAAAGAGGAAAATAATAAGAATTCAGGAGTCATTTTCACTCATAAAATCTAAATGCCTTGATCAATTTTGATACATTTGGAGTCATGTTCTGAGAGCACACATAATAAACTCAAAATGACCTTCACCTGCAAAGTGTCCCCTTTTGATATGCTGCATCACATATGTTTCTCCCCAATTTGACCCCCTAAAATAGTCAATTAAAAATAGGATTTTGAAAAAAGTACAATTTTTCTTGAAAAAGTCCTTTTTCGACACCTTAACGTGTCACTCGCGTAACACACCCATCTAAAATAACGTGTTTTTGTGATCATCCATGCTTACAGTGTAATAGTCCTCTCGGATATTATCAGAGACCCACTAACAAAGCATGTCTCTAGATTTTCACAGTCAAGTCTGTTTCATTTTAGCAAGTGAGAAGGCAGTATATAATGTACTAGTTCTAAATTCTAAATTAATATTTGTTTTCATTTGGTTTGTTTGGCCCTAGTGGTGGGTACCAGGAGATGTGTTAATCTGTTAACTTCTATTATTTTAAAAATGAATACTCACCCAACATTCGTACATATATGGCAGCTTGTTCTGTTCTATCAAACGATATCCCTCCCCTCCTCTGTAATGAAAGAAAACAAGAAAAAGAGAACTAAACATTAATAACCAAGATACTGCAAACATGCTGTGTCACACAGTGCATTATGGTGTAAACTGGAGCAGAATGGTGGTATGTGATGGTTGGTACAGGGGCATGGGTGTATTTAAATGAAGTTGGGGAACAGTATTTAATGGTACAGGGACTAGGTCCCTTACCTGTAAGCATCCTTGTCAACTCTGCAGATTCTTAGATTTTTGACAAATTTGACATGTTGACAAACCACTGACATCCCTTACGTGATGTGTGAGACAATGAAACCCCTAGATGTGATAATAGATCCTCTGATTACCCTGAAAAGCATAGACAACATAAGGCAACCCAGACTACCTAAACTTGCCACCTGTTAACATTTTCCACGATACTATTATAGAACCATTGTCATCATGTAACAATAAGACCTTTCAGTTTAAAATAAATTTCACCGATATCACCAAGATTTCCCTATTTAAGGTAATCCGACTCTCTAAAGCAAAAACAGTAACAATATTTATATTTTACCAATTTCGTGTCCAAGTCAATTCCATCACAGTTGACCAAGATCACAAATCTATCTTCAGTATGACAGCCCCGTAGACTTGTAAACAAAGCATTGAAATTCACCAAGCCTTAGGTAACTGCCAATCCTACAGTTAGCATGTTGCATAAAGTTAATCAATGACACAATTGGAAGACCATGACAATTCACTGAAGAGGAAATAATAAATCAATGTGCCCTTTGAAAGTTCCAGGTACCATCATTATTGAACAAACTGTTGCGAAAATGCATATTCATATGCAACACAAATTCACCCATGATAATAATAATAACACACACTTTTAGAGCGCCTTACAATGAATGAAACCCAAAGCGCATTACAACAAATGAGAGAAACCCAAAGCGCATTACAACAAATGAATTAAAAGAGTAAAAGTACTAAAGCATAATACAGCTACATTCTTTTAAGATCGTAGCTATATTTTGCTTTAGTTCTCTGTATGTATATTTTGAAGATTTAAAAATCTTCAAAATAAAAATACGGAGTAAAAAGCATATTTTATAAACTAACACAATAAGATAAATTAAGTAAAAAAGCAGAGTGTACCACCAATATATTGGCCCATTGATGCGCCATTACCACACACCTGATATAATGTAGCCGTGAATGTCAGGAACGCTCCTGTTTTCCTCACGCTGGTTTAGTTTGTCAGATGTAGCATATTCAATACCCTTCAATCCATTTTATTGAACCGATTGATCAATGGGGTTAAACATAATTATGGATCCATAGATGAAGTGAAATAAGTCAATAGTGGCATTTCCTTGGCCATGGAATCCTCCATTGTTAACCCTTTCCACGCGGCAGGCGTCTGCAGACGACATGCCGAAATTGCACAAAATGTTTCAAAAATTTCAAAAATTATTGGATTTCATTACCAAATTGGAAATCACCATGAGAAATGCATTGAAATAAGTACAAATATGTCTAGTATTGGTTCAGAAATTCTTGAGATAGACTTTGAGATTTGGGAAAGGTTTCTGACAAATCTGTTTTGTAATGGTAAAACTAATAGCCGCATGGAAAGTGTTAACATGGGGCGACTGCTGAATCCAATATACACGTACATCCATTGAAATGATGCTATAGACTTTAATGAAGTTCAAGCTGAAAGAAAGGACCACCAAATGCCCAATCAAGATCTAGTCTAGTAGGTTTGATTATAAAAACAAAAATATGACATTTATTTATAACGAAAAGCTGTACTTTTCTCTTCCTCATGCCAGTTATTTGAACGCTTACATTTTCCAGGTACAAGACATATGAACCATGGCTGCCACTACCATTCAGCAGCTTCCAAATTCAGCCTCCATCAATGCTACTGTAAACATGAAAATGTTTCGCGCTTTTCGCGCTCCATGCAGCTAGCGAAAAATAAAAATACTCTAACATATTTATTTTGTGTATAAGTCTATGTAATGAATTTTCAAATCACAAATTTAAAAACAAGCAAATTGGCTGAAAATTGCAAGCGCTAACATTTAATCGCGCGGAAATTACCACTTTAACAGTATTTAGTTGGCTCTTCAATACTATGATGTGAACACAACCCCCTAAAAAGCCACCGAAAATACATGTAAATGTTACACCGATTATCAATCAACAATACAATATACAAACTTTCATTCAATACAACACGCTTAGAATTTCTGAGACAATCCGAGAAATCATTTGCGTTACGATTCTCCTCACCAAAAATGTCAAGGATCAAATTGCAAATCCGCCACTGAACCTATAAAGACAACAGTGTATCTCAATCTAACAATGGCTTATCCAGCACTGTTCTGATGGGGGCCAAATGTTGTATCCTTGTGAGCGAAGTGAGTGGAGCGACCAGCGTGTGGGTTCCAGGGGCCCGCCTTAGGCCCTTGATTTATCCAAATCTTTTTAAATTCCCCCAAAGGAATCGATTCAGATTCTCGTAATATGTAATGTGATTCTATCCCTGTCCGTATACGGTCAGCCTATCCAAACTTACATTGACAACATGTATGATAGGATTCCTCCAAAGTTAACACTTTTCACGCGGCTGGCGACTGCAGACGACGGTTCCAAAATGTTCCAATTTTTTTCACAAATATCATCAAAACTTTTGAATTTCATTACCATTTTTGGAGTCACTTTGAGATAAGGACAAACATGCCTTGTGTTGGTTCAGTAATACTTGAGATAGACCGTGAAAGTTGGGAATGGTTTCTGAAATATCTGTTTTGTATAATGGTAAAACCAAAAGCCGTGTGGAATGCGTCAAGTCACAAGACACACGTTATCTGCCGCGCCGTCCCAAGCTCCATGCCACACTTGTGCTGATGATGTATGTATGCAAAGGATACCTTGCTGACTAATAAATCAATGACAAAGCTATCGATGATGATACAAAATTCATATGTACGCTGTCTATACACACTCAAACACATACAATTATCATGCCTCGTGTTACTAACTGTATTTACCCAGAATCAATCCTGTACTGTCTGCCTGTCCTCCCCTTGTATTACCTCGTCACTAGCACGTCAATGCAGATAGTACTATAGTCCCATCAAATCCACCACTATGTATTATTAGTGATACTACTGATCAGCTTGGTGTATGTATCCATCTATTATAATAATACTACAACGGTTGTGGATAATGCATTCCCTCTCACTACAAATTCTCTCATTGACCGAAATTCCAAGATTGAAACTTTTTATCCAAATTTCCACGAAGAAAATCCCTGACTTGCCGTCATGATTTGTAGTTTGATGACATCATCATATGTTTCAATCAATTGTACCGATGCACAGGCTGTAGAGCCGAGGTGTTTCTATTATTTGCACAAACACACCTTGATGACGGTGCCGCCTTATTGACATAGCAAGCGATCGTCATAACAACCAGTGATTTTTGCTGCAAGCGGGGCACGTAGCCCCGATGCACATGTACAGGGATACCTATAACGGCCATCGAGGCTTAAGTGGCCCGGGATGGCTAACCCCCTTGGGGTCTCTTCAGCACAGGCAATTAAGCACATTGAATAAATGAGTAGCTGTGGGCACGATACACGGATGGACACTTGATGATGTGATATCGCTATAACATGATCATATAACTCGCTGTACATTAATTGTCTTCACATCATTTCCTCTTAAGGAATGCATTGCTACCTTTTCATGTCAGTTAAATAAGATTTCACAGCAGCTCTCTTTTTTTAAGTGAAAGGCACCAGAATATTATACCCAAAAAGCAGGCAAGTGAATGAATTTGCAAGAAAAAACTTTAAAAATTGCATAAAAATGTGCTACAAAGGTCAAAAACAGGCTGAAAATAGATTGAAAAGTGCAAAAATTTAGAAAACTAAATAGCATGAACATTTTCATGCCTGAAAACCCCCACTGCTCGGCAATAATATTATCCCTCCCAACACATGGCGGAATTAATCCAAACTAACAAGAGATACACAGTGCCCGAATTAGAGAATAAAGTAAGGTCCCAAGTTTACCGCGTTGCGGAATTGAGGTTAAACGCGGAAAACGACATTTTGATGAAAAGAAAAATGCACAAAAAACGTCCAAAACACAAAATTTATAAATAGTCTTGAATAAAACAATATAAATATTAAAAAACGATACATAATAATAATAAAAAAACGGGTTGGCTACCGCAACAGTAATAATAAGGTAAGCCTAAAAATCTAAAATGATGTGTTTTTCTGTAAAGTGTGTTTATTTTGGTTTTATAGATCGTACATTTTAAGCTTTCTTGGGGAAAATTACATCACAGCAAAAATGCAAAATTTACAAAGCGGAAAAACGCGGAATTCGACAGTTACAAAGCAGAAAATTAGTGAGCTTAGAATAAAGGTATTGTTTTTAAACCATTCTTGTGTTATATTGCCTGACATAAATGCTGGCGGTAGTATTATTTTAAGTGAATACGCAAACAAACAAAAAACCACCAAAACTTGTTGGACCTTTTGTGTAAAAGTTCTTCCTACTTACATGTACCTATTGTATTTGTCTCCAACATGTTCATGTAGGGTGGTGTCCACTTCGAATATATTCCAGAAATTTTCATTACAGTCCTTACATAAAGATTTGATATTCCAGAAATTTTCATTACAGTCCTTACATGAAGATTTGATATTGCAACTGTTTAATGGCATAGAGGCTCCTCTTGCATGGTTTCGACCGATACTATGGTTTGGACTGGAGTGAGGTTAGATAATGCCATACACAAAATTTGAATACTGTAAAAATAGAAATGTTCGCGTGTGTATTTTTTTCGCGCTTTGCACATATTGAACAATTTTGATTGTTTTTCTTTAATTTTGATATTGTGAGCTTCCATACAGTCAGTCCTTCATACAGAATGAATGTATTCGCGCATTTTTATTTTCACGCTTGCTGATTTTAGCGCGAAAATAAATGTACCACAAAAATGTCCACTTTTACAGTATTATATAAAAAATAATATATAGACTCGGAACTGGCGAGGACACATTACTTAAGTTTATCTTACACAATAGCCCTACTTCAATAATTCATCAATAAAGGATTTAAGTTCAAGTGAAGCATGACCACCACCTTTTTAGGGGGTATGTCTAAAGATCAATAGATCAATACGAGGGTTTAGTGCAACAAAGGGCTATCTGCATTTTTGGCCAAAATGAGATTTTGGTATCAAAATAATCCGCACAAGATCAGGAACCTTATTATGAGAAAATAACAAATTCACCTAATCAAAAAGGTTTGAATAGCATTTCTTTTAACTTGTCAAAACCAATACGTGACAATGATAGGTACAAATCTTTAATTCACTTTTTCTCAAAATGACCGAATGTTGATAGCCCTTTGTTGCACTAAACCCTCGAATAGATCTATTAATGCTAGGAAATCATCCATGTTATCTCTTTCTAGTCAGTTCCACCTCATGTAATTTGGTGGCATTGTCAATATTATGTCTGAGTATCTTAACCCTAACCCCCAACCTGGTTTTTAACAGAGATCACAATTTTGGAAGAGAAAACAACTAACCGGGGACCCTCCGATGGGTTCAGTTGATTACGTCATAGAAAACCGTCCGCACATGCGCTTGGAGAAAGTAGTATTTTTCAGTACTCAGGGGGAGGAGGGTTGATAGAATCAGGAAACTGTATTGTTGAACATTTTAGGTCGGGTTGTGTAGACTTAAAAAGAAAAAAGAATGCCATGCAAATGGCAAGACAAAAACCAAAGCAAAATAATTCCTATATGAAAGTATGCGAAGCAGCAGCGCACAGCAATTTTAACACAAAATATGTATTTTGTGATAAAAGTTTCAAAAAGGTCTGACACAAAAATGTTCATACAAGTTGTTGTAGTTCAAGTTGTTGCCTAATAGAAACTGCACTCCATGAAAAATTGCACCTCAACCTTAACCTTCCTAGTCACTATAAATCACTATAAGCCAGACTTCCATACGGGCGACCCGGGTTTGATTCCTGGTGCCCAATTCCCCCACCCCCACCCCCACCCCTACCCCCACCCCCACCCCACCCCCATCCCCACCCCAACCCCCATCCCCACCCCTGATAGTTTTATTCCCACAACATGTCCGGGAGTTATGGTTAAGAGACATCTTTTTTCCAACCATAAAAAATTGGCACGATCAGGTCTGACTTGATGGTTGTTCCAAGTCTTCATTTTATTCATTTTTATATGCATAGATATTATGATTTATATGAATTGTCGAGTGATCAAGAATGACAAGCATACATACAGAATAATATAGCATCATTCAATAATAGTATAATACCCTAGTTTAGCAAATAATGATGATGATGATGAGCAACAATTTTCGACTGATGAATCTACTTAGACTGATGGCTCTCTCAAATGACAGATTACCATGTATGGTTTAAATGGTAATTTGTCTGCATCTTCTTAATCTTTCTTAATGGCTGTGATAAAACCAAGTGGTGTTTTTAAGGAGAATAGGGAGAGATATAACAAACCAACTGGCTTCATTGAGCACCTTTGCACCAACTGACGCCGGTTGTACTAGAGTTCGCCCATTTCTCATTTCACTGAACACACCCTATTCATAACCCTATCCTTAACTTTAACCCTTACCTTAAACCCTAACCTTTACCTTAAACCCCAACCCATCCCTAAATCCTGAGTAACCTTTACCCTAACCCTAAACCCTTACCCAAAACCCTAAATAATTTCCTAAACCCTAACCCTTACCATAAACCCGAACCCTAAATCTTACCTTAAATCTTACCTTAAACCCTAACCCCTAAACCCTAAATAATTCCCTAAACTCTAATATAACCCTAACCCTAAATCTTACCCTAAACCCTAAATCTAACCCTAACCCTAACCCTAAACCCTTACCCTAAACCCTAAATCTTACCCTATATCTCACCCAAAACCTTAAACCCTAACCCTAAATCTTACCTTAACTCTACTCCAATTTAAGAATATTTCTCAAGGAATTCTCACAACTAAGGTCCCTTGTTGTTGTTTTTGGCTGGTTTTTTTTTTGTGTTGTTGGATTTGTTTTTGTTTGGTGTGTTTTTTCTATTGTTTTTTTTTCTTTTCTTTTTTCAGCTCCTAATAAAAGCCACATGCACAAGTCCACTTCATACCTTGTATATACCTGGAAAATTGATTGTGGGCTCTGTTAAAATGAAAGCTTTCCAAAGAAAAAATGATGTGTGGAAATAAGCACTTTTGATCCTAAACAGGTGATACTTCACATTAATTATTGAGTGGATAAATCTATACTGTGTTTCCTTAAACTGCGTGACTTTTTAAAAGTGTGCAAGCCTCACAGCATTTACAAAAAATGCAGGAATTTGGGGCTAACGTTTCAACAAATATATAAACAATAAGACCCCCCCCCCCCCCCCTCCTTCCTAAAATGTTCCCAAAATGTTCCCAAGAACATTCTTTAAAAAGATAATAATACAATTATTTTACAATTATTTTTAATGTGTTTTTTCTTCAATCGCAACAACAATTATTAACACTCACATTTAGTAGTGTCCTGCACCATCAATGTACTTCCTTTGAATATTAAACATCCAAGTTAGAAAATAGGAAACTCTATTTTCCAGGGAGTGTTGTTGTTGCAATGGTGACTATAACTGATACTAGCTATTGCAGATTGTGTATCATGTGGATGAAGCTATGTGTGGGACTTTGGGGTGCACCAATAGACTTTAAGGGGGGTGGGGAAGGGAAGGGGGTATGTTTTCGAGAAAAACTTCACCCACTATGCAGGGGGAAAACAACTTCACCCAATGCACTGATGAGTAAAAAAAACTTTGCGAGAAAAAAATTCACAACCAATTCTACCTGACCAACCATAACTTCCTATCCCCTTGAAGTATAATGGTGCTTCCATTAACGAGGTTAGTTTCCTCCCCCTGACCCTGAATGGGTTTTAAAAGAATTATGTGCAATGAAACAAATATAATATCATATTAAAGATGAAAACATTAATTTTTTCTACCAGTCATCTGTAGTCAATTATTGACCTCCGAGGGAGAATGAGAAGAAAATAAATTGATCAATAAAGTTGCATGATTTGATCAGACTATTATGGCTCCTCAATAGGGGTGTTTTACACATGGCTGGGCCCAACAATATGGGATAACTCATCCGATTGCGATTATTGACTGATAAAAAAGGAGTAATTGGAATCAATCAATTTTCATAACCATGATTTATTTAGTGCTTAGAGAATAACACTTGTATTTTACTCCTCATTGAAGTGGATGAAGGACGATTTAGGGCCAAATAAAAATAAAAACTAGTTTCTCATCTTAACCTTTGAAAAAAATGAGGATGAGGGTACTTCTTTTTTTCCTTTTTTTAAATAAACAATAAGAAATCACCACTACCAGCAAGGTAGTGCATGATTGGTTGCATAACTTGACGAGAAAGAGGCCTTTGTAAAATCTTTTTTATTTCATGGTTCTGGGGGGTTGTTGAACACAATACCGGCTTTAAAATGCTCATCTCTATCACCAAGATGTCAGCTTTTTAAATAATTTAACAAAAAAATTATGGAAGAAATTAAGAGGAAATACGAACATTACAAAATTCCTGAAAAAGGATGCGCGAGGGGACGAGAAACTACCTTTTTTTCACTTGGCCTTACTTGACAAGATTGGACCCCACCCCTTTTAGCCTGTCTAAACCTTATTTAATAAAATGATAGTAAACCATATTTATACAACGTTCTTGCATTAAACGTAAACCCAAAGCGCTTCACAATAAAAAATATGGCACAAACATTCAAGATAATAAGACAAATATCAAAATACATAAGCTTAATGGCCAAGTTATACAAGATTAGGTTGGACTAAAAATGCATTATACAATTGTAATGAAAAATGCCCTATATTGCACTTTGCTGGAAACCCCGCATAAAATGATGGTAAAATAGGTCAAATTAGACTGAAATTCCAAAAATACTGCCATTAATTCAGGTCTGTACTGCTACAGCATAAATGGATTTTCTGCGTAAAGATATTTTTTTACGAAGTTGAACAAAAAATAGACATGATTAATTTTTCACTGGTGCCATGTCTATTGTTCATCTCTGTAGATTATCTAACATTTCACAAATCATAGCAAATTCTGTTGCTGGAAATATCTCACGGCTGTTTGATCCGACATAAATCGTCCGTTTTATTCTGAGAACACCGTAACTTGCTGGCCCGGTTCTGGTTTTAACTGATTCAAGTACCTGAATATACTGGCCATCTTTTGTAGAAATTTCAGAACATTTGTTGGTGCCATTTCTGAGAAATAGAGCTTTGAATATTATTATTTACTATAATAGCGCCCTCATCGGCCACATTTCCCATAGAGTTACATGTAAAATGTGTGTAAAGTAGAAAATGCCGATAATTTAAAAAGGGCTCAAACAATTTTCTTGAAATTTTCACCGTATACTCGTATTCATTAGCGCTACCTAAATCAGGTCAAACCATAACGGGGCCACTATGTAATCTTTTTTTATTCCATAATTTTAATTATAAATCGCACAGTCAAACAGCCGTGATCTATAGAAATAAAATATTTATAGAGTAAATAAATCACAACATTACCAACATATACCATTCACCTCTGTAAAGTATATACAGTTTCACATATCTTAGTAAATTTGGTTGAAAATATCAATTGGGAAATATCTATGAAAATACAAATGTTTGTGAAAATAAAAACACACACACCGGCCTGACAAATACAACGTGGTCTTCTTGGAAATGTTTATTTAATCCCTTTAATCCGGACTACAAGTTTGCAGATAATCCTAAATTATTTTTGAAACATCCCACATATTACTTACAGCAAATTAATCAATTTAGGTTAAGAGATCTGAACTTGTTTTTCTTGAAATGGCCAGGGGTTATTCTCGCGGAGGGGAAGGATACTGCAAGGTAATCTATAATCGCTTTACTTTAAGGTGTAAACTTGCTACCAGCTGGTATTGATGGGCTATTTAGAAATCTTCCATTATACTTATAAGGTCAGATCGCATTTAGTTATTAGACCAGGGGGGGGGGGGGGGGGGGGGGGGGGGGGGCGGGGGGGGAGGTCAATAGACCCATAATTGTCTAACTCACCCCCCCCCCCCAAAAAAAAAAAAAAAAAAAAAGAAGAAGGAAGGTTCACTTAATGTATTAACTCCTCATTTATAAACTCTCTAAGAATATTCTGTCCAAGAGATCTGTTTTCATTTGTTACAAAGAGGTTACCAGCGAATAAGTAACCAATCAAATTGACCGTAAGAAATGCAGTGGAGCCCAAAGCTTCGATAAGCTCTATTTTAATTGGTTACACAGATGATTACGTGTCAAAGTCACTGCCAAAAATGTAAAGGAAGCTAACATTCACTGGGTCATTCCTTCAGCATGTTCTCCTCTATATTCTAATATAATTCCGAAAAACATAAACAATGATGTAATGTCTGGACCCATCTATCTGCAGAAAAGTTCATGGGGTTACAAATCTGAAATAACAAAGCAAGTGCATTCCCTTGTCAACACTTCCAGGCTAGCACATTATAGGAAATATTTGTGGATGAATACATTTTTGCAGCCTTGACTGCTATTACAAATTGGAGAAAAAACACTGTAAAATGTACCATAACTATGTTAGCGTGTAAAACTAGAGGCAACATGAGGATGTTAATGGTAACAATTTGTAACTGGAAAAACACTGTTGTTTTCTTCCCCCAGGCTTTTTTGAACAGTAACAGTCCAAGTTTAACACTTTCCACGCGGCTATTGGTTTACCATATGTGACCATCCGTGATGAACCCAGTGTAAAGTCGCCAGAACATATTTGGAGATGTGGGCCAATAAACCAAACACAAATTTAAAAAAAAGCATTTTTCTGTACCATATTTTGATTTTTCAGTACTCAAATGAAAATTTGGTCTGAAAAATCTTGTGTTTTTATTGATTTCTGTCTTGGTTTTTTGCCCATATATCCAAATATGAACTGGTGACTTTACACTGGTTCGTCGTGGATAGTCCCATATACAAAACATCTTTCAGAAACCTTTCCCAACTTTCAAGGCCTATCCAAAGGATTACTGAATCAATACTAGGCATGTTTGTACTTATGCTAATGCATGCTAATGCATTTCACATGGTGATTTCAAATATGGTAATGAAATTCAACAAGTTTGAAACATTTTGTGAAATTTGGGAATGTCGTCTGCAGACATAACGCCTGCCGCGTTGAAAGGGTTAATGTCCGTCATTGGAATAGCCTTAGTTTGGTTGGTTGTGCAATAATGTAGTTAACAATTTAGTCACGGTGTCAGTGTCTGCAGAGAAAGGGCCTAAATTGATAGGGAATTCAGTCTTGGGGTGGTGAAATATAGCATAGGAAAAGGTGATGTTCTTCTCTAATATCATGTTCTACTAGGACCAGAAGATAAGAGGGGTGTTGGGTTGCCCATAGCGACCTATCCAAACATCTCACAAATTAGTCACAATTTTTATTTTTTTTATTTTTTAAGATTTAAATGTTATCCAAAATTGTCAAAATATTACTATTTTCTGCTTGAATAAATTGTTTTAAAAATATCATCACACTAGAAACATTAATCAATTCTGTCTTGGCATGAACCATGGTCTGTCTGTAATATTTGTCAGCAAAATCAAAGGGGACTAAGGGAAAATCGACCGACCAACCCGACTTCAAGATATTTGGCACTTGAGGGCAACACAACTTTTTTTTTTGGGGGGGGGGGGGGGGGGGGGGGGGGGCTGAAAGTGATAAATTAAATGAGTACAATTTGACAAAATAGCACTAAATACAACATAATTTGTAGCCATCAAAGTAGCCCAATCAAGCTACTAGTCTGTGTAATTAGCAACACTATGTAGTGTGCACAGAGGCAACACTTAAACAGATACAGCAGCAGGTGATTTGAAATGAAATGCCTGAAAATAAAGTGACAAAGTGGTTTCACTGTTGAATTACAGGAAACTGGTTATTTTTGCAAGCATTTAGAATGTTACATCAGCGCACTTGGGCCATGACTGTCAAATTTCCCGTGTTGTTTATTCAAGATTTTGTGTTTCTGCAATTTACACGCTTAGTACTACTTCAGTAGCAAATAATTTTCTTTTTTTTCTACTTCCAACAGATATTTTAGTGCACATAAATTAATGGAAGTTCTGATACTCTACTCTCTGCAGTGATATTACTATGATAATAATCCAGGCTTAGTTGCACATGGGTACAGCTACAATTGCAAACTGTAATCTAGGATGGGAAAGAGAAACTATCTTCAGAAGATAGCAACAGTTTTATGTCACATTCAATGAGGAGTGGGGATGTTACAGTTAAATATGTAGACTCCCCCTCAGGATGACATCCTGGAGAGGAGTGGGTATGTTATGTTGAATATGTAGACTCCCCCTCAGGATGACATCCTGACACAGGTGTATCATTGACACAAGGCTATATACGTCAGTGATTGACTCAATCACAAAATAATATTATAGTATTGTTAGTCAGGGGAGGATGCGGGTAAAGTGATTGCCTCGAGGTAGGAAAATGGACTAGCGAATTGAGAGCCTGTACATTGTAGAAGCAATATAACACAAGGAGCAACATGTGCTAAACGACAGAAGATTTCTTGTGTTGTCCAGCATGCTTAGCACCACTACCTTGTCAAAAACAAACAGTGCAAAACATGTGTTAAAGTAATTACCAGCTGAAGATCGTCTTGACTTCCACCTTCATAATACATGGTACAGATAGGCATCTTGGCCACAGATATGAAAAGAAGTTGAATCTCAACTAAAATGTGTTATTCAATAAAAATTCTTAAAGACCCTTGTTTAATAACATTATAAGCCTTTCATTGCAATGCAATGTCAATGGGAACCATCAGACACTGGAGACAGAAATCAGTGGTCATGTGATGAAAGTGAAGCATGCTGGTACTGCACAAGAAATCTTCTTTGATGCTAAACCAGAGAAGCAAAATGGAACTAGTGATGTTACAGCATCTAAACATATCTTCCCAATAGTGGACAGGTATGGAGGGGTAAGGCCAAATTAAATTAATTGTTTGTCTCAAAGCTCCCGCGCGCGTTAGTTTATTGGTGCGCATTATTTTTATTTATTTTTTATTTTTTTCTATTTTTTTTTTAATCCAAAATTTCACCGATTTTCATTGATCACATCATCTTAAATACAAAAGTTCAATTTTACAAGGATTTCAATATTTCATATTTTAAAAAATAAAAAATAAAAAATAGAAAATGAAACCACATTCCGCATTAGTTTTACAACAGGAGAGGAGCTTTGAGACAAACAATTAATTTAATTTGGCCTAATCAAAACTGTAGAAGCTATCTTCAGTAGATAGCAAGCAAAATGAAACTAGTGATGTTAAAGCATCTAAACATATTTTCCCAATAGTCGACCGGTATACGGGCGTGAATACAACTGTACAGTTATCTTCAGTAGATAGCAAGCAAAATGAAACTAGTTATGTTAAAGCATCTAAACATATTTTCCCAATAGTGGACCGATATGGAGGGGTAATCAAAACTGTAGAAGCTATCTTCAGTAGATAGCAAGCAAAATGAAACTAGTGATGTTAAAGCATCTAAACATATTTTCCCAATAGTGGACCGGTATACAGGCGTGAATTCAACTGTAGAGCTATCTCCAGTAGATAGCAAGCGAAATGAAACTAGTGATGTTAAAGCATCTAAACATATTTTACCAATAGTGGACCGGTATACAGGCGTGAATACAACTGTAGAAGCTATCTTCGGTAGATAGCAAGCAAAATGAAACAAGTGATGTTAAAGCATCTAAACATATTTTCCCAATAGTGGACCGCTAAACAGGCGTGAATACAACTGTAGAGCTATCTTCAGTAGATAGCAAGCAAAATGAAACTAGTGATGTTAAAGCATCTAAACATATTTTCCCAAATAGTGGACCGGTATACAGGCGAACATTAAACTGTTAGAAGCTATCTTCAGTAGATAGCAAGCGAAATGAGACTAGTAATGTTTCAGATTCAGAGATGCTGCTGATCAATGAAACTAGTGAAAGAACTGAAAAGGCACATGAATGTTGGATACAATATCTTAAAATGACTGGAAATAAATAGATCAGTGTAATTATGAGTAATAAAAAGTCTGAAAACCAAGAAGGAAAAGTAAAAGGAGGCATATCTACTGATTCAGGAGATAAACCCCGTTAGAATACTTTTAGGAATGGCTTGATAATTCAACCATTCTGTGGATTTGCTTCAGATTTTGGGGCTTTACTCAAATTTGTGTAACATGATAATGAAATGGTCGATTTTGAAAATTCTTCTTTTGACTCACCCTATTTGTGTCTGGTAAAATATTCTTGCAATATATTTTTCTAAAGAAAAAACACTATTTCCTCCCAATTATCAACATGAGCATGCAACTTACCGCGACTATTTTCCCAATGACTGTTACAATCAGCTATATCTTCATCCATCGACGTTATAATATACACACATGTCTTTGTCAACACAAATGAACAGGTCTGGAAGTTAAACTGAATTGTCAGAGTAAAACTCCCATCTCAACCATAAACACAATTAGCCTTCTCTTGCTAGCCTGAAGGACACTCCATAACACCCACACCCACTGCTGTATATTGCGTATGTGCGGTTTATGATCGAATCGTAAAATCCATACGCAGACGAGACGTGCTAGCTGTATTATTACATACTGTGTGATAAGCACAGGTATAGGGAAAAGTCTAATTCAGAGATTTTCCGATTGAATTTCTTCAGTTTCATTACAGCAGCGTTGGAGGGGACAATTGAGAGAGAGCGAGAGAGAGCGAGTCGAGAAGATGAATGTCTCATCACGTTTCTTAAATTGAAATTTGAAATACCACCTCATTGGATAGAACGTGCTTTTGGGAAAATAGCTATGCGATATGCATTTTGGGGTTTTTTTTAGAACAAAAAAGAGCCCCTTTTGTTTCAATTTTCTCAGACATCTAAAAAAACATATTTAGATAAATAGGGCAAAAGTGACTCCATATATATGCGCACAGTTATGCAAAACAGATCTCTCTATTTTCTAAGCTTAATGTCATGTTATAGTTCTTACACGATTTCCTTATTTTGTTTTGGCATTGTGAACTTGTCATCAAAATGACCAGATGACCAGAAAGGCCCCTATATCATAACATATTTTATCAGCAAATAAGAAAAGTACAAAAACACATCTTAGAATTTAGATTATGTTTTAAATGGCCAAGCTTCAATTATGAAACTAGAGCTAAAACGGGTTAGATTTTTTTCTTCATGCCTGTTTTTGTTATATCTGTGGGCTTGCAGTCTGTGCTATCATATCAAAATAGCCCATTTTATTGTTTCAAATATATATATATATGAAAGACAGTTTTTGGATGGTCGGTCAGGTTACAGGAAATGTCAAAGAAATCCTTCTTCTGTCAGGCCTTATCCAAAGTAGATTTGAAAGACACCACCACAATGCATTGCATTTTTGCAAAATTCCTAATTCTGGTCTCCAATTTGTCACGGTTCCCATAGACACAATGCACACAATCATGCCTTCATAGCGCGTTCATTGTGGGGTTCATCGTTGGGGTTCTAGTTTACATCAATGGATACAATAGTTATGGGTGTTCCTTTTTTCATATTTCTAAACTTATAGAGCTCGACAAATGCATCGTGTGATAAAAGCTTTAGTTGACTGTCAGTTTGCGCAATACATTGTGGGAAGACCGTAAAATCTTCTTTGGGCCTTTATCCATCCGACTTGTTAGCAGGTGTGCACCCGCTTCAGCAACCCCAGGGTTGACTTGGATGTCACCATGCTATAAAACCCTACAGCCAGCAGAACAGCTGTGATAAAGAGACGTGCAGTTTGTACTGACGCCCACGGTTGGTCGACACAGAACCCTGGCTATCAACGTCCACTACATGAGGCCAAGAAGAAGAAAAATTGTTGTATCAGGGTTGCAATTTTTTTTTTTTTTAAAGATTTAAATTGTACCCAATTTGTCAAAATATTACTATTCTCAGCTTGAAATTAATAAGTTTGATTGAATAGATTGCTTTAAACTATATTACCACACTAGAAACATTAGTCAAATTGATATCTACCAATTTTGGCTTGTCATGAACCATGATTTGTCAGTAATATTTGTCAGCAAAAAAAAAGGGAAAAAAGAAGGAAAATCCACCGACTGACTTCAAGATTTTTGGCACTTGAGGGCAACACCAAAATTTTATTTATTTTTGGCCTAAGTAGCAATATCCTACATCACAAGTAAGGAGAAATCCCTACTTACAGAGATGTCCAAGTATATTATAATGACATAAGAATATGCCTTCACAGATATTTGACCGAGAAACTGTTTGTTTGTTTATGATACATCAATTTCACAGAATATAACCGGAGCTCGGAATAGTGAAGGATCTGCTATGATGAAGGGAGGAATTTTAAAGAGCTCAAATTTGTTGAAACCATGTTGGCACGCTTAAACATTGCAGCTATGCCATTGCAGCAAGATATTTAGATCAAATAAGTTTGGATGATATACTATACATTAGGGGCAGGCATACCATATTACAAATGGAATCCTAAAGCATATCTTGAAATGGTATCTGCTCGCTTTAAGATTGCAGCTATGCCATACATCCAGATATTCAAATCAAATGAGTTTGGCTCATATACAGGGTGTCCCAGAAAGATTGATACCGTGTTTGAATAAATAATAAAAATATGAAAACGACATTGCAGTCCAAGTCTAAGACATAATGGAGAACATGTTTCCTACTTCCTCCGTTAATTTCATTGACATATCTTTATCTCTTCCGATATGGCATGACATTATAGAAAATTCACCATCAGCGTATTCCAATTGATAAAGCTAACACCAAACTCAAAACGTCTGCTTAGAAAGTATGATATAAATCACTCAAGCAGAACAATTCCTTTGCTCCATTCAAATATTGCTTCATAAAACATCATCAACAGTTGATAACTATTAAACTATTAACTTTGAAGTGGAAATCAAAAAAGGACAAAGAAAATTACCTGTATATCATTTAAATTGAGCTTTGTACCGAACATGGTCAATTATGTTATGAGTTTTTAAAAAGGTAATTTTGGTCATATATTCTGTCAGAAACGTCATTTTTAAAATTCAAAATTCCTCAGAAAACTAAATGTATTTAGATGTTAAAATCATAAGCACTTTGACCGATGACAATGGTATTCATGGCTACATAAATGCACCTTTCCCGGTATAAATCATTCTGGACACCCTGTATAGGTAGGGGTAGGAAAATAACGCGATTGGTTTTTATCTAGCCCGATGTAGTACATAGGGGTAGGAAAATAACAAGATTGCATTTTTTATGAAAATAGCCCAAACAAGATACATAGTCCAATAGAATAACATTATAAAGTTAATCTGAAAAGTGACTTAAGTAATTTTTGAAGTTGAAATTTCATGAAAGATGATGATGATACAGATTATTTGAAAGGAATTATTAAAAAAAGATAACTTTTTTTTTACCAATAAAGGCACAATCCATACTTCACATCTGGCGGCATCCGACAGGTTTTCCCAGATTACTTCACATACATTAAACCTTATCGATCTAGTCTTCCCGGAGAACAAAGTAAATTCCTCATAGCTTTTATTTCTGTTGAAGAAAGTCAACCATGTAATGAATTCCTTGTCAGCCATTACTTATTTACTGTAATATACAGTGTTGCCAGTCCACACCTGTAAACTACAGGGTGGTTCAAAAAAAGTTAACACACATCTGACAGCAGTTTTCTTCTATTTACTTAATACATGTTTATAAATCTCTTTGCATCTTATAAGCAGTTGTTATTGAGCATCACTGGGCAACAAATCTAAGGTCTGGATTATTTTCGTTTAGGAAAAATGGTAATTTAAAGATATCATGTGCAAAATGTCCATCCAGAGAAGTCATACCTGATCAAAATACTTGATTATAGGCCATTTCAATCTTTACCAACTCCTATTTTTTGCTTATTGATTATTAATTATAAAGACAAAAATGTTGTCTATTAAGAGTGCTATTTTTCATATCTTTGAATCCTGTTCAGAATCTGTAAGTCAAATGGATGAAGATGAGAAGGCTACTATGGACAAACCAGTTTTGCACATGTTAACTTTAACTGTCCATATGTTATAAACGAAATAAGCCAAGTCTAAGATTTTTGGCCCAGTAATGCTTAATATAGCCTCTGCTTTGATAAAATGCAAAGAGATTTACCATATCGTATACTATTGGTAAGTAGCTACAAATGGCTGCCAAAAATGGGTTAACTTTTTTAACCACCCTGTATACTTTGTGTCACCTCACGTTGGGAGGTGACGCCAGCGCGTATTCAACATTGTCTGTGTACCTTCAATGTGTCGCATCCACAAGATCACAGAACAGGGCTCAGAATACACAGGGCTACAGCCCGTTTGGCCCTCGTAATCCACAAAATAGCCCCCGTGGAAAAATAGTTGTCAATGGTAAATGCACAGATGTGAGCTACTTTTAGTAAAAAAACTGATGAAAGTAGCCCTCGTAATTAAACAAGTAATTTGAGAACCCTGTCACAGAAGTATGTCAGTGGCATAGAAAGTGCTGCACCTATCACTAGATTAGCACTGACTTCCACTCGAAAATTGAGGTGACACAAATCAAAAAGTGCTCTTTAACACTTTCCATGTGGCTCTTAGTTTTACCATATACAAAACAAATTTTTCAGAAACCTTTCCCAATTTACAAAGTCTATCTCAAGGATTACTGAACCAATACTAGGCATGTATGTACTTATTTCAATGCATTTCTCATGGTGATTCCATATTTGGTAATGAAATTCAATAATGTTGACATTTTTTAAACATTTTGTGAAATTTTGGTATGTCGTCTGCTGCATGGAAAGTGTTGCTATACAGGTAAACAGCTTTGACTTCAAGTGAACTTAATTTATCGGTATCTGATCCTGTTAAGCACCCAAAACTAGATAACCTCGCAACTGTGTGTAATATAATTAAAGGGGCACTGAGAGATACGTATTGGAGTGCGCCCTCAATTTTCCTTGAAATCAGGTTTTTTGAACCAATACTAGGCATAATTTATACTAACTACCATCTGAAACCGTTTACTTTAATTTGCCGTCTATCATGTTAAATTACACAATTTGGTCATTTCAATATACCGGGTGGTTCAAAAAAAAGTTGACCCAAGTTCTAGGTAACTTTTCAACTACATTTTATAGTTTCAGAGAATTTTTGTTTACTTAGTCTTGATCAGCCGTAAGTTTTGAAATTATCCTGAACAAATGGTAAATTTAGCTTGGCTGGTTCTTCAGATATGGTTCATTGCAGAGAGCATGCACAAAACTGCCTTGTCCACGGGAGCGTCCTTTAGTAGAGATAGAATGCACAAAGTGGACTTACACACGATTGGTCACAAATTGTGAAAAAAAAGGAGAAAAAGAAAAAAACGAGACATCTGGAACATCTGTCTGGTGCATGGCATACCTACATACGTACCTACGTTTCTTTGTTGAATGTGAATGACAAATAAGCACAGAGATTGGGATACTTTGTAAGGGCGGGCTTTTCATTTCTAAATCTAGAGCATGTTGTTTTGTTGAAGATAAAAACTAAATGACGCTCCCGTGGACAAGTCAGTTTTGTGCATGCTTTCTGTAATGAACTATATCTGAAGAACCAAACAAGCTAAACGCACCATTTGTTCAGGATAATTTCAGAATTTACTGCTGATCAAGACCAAGTAAACACAAATTCTCTGAAACTATAAATGTGGTTGAAAAAATACTTTGAACTTGGGTCAACTTTTTTTTGAACCACCCGGTATAGATCACATCGAAATTTTCAGCACCACTCACCACATAAATTACTTCAACCAAATTTCTATCTAGCACCGTCATTCAAACTTTTTAAATGTTTACACTTGAAACAATTATTTTTTTCCAAATTTTTATTTTTCTCGGCAATCTCTCAGTGCCCCTTAAACAATATCATGAATGCCTCAATGATTGGTGATCATTTCATTTTAAATACTTTCAAATAAAATTTGTTTATGGTGTGTGTTGGCGATGATGAGAATCAAGTGTTATATGTCGCATACTTTGAAATCCAGAGCTGATATTTAAGATAGGAACGAATAGAAGTCTGATCACGGCAAAGGACCTCTTCACACGGTTCAAGCACACAACAGAGAATGACATGGGTGATATACTAGACACTGAAAAAGTCGTATAAACAGAAGATATTAGTAGCCCAATTGGGCTACATTTTAAGGCTACAGAAATGCTCCACACATGTACTTTGTGCAAATTGGGCTACTTTGTAGTCAATAATATTATCCCACTGATATCGATGGTTTATGGTTAAGAAACCAACCAAAAGAGGGGAATCTCCTTTAATGAATCTGGCTTACTCCAACTGCAAATTGAGCTTAATCTTATACTCTTGAATCAGGATAATTGTTTACTGTGGATTTTACTAATTCTCATTGTATTTGGGCGGATTCTTACTACACAACTTAATTTTCCCCATGACTTGGGCTGCTTCTCATCTGGAATCAAGTTCAATCTCACCATGAAGCAAGTTAATTCCAAAAATAAATTGAGTTTATTCTCATCCTGGAAAAAAGACTCATTCTAACAGTGAATTGGGCTCATTTTTTTCACAACATGGGCAAATTTCCAGCATCAATTGGGCCAATATTTGTAGGCAACACTGGCAAGATTCACAACTGAGGGAGGATCCTTGTTTCGCAAAGGTCATAATGCTTGCCCACAAATAATTTGTGTTTTTGTCAATTGGTATGGTAAGACAGGTTGTCCAGGTATGGAATGGAGGTCTGGGATAGTAAGGGTACTTAACATTTCAAGTATCGGTGAGTGAGGAGAGTTCTTCATGCCTTTCGGTCAGCAAATCACGCCTTGTATTCAATTGCTCTATACTAGGTGTGCTTTGACTGCAGCTATTCAACTATAGTTTAATCAGTTCAAAATTGGCAAGAGAGATTCGGCTTTTAATTCTCCGCGCGCAAAAGTAATCCAAGTTACTGTGATTTTACACATGACTGCTACAGCTAGTAACAGTTTTCTGAACATTTATTCACCTGGTTTTACAGTTCACCATGTTTTTTTCCGAACTTTTAAAATAGTATACATAGGGTTAAGGAAAATGCAATCTTGGTTTTTTTTGCCTACCCCTAATATGTCATATACCCCTATATGTTTAACATATAGGGGTAGGGGGGGAAACACAATCTTGTTTTTTGCTAACATCTAGGTATACATAGTGGTAAAAAAAATGGTCAAAAATGTGCACATGCAGATGCAGATTTCTCAAAATTAGGGCGCCTTGATTCACATATTCTTAAACAACAATTTCTTGGTCCTTGTGGTAAAAATGTAATTCATAATAAAGGTAAAGTTGAGAAATGACAGCAAGTTAATGAAAATTAGTCAAAAGCCATTCACGTACAATATATGCAAGTCAATAAAATCTACAGAATAGTTACAAAGAAAAGTTACACTTTTTAGAAGATATTAAAATATCTCAAAACTCCTGGCGACATTCAAAACAAAGTTTACAATATTCATAAGCTACAATTATCTCAGTGGTATGTGCTGAATAGAGATATAAAGCTTCTAAATGTTATAAGATCAATCGTCTTCAGCATTGTCACACTTCTAACAATACCTCTGATTGGCTCATTGAATGATATGTCTTTCTTCTTATTTTAAACACCAATCAGCAGTGGCGTAACTAGAGGGGGACATTTGACGGAAGGCTTGCCCCCCCCCCCCCACCCCCAAATAAAATGACAAACTATATGTATATTAACAAAAAGTAGTCTGCAATGCAACCCCCCCCCCCACACCCCGATCACAGGCATGTCCCCTTGATCCCCCCCCCAAAAAAAAAAAGAAGAAGAAGAAGAAGAAGAAGAAGACAAATTTAAGACCCTAGTTACACCACTGTCAATCAGCCAGTAGCTTTCACAGGTTAGGGCATGGCAACGCAACGAGGCTATTATAAGCACGAGTGCAGTGAATATAAATCTCATTCGGTAAGTCACCGTTACAAGCAATTATTCATCACAGACAAATTGCATTTTCACGCTTCGTCCATCATAGCGAAATCAGTCACCCAATGTTGAGAATCCCCTCTATTGGGTTAGGCAGATTGCTTTGACGAGATGGATAGCCGCAATTGAAACTGTCCATCTTTGTACTTTTGACAAGAATCCTTGCCACATGTGCTGTCACATTGGGATGGGCAGATGGACATTTTTGTCAAGGTTTTATGTTTTGTGAATTTTGCAGATGGACATTTTCCGAACAACTTACAAAATAGTACAACGTGATGCAGCACATCAAAATGGGGGGGGGGGGGGGGGGGGGGAGATAATAAGAATTTAGGAATCCTTTTCACTTGTAAAACCTGAATGCCTTGATCAATTTTGATACGTTTGGTGTCATCTTAAAGCTTAGAAAATGCTGAGAGCACACATAATAAATTCAAAATTGACTTCACCTGCAAAGTCCCCCCCCCCCCTTTGATGTGCTGCATCACATAGTATATCACAAGGTGATTTTCCTTCGCAAATATGATCGGTTGACATGGGGGAGGGGGGTTCTTGCGCAGCATATGTGACAACGCATTGTGGTGCATTATGGCACGCAATGGAGTTTTAAAATATTCACCTGCCATCGCGGCAGACTGCGACACTTTGCGTTAACGCTGATGTTCTCCTATTTTGGTACACTGCGCTGGCTGCTATCACATGTGGTGGTGACCTGCGATGAATTGCCGTACACTGTGGCGGATATCAGTCTACCGCACCGCATGGCAAATAAAGTGTAAACAAACCTTTATTTTGGCGTAGAGCAGCTTTGCTATAAAACCTTGTCCTAATATAGTTGTTCATGCGATATGACAGTATAGATAAACAAAACAGACTAGATAAAAAAATACATTTATTCTTTAAATCTTAATTTTACAGGTAAAGCAAAGCTTCTGGAGTATGTTTATATGTAGGAGTCAGTTGGCTTCTGGAGTATGTTTATATGTAGGAGTCAGTTGGGAGTAATTCTGTTATACCCTTCACAGAGGTATTCATAGTGCATGATTTTTAAGAACGACACATACTACCGATGTAGGTGTGTAGGGTATATCAGAATAATGCCGTCAGTTGGAAATTCAGACCAAGGGCATCAATTGCTTCCAATTGCAGTCATTGATTTGCTAAATGGATTCTTAAAAAGCGGAGTTGAATTTGAAATATATTGATTCGAGTCACCGTTTGAATACATGGGCATTTAAAAATCCAACCTTCAGCAGACCATTGTGATTATTCGCCTGTAAGCCACAGGTGGGTGTTTCGCTTAAAGGCATATTATGTGATCTTTTTCAAGTAGTGCCCTCTATTATTGTTTTTTATTTTGAAAGCAGATTTTCTTGCAGATTTTCATTTTTGATCATAAATCATAAAGATCTTTAAGTTACAGATCGATACGATTCCTAATTACTTCAAAATCATGGTTTGAAAATAGATTGTACTGCTCCGGTACAATCTATTTTTCAAATTTTACTCTAAATTCACTCTAAAACCATGATTTTAAGGTTATAAGGAATCGTATCGCTCTGTAACTTGGAATATATTTATGATTTATGATCAGAAACGTAAATCTGCCAAAAAATCTGCTTCCAATCTGTTTTCGAGGATTGAGGGCACTCCTGGAAAAGATCACATAATATACCTTTACCAATTTCCATGCGGCTATTAGTTTTACCATATATACAAAACAGATTTCTCAGAAACCTTTCCCAACTTTCAAAGTCTATCTCAAGGATTACTGAACCAATACTAGGCATGTTTGTACTTACTTCAATGCATTTCTCATGGTTTTCCAAAGATGGTTATGAAATTTAACAATGTTGACATTTGTAAAACATTCTGTCGCGTGGAAAGTGTTAAGGTATGATATCACTGGTGTTTGGCGAAATACAATAAGAGGATTTCAAGTAGGAACGAGTGGTTACTAGAAAAATGTCTTTATTCGTTATTATGGTTCAAACTCTTTGCAGCTGATTTGTAAAGGAATAGATGAAGCCCTTACGACGAATCAATTATCAGAATCACTATGTATTTGATATACAAACACAGCATTATTTGTGGAAAAACTCCTTTTTCTTATAAAATTGACCAATTTGATGGGACATGTCTGCCGAGAGAGCCAAGAAAATTGAAACTTGGCGAGATCTGAAGTGTCACTACAAACATCGATATCCCTGCGGGAGATCGGGGATGACGTCATTAACGCAGGGATGCCAAGTTTTGGTGTGTGTGTGGGGGTGTGTGTGTTTGGCGAGAAACGTAAGCCTACTTGGGGTATTCCGATGCCCAAATAAGGTCTCAAATTGCAAAGGGATTTTGTTAAGAGGTTTAATGGGCCAAATTGACACTTCAGAGATAGTGTTTGGCTACTGGGTGCTAAGTACATGTACTTAAAACCAACCCATACAATTATGGTGTCAATTTCAAGGAAGTGTTTGCCTAATTGCCCTTGACACATAATTTCTAGATGTAACAATTTGTCAGAAACAGTTCAAGTTTCTAACGATCAATTTGGCATGAATCGCTCCTGTGCATTTGTTTTGTTTGTTTTTTGTTACAAATGAAACAGTAGATCACAAATCCTATTCCTAATATTATCCAGTATATATGGTCATTTATAAAAATTAATTGGATTACACCCCACTTCAAGTTTAAATCAGTGATGTTTTAAAACAAAAAATTGGATCACTCGCTTTCAGTGACCTGTGAGCTTTGTGAGTTTAGGGGTTGGTTGGCAAGGGCTACACAACTTGGGGGGGGGGGGGGGGGGGGGGGGCAGGGCCTTACTATGAAGTATTGGCCAAGGGTGTTCAGATCAAAGAACTATTAATCAATCTTCACCTGCAACTAGTCCAGTTCAATGATATCTTGTTTTAGTCAACCATTTGTCATTTTGGTAAACATCTCCATCTCTTATGATATATGTTACACACTGGACAGATGGGAAGGACTGTTCTTACTATAACCATTGGCCAAGTAAATCCAGTATTACTAGAGCATACTCTCTTTCAAGGAGCCCAATTAATTATAAAAAAGAAGCCCAATATTCAGTTATTGTTGGGGAAAGTGGCTCACTGTTCAGTTATTGTTGGAAAAGTGGCCCAATGTTCAGTTATTGTTGGAAAAGTGGCCCAATGTTCAGTTATTGTTGGTTCCCAGCACAAAACAACATTATAGATTTCAGTGGCATTTGATGATCGCTTTTCCTGACTAAATACCCAAATCAAGTGTCCAACGCAGGACACAGTGTCGCAACCAACAACCTATGCTGGGCCAAAATCTTTCTCATGACAATTTTACAGTATGATCACATATGTGACCAGTCGCATCAAAAAGGACATGTTGTCGGCAAACACAGTTTTGAGATAGAGGCCAATATATTTGGTGAAATATAAAGAAAATAATAGACAAAAATATGCTTCTTCAAATCATATCTTGTGATTACAAAGTCCGATTACCTTCAACATGGTGTCATTTCAAAGCTTAGCATGTGCTCTTTCAAGCCATACCAATAACTCAGATTTGACTCGGGCCTCCAACATGTCCATTTTGACGTGACGGGTCACATATGTGGCGTATTCTACCAAAACCAGACACAATTGGGCAAGATATCAAAATCGAGTTAGTAATTGATTATTAAAGTAGAGATCTTCAGCTTTACAATGGTACTTTTCTTTTTTTAATCGGACTTCCCAAAGCGGAGTTAAATCATTTTCAAGTTCGTCTTTATGAAAACTTCAAACTGAGATATCGTCCTTTAAAGATGTACTTACAATAAAAATAAAAATTGCATTTTTGTTGTTGTTGTTGGTTTGATTTTTTAATCTGAAACTTTGTTACACTCTGAAGATTAGTTATTTACAAGAAACTCAAATTCCAAAAAAATCACCCCCAATTAGGTTTTTTGGCTATTTCTCAGTTTGAAGCTCTGCCCAATTCCGTCTGGTTTCGGTAGAACACATCACATATTATATGGTCAGGAAGGGTATGAAGACATCTATGTAATTATTATATTTTGCTACAAAAACAATGGTATTTAAACTGTCACACATATACAACATATGCATGCAATTGTGTGAATGTATTATATGCTGCAAAGAGAAGTGATGATTGTAAATAAAACTCTTGCTTGAAGTGGATTTTATTTTTTAATTATGATCACTTTTGTAGGATTGCGAAAAATGCAGCCCAACTGAAGTGTGGGGTTAAGGAACCCTGAACACAACAAGTATTGGCATCCAAGTAACTGATACAATTCTCAAAAGAAAAAAACACACCATCAGACACGAGAAAAAAGTTGTCAAGCAAATTTAATTAATTTTACCCTTGCCGCATTTCAAAATTATAGTCGAGCAACAGAAGAAAAAGTTGTACAATTTTTAGACTAAAATTCTCAAAAGAAATTAATGTAACATTTGGAAAGTAAGGGGGATATTTCTGCGCAGTGACAGTAGTATTATGAGGAAGAAATGTACAATGAGGAAACAGAGGGAAGACGACAACCAAACAAAGTTTTCTTCTTTATTTCGAAGAGGAGATGGGTAAATACCTACGGAGAGTGTAATCAAGACTCAGCCGTAAGGCTCACATATTGACTGCCGCTCGTAATCAATGGGTGCCGGGACCAATATATGGCGCAAATACGATAAAGTAGAGCCTGGCGACCATGCATGCCCTGTGGGCAGACTTTCGCCAGAGTATACCGAGGCTATAAAAATTAATCCGGTTCCTCTAATTTGACCATTCGCTGAAATGCCAAGGGACAATATCATATACACCCGGCTCTTAGTTAAGAATTGGCAGATATTTCAGTTTCAATTTTGAGCAAAACATACAACCATCCATGAAAAGAGAAATTATTGTCCTATACCTACATCTATTAATATATTTTATTCAAGGGTCGTCCGGAGCAATTTGTGTATTGCAAGGCTAGGAAAACTGCCAGCACTTCAAGGATTTTGTTTTCACCAGCTTTTGCAATATCTATTTGCTTCAAGGGACAGGTGACTGGTCATCGGCTGAATTCAAGAGGGTCGTAAGTGCATTTTGACCATTTATCAGGAGACGCCATTTTGTGCTAAAATTTCTTTTGTATTTTACTGGGTTTTTTTGACATCTTATTTCTTTCTTAAAAATGTAACTGCTCCGATTTCAGACCCATACCATAGCTTAATATGTGTGTATTTACCTGTATTTTCAATATTAATAGAAAACTCAATTTTACCCAAAATTTCTCTAACGACCTCTATGATTTATTACAATGTAACTGCCCTAAATAAATCTAATATTGTTAAGCCAAGTCGCTAGACTGAATTTAAACCAAGGATAAAAATATCTGCACAATTTTCTCTGTAAGGAATCATATCAGGTTGTCCAAAAAGTTTTGAAACCCTTTTAAAGCTATTTTAACCTTTGACCAAAGTCGTATTGACAAATGCATGGTACCTGTTGCAAAAAGTTGACATAACGCAATGTCTATGTTGTCTTTCCATAGATTTTATCAAGGACCAATGAGCCATGTTTTTATTCACTAACAAAAACCTTATAATCGCCGACATTACCGCATGAAGAAATAAATTAGGCTTGCCACAATGACTTTTATTTGTTAAGAGGTAATAAAGCAAACAGACAAAAAACTTTCAGATGGTTAGATTTTGTGCCTGATTTTTTAACTAGGATGGTAATAGAAAAGGACTAGGTTTGGATAAGAAGGTCAAGGTAAAAAAATTCTGGGTGATTGCATGAGATTTTCTTTAAATCAACAAAAATGGTGATCTTACCAAATTTCTTCACACCAAAATGTTTTATGAGAGGCATTGACAGACAAAAAATGCGCAAATTGTTTGCTGAATTTGATGAAAACAAACAATGATGTTGTTCCAGTTTAGATATTTACTGAACATACCAACTGAAACTGTCAAATCGAAACATAACTTTGCCATCTACTGAAAAAGTCATCATTTTGCAAATGATTAGAACTTCATTATTCAAATTTGGAATTTTCAACCATACCAAACAAAAGATCCTTAAAAATGTCACATTGTTACATGAATCTATATGATGCTATCTTCTGAAGATAGCAATCCAGGCATGAGAATGAAAAAACATGAAAAAAACTGAAAAAACTGAAAATGTGCGTGAAATCGGGCTAAAAAGGCCAAAAACAGCCAGCCTGAAATTAAATGAAAGTGCGGAAATTTGGACCATAAAAAAAACCTGAATTCAGTTTAAAAACTAAAAATTCTCATGCCTGAGCAATCTCCTGAAATAAAATAATAATCCAAATCCAAATACACTGATCTTATTCAGGTTTTGTGCATAACAAAAATAGATCTTTCAAGTACAACTGACCAAAGTGGTTATACTTAGTTATTACACATCGTCGTGCAAGTGCAACAATGTCGTAAGTGACATTTTGGCGAAATTTACTTTTTTATATATTTTGAAAGAATAGGTAATTGCGCTCATTTTAACATAATTTTTAAGTTCTAAAACAAATTAATTATGTTTTAATTAATAAAAAACAATGTCGTAAGTGCACTTCAATTTTATTTTATATTAATCTGAGTGCAACAACAACGTATCTGTCACTTACGTTAGAATTGCACTCTGCTTTCTTAGTATATGCTGAGTGCAATGTTATCGTATCTACCACTTACGATGTTCTTGCACTCTGTTTCTGTCTATTTTCAAGTTTTCTTAGTGCAATAATAACGTATCTGCCACATACGTTGTTGTTGAACTCGGATTTCTCGTATTTTTCAATTTTTCTCAGTGCAATAATAACGTACCTGCCACATACGTTGTTGTTGCACTTGGATTTCTCATATTTTCTCAAGTTGTCTCAGTGCAATAATAATGTATCTGCCACATACGTTGTTGTTGCACTCACTAGATTTGTTAGTGCAGATACGTTATCTAAAAATGTCAATATCTTATCAAATACTTATGTTTATGACATGATGTTCAATTTATAGTATCAAAGAAAAAAATCTTTATACTCCCATAACATTATGTTTTTACTCAAAAATACAATAAGTATGAAAAACATAAAAATGCTTCTCCTGCAAATACAGCAAAATGCAGATACGTTACGTTATTGTTGCACTCGCACGACGACATGACTTATTGCCTTGTAGTGTTCCCAATTTGGGTGCACATCAAGACACATCAAGACATCATCTTTCTGAAAATGTTTTTTAAAAAAACAATTTTTCATTTTTGCAACTTTACTCCGTTTTCGTAGGTAGGAGCAGGTCACATATATTGATACAAAATATGCTATCAACTGAAGATAGTAATTGTTGGGGAATGAATTGAATTCAACTGAATTGAAAGCTGTTCAAAAATTAAATAGTATCTAGAGTCATTACACATTAGTGCAAATATGCTATCTACTGAAGATAGTAATTGTTGGGGATGATCGAAGCCCTCGATATTCACTTATGTGTTGTGACCATAGTCTGAAACACTGTAAACGGACTCAACAGTGTCACACCTGTGTTTTTTTTTATTTACACACAAAAAAGGAAAAAAACCTCGGAAAATAGAATGTTGACTATCCGACAATTTATTTTACAAATTTGATAATTAAGAAACGGAATTACCTTGTAACTTAAAACTAAGAGAATATTTTAACTGTATGTTTGTAAATGTACAATGGCAAACAAATTGCATTTAGAGGACGGAATCAAAAATCGAGAGCATTCCATGCAAAAGATCACATAATATGCCTTTAATTTTAAAAATCGGCAAACCACATTGAATTAAGGTGTGTGGAAACAAAATGTTTACCGTTTCATATCATCACACTATTATAGGCGGCACACATACAGACGTATATTATGTACTCTTCAACGTTCGTCTAATTGTAAAAACACTGCAAAGTGCTTCCTGAGAGGCTACTCAGTCTACAATGGGTAATACTCCCTTGGGGAACTCAGGTTTTTGTTCTTACTGACTGAGAGGACCATACTACCAATTAAACACACTATTCGGGTTTTTGTCAGTATTGTTTCCCATTTCGTGACCAAAAAGGAATTGTTATGGTCTGACGGATCATGGCATGCCTATCAAAATCACAAAACAAATGTTCAGAAAAAGACGTATACAAAAAATGAAAGAAAAAAGAAGAACAAATCTCAAATTTGCATTTTTGGAGAACAGAAACTTTCTTTTTGATCCAATTAATAGACGTTATTCATAATTGGCGCATTTACGTCAACAGAGGGTGTGAATCCTAATTGAGCATGCTCAGAACAATTATTGCCCCGATAAACATTACAATCTCATACTTTTACAGCAATGTAATGAACTGTGAACTTCTACATTTTCCTAGATAGTGTCAGTTACCAGCAAACATTTTATTTCAAACTAGTGGAATAGATAGTTTATACACGTGTTCAAGTTTATTTCACGTATGAAGAAAGTCAAATATTGAACAGCTCAGAAGTATGAAGACTTTTTTATGATTAGTGCAAAGTTCACCACATTGAAAAACGACATCACTCTCAGGCCTGATCACTCTCGTTTCGGCTACATGAATAATGTCTATAAGATTGAAACAGAAGCACCGTGCCGCTGCACCTCCATTCGCTAGTCTTATCTTATTTCACAATCACGGGTAGGTACATTATAGGCTCCAAAAAGGGTTTTTTGGAGCGCATTCGACCGAGGGCCGGGTTCGAGTCCCGGGGATGAATGTATGTAATGTTTGAATGTAATTGACCTAAGAATCCTGCATTTCTAGAAATAGACATAGACAGAGGGCGTTCCATGAAAAATATCGCATAATATGCCTTTAAGGTTTACATTAACAGGAGAGATCCCCTTAGAAATGATACCATTAACTAATCATCAGTATTAAGTTTCAGATCAAATTGCATTAAAAAACATCCATTTTCTGAGAATACACATGATATCGTTTATTCCTCGTGAGTCATTTTCATTTGTATTTTTTCGTGCACACACTGGAATCAGCAGGTGCATATACAGACATGATAATTTTGATATTTACGTAGCATTATCTAAAGGTGAATTCAAACTTGAGTGAAATATTATATTCAATAGGATTACCTTATTTGTTAAAATCAAATTTATAAAACTTGGGTGACACTGAAATTATAATCATTTTAACATTTAAAGGTGGATGTTCCAATCATTTGAGCATTTTGGCCCATCAACATATTTTGATATTAGAAGAAACACCATATTTTCTCATTATTTGTGTAATATGTTTGGCTCAAGATAGGTTCCATTTGGACGTCATAGGCCAATATGCAGTGAATTACTGCTGAAGGTAGTTAACCACCAGCCAGTTTGGGTACTACTCAATTGCAAATTTCATGACACCTTGTGCTTCTAAAATAATTTTAGAAGCCTAAAATAATTTTAGAAGCATAAGAACTATTGGAGTAATTGCAACTCAAAGTATGAAATGCGATTATTTTAAGGATAACCCTTCAAGTAGAATAGAAAACATCAAGTCTGCAATCAGAACACCTACCTTTAAATATTTCAAAGGCATCAACTACATGTATTGTAATCAAATTTCAGTTATTGATAATAACAATGTGGGTCTACTTAGGGATCTTTACCAAACTAAAATGTGCATTAACTAAATGACAGGTTCTCGTCTCAGGACAGTTAATGGGCTGGTTTTTCATCTCCATGTTTAGTATTTTAAACATTTTTTACTGTTATTATTATTTTATAGATAGATTTTTCTTTCCTGTCGATGTGTTCATTTCTCTTAAAGGAAATCTGTGCCATGGAACTTTAGCGCTCAGATATGTAGCATTATTATTATACAGATCACTTCCGTAGGTTGAAGTTTTTAGAATAAAGACATAATAGGCTTTAGAAAAAAATCAATCACATACATGGACGTCTGCATATGGATCAAAGCTATGACGAAAGACTTACGAGATGTCCGCATCTCTGTTTGATGTATTGATATTATCAATTTATGCATTCAATTCCTGCATGATACCATCCAGCGACCTGTTGCTGATGAGGCGGTTTTAGCTACGATGACATAACAATATTGGGTTTGGCTATCCCATCAGCTCTTTTGATAACTGGGCGCGAATTTCAAATAATCACAGGTTCGGGATGTGCAGTTTAAATTCGTTTTATTGATCATTATAGTTCTGTGTTCAATTAAAATGGTCAATATACATACATTAGATGCTTATTTTCCTACCATATAATGCATAGTTTAATGAATAGAACGATATTCCTTTAATTCAACCCACCTACGGCAAAAAAGAAAAATCGTTTGTTTTTCCATTTCCAACCTACCCTTATTTTGAAAACTGACAAAATAGGTTTTACTGTACAAATGAATATCGACTTTGGGAAATACAATAAAATAGGTTTTAAACTGTTGCTTAACTCGTTTAAAAACACGAATGAAGTGATTTAGTAGTTAAATATTCCCATTCAAATTTTTATTAAGCAACTATTATACATCTTTTGAAAGTGATTTTTATAATAAAATTAACAAATCCGACCAACTGACACTACCCCTTGGAGGGGATCTATCTATGGACAAACAAACCTTTTTTTTTCAATTTCAACCAATTACATAATTCATAACATTTAATGATGCAATTTTATTACAAAGAACAGTCTCCAACAGATGTATTTAGAATCAATTCTGTTTTGTAGTCTTTTATGCCATGACAGATGTTGCTGTATACAGAAGACAGTGTGTGCTTCCAATATTGCGACACAGCGTTTCTTTTTTAGAAAATAGTGAAATTGCAAAATATTTCAAAAATTGCCTGAAAATAACCAAATTGTCTTGTGCGCAATGGTTAAGGGATCAAATCCCCCACCCCCATGCTCTCAACAACAACAAAATCAGAACCCCCCTCAAAAAAGAAGTTTTACTTAGAGGCACATTTCCTGAATTTTTTGGGGAAACCCTGACCGACCGACCCTACCTTGAGGTCCCTTTGCCCGTAGAACAGGGTGGGTTATAAGGTATGTGGGTCAACTTTTTTGGTTGCATGAAGACCCTAATTAAAGAGGGGGTTGCTTTTGTGCTGAAATATTCATAACACAAAATACACCCTGGTCAAATCAGCTGTTTTGCTGTTGTTGGTGTGTGTTGGGGGGGGGGGGGGGGGCAGGAGGGGGGTAGAAAAATCCCTAAATGGGTCATGGTTTCAAACATTCAACGATAAACCCCCGTAAAAGTAAATCTGAGTACCTCCAGGCCTTTTCTACATTGAAATTCTTGCAGACAATAATAGTTACCACAATTCATATGGCTTTGTGAACAATATATAATAAAAAGGAAAACCATTTGAAAAATCAAAATCTTACACCAATAGAACCTTGTACTTCAGTTTAAGTAAGTCACTTTCAAATGAAATCCTCCCCCCCCCCCCACCCCCACCCCCCTGAGTCTTACAATTGCTAGCAGAGCAGCAGAAGTCTTCATTAGTGCCACTCTCTCAACCGTCTTGTAATAAAAAAGGTAAGATATTTATCGCTTTTGCTGATGACATTTCACCATACATATCGTGTGAGGTAACTCGAGACTTTCGAGCACTTCAGCGCTCTGATAGCCTTGGTCACACGGGTTCGCACTAATCTCGCAATGAGGATCACTCGCCCTTGAGTAAAACACAAATCACAACGGACAAGAACCGCTGAGTAATTCAACCCTTTCAAGAACACTTAGAAATTAGGCTCACTAGAGGGTGAGCTGCTTTCCTGCAACGTCGAAGCAAACTGCAGAGGTTGTCTAGATTTGAATTGAATGCAAATGCCATATCATTTTCATTAATTCATTTTGAAGTATTCGCGCTAAGGTGACAAATGAAAGAAACTCTGTTGTACGGGCAAACGGACCTCTCAGGTGGGGTCGGTCGTTCTGGCTTTTTTTCTTTCTTTCTTTTTTTCCCTTGAAAATGACGGTAAAAAAATCCCCAAAAAAACTGTATAAAAATATTTAAAAATTGAATCATTTTGCCCCGTTTTGACAGGCAAAAAAAGATTTGGTGTCGGTATTCATTTAAACGTGAAAAAAATCACAGATTTCTATTCAAAAAAATGAGTCGCTCAGACCCGTACTACATGGTTTCTTTTTTTGGTCGCCTAAATCCCGCATATGCTTAGTTTCAATACGCCCAGAACGGATTTTCGCAAGATTTATATAAACCACTTCACTCTGCTATGGTGATAATTATTTTTTACGTATATATTTCTTTGCACCCTGCCATGTTTAAACTATTCTATGGTTTAATCACAACACATTGTCCTTTACACATTCCTACATACCTTTAGAAACATGTTATTGTTTGCACTTTTTTCATTAAATAGCCTCTGTCCAGGTCCGCAACAGGCACAAACATTAATTTTGCGTGATATTTTTCCACTTGTAAGGTACACAATTGAAATGCAAACAAAACAGGAAACGAGAAAACGTGATATCATTGATCGGCCAAGGCCGTGCACATATTTATGCAGCAGGATTCACTGTAGACTCTCTAAGCGAATCGCATATCGCATTCGTATATTTTTCACATTTTATCATTAAAGAGAAATGCGATCAAGTTCGCTGAAATTCAATACCCAAGTACAGAGTTAATTCACACAATGCGTGTTACATAATACTTTGTTTTCACACACTGTTTGGGCTTTCAAAAGAAAACAGACAGAAATAACCAACAATGTGCGTGATAGACTTTTACAACATGTATGATTAATTGATAAAGGTAAGTTTTAATAGGTTTGCAAACAAACAAGTTTTAAACTGTAAGCAGCTTCAGTCAGGATTACTTCAGACTTTTTCAGGACCAAATTATTACAAGCAAAACGTGTTGACTGCCCTCTGTATAGGACTATAGAGAATCATCATGTGCATTGCACTTGGTCCAATAATGTAAAACAAGGTGCCCTTTCTTATTGAAGAATTGTCGATCCTGAAAGAGCAATACATCATGAAGAATTGGTGACTCTGAAAAGAGCCCTCGAATCTGTGTTTCATTCACAAGCAACATTCTTTATACCGAGAGGCAACCTTATTTAACAATTGCGCCATCAAAGATACGCATGTCTATTGAGCGCCTAGGCATAGCAGAGGTTTAAGTAATTCAAATCATTTATTGAAATCTCTAAAATGACTAAAGATTCATACAAAATTGGTCAAAAGAAAAACATTTGCACTGATATTGTTTGATAATCTTCATCTAATAATCATCCTATCAAAATGTTGGCCAAAAACACAACTTTTGGAACATTTTCATATTGTTCACTTAGAGGAGTGTCATCGCACCAAATTCAACAGGCCTTTCGTCGTCTGCTCCGTCATTTATTTAGTGGTGTGAAGTCTTCAACCATTGATTCTGAAAGCATTTCAACTTTTCCCGCTTCAGCAGTTAGCCGTTCTAGGTTAATGTCCTCCCGACATACGTAAGCAACTATCGTGTGACAAGAGATCTGAATTATTAAATGACCACTATATCAATTGTACGATGGTTGCAATTTATGGTTAAAATTGAACAAACTGTTGCATCCAAATTGAACGCGCCGCGCCTGTCATGTTCATGGATTATTAATATTGCAAAATTGATACTTGTGATTGAATTTCAACTTTTTCATTGTATGAATATTATTATTAATTTAATATAGGTAAAACTATATCTTTCTGTGATATTGACAAATTCTGTGCATTTCGTCAAATGCTGTTGTGATAAAGGCATATGAAGTACTCAAGACTTCATTCTCAGCTTCCCCGTTTTCATTAAGTTCCTCCAGGACAGTGGCGTAGCTAGGTTTTTCATGGGGAGGGGGGGGGGGGCAAAAATAAAAGTGAACTGACAAGGACTTTACCAGGCTGACAACTGTTGAGAATTTCTGCAGAATCAGAAACTGTGATGTGATGTCCCACAAATCGGTACAAAAAATCAAGCTCGATCAACTGACAGTGCCAATATGAATCGACACAATTCGAATATTAGGGAGACGGCCACTGCTCCAGGAGGTGTCAAATGTTGTATGTGCCATAGTGACACTCGTAATGATGTATGTTCTGGCTGGCCTTATGGGGGAGGGTCCAGTTTTGAAGTCGCAGCGATCAATTGTCAGCTAAACGGATGAATAGAATGGAGATACTGGCTGTTTGTACTGGCTGGTTATGGTCATAACGCACATGTGTAAACCATGAACCAGGTTCAGTGACCTCCCTGCATCTTCCCAATAGAGGGTATTTGGAGCTCCATCCATATACTACCAACTTATCTTTGAAAATCATGGTATATTACATTATTAGTAATATACAGTCAGTGTGGACTCTTGTGAAACATTTTGACACAAATTGACATTCATTATTAACTGCGCTATTTTCCTGAGAGGCGCTGTACAATCACTTGCCCTCCATAAGCAGGGCATCTGCAATAACAAAACAGAATCGATCAATCACATAAGAATGCCAGCAGTAGGGAATTCCCCTGAAAGAAATAAGTTATAATAAAATCACCAATAATGACTTTGTGAAGCAAAATTGTCATAAAATTGCTGGCTTTCAATAATAACGACCACACACTAAGTCAACAGAGCCAAGGTCATTGATGATATAACAAAAAATTACAATGCTAATCAAATGCAAGGGTACGTATGTAACACAGACGGCCACGTTCAATACATACATGTACGTCAATGGGTATTAAGATAGAGTCACTCGCATAAATGAATTTAAATTACACTGTACAACAAAATTAATTTCTTTCTATCAGAATCAGCCAAATGTTGCACTTTAGTTGACCCAGCTAATTGTTTTAAATTAAGCTTTAGAAAGGGTAATTTAAAAGATTTATCGAAATTTTCAAAAATTTTACACAAAAACAAAATCCAAAACAAGTTCGCAAATTTTAAAGCAAAATGTTTCCAAAAAAAATCCCCAAAATGTTTCCCCAAAAAAATCCCCAAAATGTTTCTTTAAAAAAATATAGGTAGATCAGGCCTGTACAACAGGGGGGATACGTTGCCATATCTATACTTTTACTTGCAAATAAGCAATCATCATAACTATGTTTTGATAAATGCATTATCTTTCCATCTTACTATCTTGAATAATTTTCATTCAAATATTATAACGCTCTCAGAGGAACATCTTGGGTATCGGTCAACTGGCGATCCAATAACAAAATATACTGCAATAAGGCCCCAATTTTATTTTATTTGCTTGCCCTCGTCCGATCGACTGGTCAGAAAAAAACTTCCTTTTTTTCAATTTGTAAAAAAAAAACACCCTTAATTGACCCTACGAGACCCCTCATGTGATCCCATACCCTTTACATGTCACCTCCATCTCAAGGACCAAGTAAAGCTCAGAGGTCCGTATGCACAAAAAGTTAGACCGGGTTTAAAAGTTATACCTGGTCTAAGTGGATTTTAGTTTAATAAAATGCACACCTTTAATTACATTTCCTTCTCAAATTAGCTAACAAATAGTAACGATTTGGATGCAAATTCAAAAAAAGCACAACATTTCTCATGAAAATGCAGAGGAAAACAGCTTTTAAGGCATGAATAAATTTTACTTAGACCAGATCTAACTTTTCTAACTCTTTTGTGTATACGGACCAGAAATTTTGGGCAATGCACATTTAACAGTACACCTACCAAAGGTGGTTTTGATAATGTGAAGGCCATATACAATTTTTCATAAGACTCGTGCCTCCTCAATAGCCCGAATGTGTGACCCTCTGAACCCTGGTAGCAGATACCCTGATATATGGCCCATCTATCGAATAGTCACTGTCATAATGCTATGGACGAAATTCAAGCTATTTCACGCAAGCATGTTTTGTTGATGTTCACAGAGGTGCGGTCCAGATGCATGAAATGCGCGAACAACTATGCATGCGCTTATTGCTCGTGACAATTTTATAATTGACCAATCGGGAACGCAGTCATTTTTGGAAGCGTCCAATACGTACTTCCGGGTATACACATGTACGCAGGCATCATCAAATTTTTGTCCATAGCATTATGACGCTGACTACACGCTCGCAGTACGGAACTAGCACTAATAACGCCATGTAATATTAAAGCCATGGCCATTAATAATGAAAGATTTTTCTATCTATGCTTGTCATTAATAATTGACCAATCTTAACATCCATGAGTGGACTAGGTAAAAACTTGCCATGCATAAATAAAATAGATTGTATTTCAACCGCAGTGCACAGTGGATCTATTAGATTTATACACAACACAGTGAATACGATTCATACATGACAGATAGCTTCCATTTCTCATCGATCATTTAAAAAGACCATGTAAAGAACCATATCATCCAAGACAATATCAAAAGACCAAAGAGATGATCATATAAAATACCATATCATTCAAGACCATATCATCCAAGACCATATCATCCAAGACCATTTCATCCAAGACCATTTCATCCAAGACCATTTCATCCAAGACCATTTCATCCAAGACCATTTCATCCAAGACCATTTCATCCAAGACCTTTTCATCCAAGACCATTTCATCCAAGACCATTTCATCCAAGACCATTTCATCCAAGACCATTTCATCCAAGACCATTTCATCCAAGACCATTTCATCCAAGACCATATCAAAAGACCAAATGAGATAAATCATATAAAAGACCACATCATCCAAGACCATATAATCCAAGACCTTGTTTCAGAGCTTGTCCAACATTCTATCAGATGTTGTAAAATCTCATTTTTTTCAAAAATTTACAAGATTATGTTACGTACCCTTTGAAGTAATGTGTCACATATCCATTTATATTAAACCCCTACCCGCCCCCCCCCCCCCCCCCCACACACAGAGAGACAGTTTTAAAACAGAGTATAATACATAACGATATATTATGACTATAGTTCAGTCAGTTAAAAATTGGCGAAACCTGTTTACAGCTGCGAATGAATTTCAAAAGAGCATCGTGCGCAAAACAATGGCATGGCGAAATATGCGCGCAATGTTGCAGTGTCATTGTATGCATGACGCTTGCTTATTCCAAAACCAAATATTTCTCGCCAATTAGGAACTGATTGAACTATAGCACAGTATGTTTTGCGAGACATTTTTATGACAATCACAGTATCATTTGTGATAAAATTGATCAACTTATTGAATTCACTTACCTAAGATGACGACACAGGAACAACCACCAGCGGAAAGAGCAATGAAAGAAAGAAACAGGGAAAAACAAATATTAATTTGAGGACTGAACACATCTGTAAGTACTTTGAAATGAGGCCATGAAAATATGATACAAAATACTTGGAAATACTCCAATTTTAATACAATTAATTGTCTTTCTAGAAATGATTCATTTACAGGAGTCATTTTATGGCTTCATTAAGTTTTGTCACCTACTCAAATACTGATTAGGCCAAAAATATAAACAAGTTTGTTTCCAGTAGCAATGACACACAGGATTACTTCAATACTCTACTCTAATGACATGTCAATATCCAACAGTTACCTTACTGACAGAACTGAAAAATGCACTTGAACTGCTTGCTGTATCACATGTCACAGCCTGGAAATTTCGGGGTTTTTTTGGAGAGAGACGATTATAAAGATGATTATCTCCCTTTTACAAAATATCTGTGATATGAGCAGCAAGATTTGTATCCAGATCAGTTTGTATTGTTGTATTCAGCAGTTGTATGTGTCATTTTGAACACAGTATGCTTCAAAAAATCACATATGAATAATTAAACTGCATACCCCGTATATATTTGTGTTTCATCATTCACCCCATGAATAGAATAAAGATAGCAAATAACTCAGGTCATTTATATCACAAAACACATTTGCTGTCACAGTGTATAATGTGTATCGTTGCTATTATGTCAAAACCTTTTGTTTTTTCGGCACTTCAGTATGTATAAGGCTATATTGAAAAAATCTTTTGTCTCAAAGCTCTTTAGTTTTTCAAAACCTAATATGGAATGCAATTTTTTTTTAGGTGTTTTTTTTTTTTATATATTAAATATTGAAATCCTTGTAAAAGTGATGTGATAAATGAAAATCTGAAAAATCTGTGAAATTTTGGGATTTGATCAATGAAAATCTGAAAAATCTGTGATTTTTTTCTTCTTCATAATTTCTTTTTCTAACACGCACCAATTAACTTACATGCGCGCGAGCTTTGAGACAAATGATTTTTTTAATATAGCCTAAGGCGCCTGAAAGTTGATTTTGAGTTTTTTCGTTAACCTCCCGCGTTACTTTTTTTAACCCACAATCCCAAATCCAAATTTCAAGATTGCAAAAAGAAAGTCATTATTTACTTTAAAAACATCATTGTAGCCAGTTTTAACAATTTTAAACATATTTTTCACTTTGTAAAATTTGAAACTGCAAACTAGGCTCATAAGCAAGGCTTTATTTTAATCATAAACCTACATTTCGTGAATATTATGTATCAAGTCCATGTATCAATATAGGTTGATCAAACATGCATTTATACATCAATAATGAAATCTGATAAAATAATTAATAATGAAAAATTCGCCTCATCACTCAGCAAAAAAAGTACCCCGGAACTTGTAATTGACTTTCACTAGCCTTAGGTATACATAGAAAGTGGTGCTTTAGACATAGTCAGGGGCAAGAGTGCTTACAAGGTTTTGACAGATATATGTTTGGCTCTTTAACATGTTTAAATCAGACTGCCCGAAGGTTATACATAGAAAGTATTACTTTATACATGGTGAAGGGCCAGATGGAGATACGAGGTCTTGACAGACCAGCGATGTTATCTTTTTCTGCCAATCATGGCTGACACCATATCCTTCGGAACAAAGGTAGGTCAAGGTTAAAGGTAGATGTTCCGATTTTCAACTTGAAGTTTTCTATTCTACATGAAAGGTCATCCTTAAAAAAGTCGTGTTCCAAAGTTTGAGTTGCATAGCTCTAATGGTTCTTATTTTAGACGCACAAGATGCTGTGAACTGTACCCATTGAGTAGTACACAAACTATATCGGTGGTTACCACCATTCGCGGTAATTCGACGTTATTTCATCGATTTCTCCGTAATTATACCGATTTAGGCCGTCAAATTTCAGTATGATGATGAGAAAAACACGAGCTTTCATATGATATGTAAATCTCCGTATGTTTGAAATAATTCTGTGTTACGAAAATGTGATCGGGTCATCTACCTTTAATTCTATTGCGGGTGAAAAAGTAATGTAGTGGCTATAAGATTTCATTCAGTTATGCCTTTTTTCCACCTTTTATTAGACCAATTTAATGTGTAATTAAAAATACATTGTATTGTAAGACTAAGAGTACATTTGGAGTGGTCACTACTATAATAACAGATCCTGTAACAGCATCTGTGCTATGATTTACCACACACTGCTGTCTACTGTAGATAGCTGAGTGTAGCGCTATAATTAATTCAGCTACTATTATTTATCACAGAGCAAAAACATGGATATAAACAATAACAAAATAATAATAGTTAAGGATTGTTTACGGGGCAAATTGGGAAGTTGCTTGCCAGGAAATTTGGGCATTTGGAGGGAAATGTTGCTCTTATGTAAAGAAATGCATAAGAAATAGTGGGAATTGTTCCATTTTGGAGGGAAATTTGGGTGAGCTTGCCAGGAAATCAACATTTTTTCCAGGCCTAATTTGCTATTTGCAGGTATACATCACCAGGGTTGTAGCTACGCCGGGCGGCGTCAGGCGGGCCCGCCCGGTACTGGGCTAGCCCGCCCGGCACTGGGCCCGGAATTGGGCTGGCCGCCTGGCACTCTAAAAAATAATTGCAAAAAAAATAAAAAAAATTACAATTTGTGGATAAAATCATTAAACTGCCTCATAAAACAAGAAATTATGTGGCAGGAACCCTCAAAGTGCATTTAAAAGCCTAAAAACATCACGGCCCCTGAGCCGCAAGAATTATGTAACCAAATAGCGAAATATTGAGCTCGGCACTCAAAATGCTCTGGCAAAAACCTTGTACATCACTTTTACAACAAAGTTCAAAAAGATGATTACAGTAACAAACCATAGTATGAACTACTTGATAAGTCAAAAGCAATGAATGGAATAAATATCATGCCTTAAGGGCGTTCAAAATCGGACCGAAACAAATCCAAAACTAATTCAAAACAAATATCTGGATCAAAGTTGGTATTATTCTTGCAATCTGGTTAATTTGTGCAATTGGTGTGAAAGAATTTGTATGAGGGCTATATCCTTATAAGTGCCTAGGCAAGACAATCAGGTCCAAAATCTTAATTTTTTAAAGAGACTTTATTTCAAGCTCACTAGGCAAACTATGAAAAAAGAACCTTAACCAATAAATGGTCAGGAAGTTGTTGAAAGTTGACAAAGTTTTGGAGCTCTGAGGTCAAAAACTTTAAAAGGGAAGGACATGGTCTTGATGGACTTTGTTAAATTTGAGCCCTAAAGACAACCACAGAACAAGTCAAACTGAGATCTCCCTGTTCCTCGCATGTACCGCGCACCGATGAAGTGATAAGGGAGTATTATTTGTTTTTACAGCAAAAGGTCCCCCTACTTCACCCGTAGTAGGGGAGATAATCAATATCCATTAGTAATATCGTCATCGTTGTCGTCAATACTTGCCAGGCCCGTCTCGATTGCTCTATCGTTTCATTCACACCTGAGTTATTTGAAACAGGGACAAACTTTAACAACATATCGAGGGCTTTAGTGCTACAAGGCTGTATCTGTAATAGCTGCTGCCAGTTAAATCAGGGGTGTGCGACTCAACTTGCCGATCTGAAGCTACTTTTGTTTAACTTTGGTGATTGTCACATTGTTGGTGGCACTGTTTGTGTCGTCTGCTTTAGGTATAGAATTAGTTGAAGTTTACACGGATTTAATATTTAAATATATGATACTTCACGTTTCATTATTGATTTTACCTTGTTGCGAGCTATATTCAACTAGAAGCTGATCTGCAAGCTACGTACTCGCGTCGAAGAGAGGAAATTATCCATGAAACGGCGATCGAGGTCTCAAAACATCATGAGGCAGGACGTAGTCAAGCCGTCTGGAGAGCCATTGACAAAATCACAGGACGAAAAAAGCGCCCCAATGCCATTGTTGCTGCAGAATCCATCGAAGCTAGGTTGGTTAAAACAGCTAGCTATTTTCATGGACTCCTCAACGTACCCCCTGTTGATCTGGATCTTACTCCTCTAGACGCACTGCCACAGGCACCCGACGTGAACACGGGTCCAATCACAATGGAAGAACTCCACACATCTGCTCGACTAACACCTTCTGGCAAGTCAGCCGGTCCTGACGAGCTACCATCTGACATTGTTGGCGTTCTTCCACTTCTGACCTGTGTTCTTCCCATCATGAATGACATGCTCGCCGGCGAGGAACCTCCACATATATGGCGACGCTCCACCATCGTTGCCATCCCAAAGGGAAGCAGCACTCTTCTGACCAACCAGCGTGGACTTAGCCTCATGTGTGTCAATGCTAAACTGTTCAACCGTGTTCTGCTAGTTCGACTCCGGGAGCGATTGGAGATGTTACTATTGCCATGGCAGGCAGGATTCCGACCCGGACGCAACACAGTCGAGCAAATCATATGTCTCCGAATGGCAATCGACGCATGCCGTTCTAGAAAACGAAGCATTGTTATAACCTTTGTAGATTTCTCCAAAGCATTTGACTGTGTTGATCGTCAGGCCCTAAAAGACATTTTGGCTTTATACGACACTCCTGTGACTTTCATCAACGCCATTATGTCCCTATACACTGATACCGCTGCGTGCGTTCGTACATCATCTGGTTGCACCGATGAGTTTGACACAACTTCGGGAGTACTACAGGGCGATACGCTGGCACCGTACTTATTTGTGATTGTCATGGACTACATCATGCGTACATCGCTCACCACTGAGGACGGTTACACTGTGAGAAGGCGCATGTCCGCACGTCATATTGCCGTCAGAATCCCTGCTCTTGCATATGCAGACGACGCTGCACTGATGTCCGACAACGGAGAGGCTGCCCAGCGCCAATTGCACCGTTTCGAGACAGCATCAGCAAAGGTCGGCCTTCGTCTAAACGCCTCTAAAACCAAGGTCATGTTTGTTGGCGACACTCCACACAAGGACATCCATACCACATCAGGTGTCACCCTTGCGGTATGCGACGACTTCTGCTATTTGGGATGCAATGTGGCAGAGAACAGTAGTGCTTTCCAACGACGGCGACAGATTGCATGGGTTGCAGCACGAAAACTCACAGCTGTGTGGAACAGTTCAGCCAGCGACGGCGCCAAAATGCAGCTGTTCAAGTCTACCGTGGAATCTGTCCTCTTGTACAGTTGCGAAGGTTTGGCAATTACAGAAACATTGGGCAGTCGCATTGATGCATCTCATCGTGCCCTGATGCGCTACTGTCTTGGCGTACACTACCCGGAGCGGCTCTCAAATGACAACCTGTATGCCCGCGCACTGATTGAGCCCGCGACTCTGACACTGACCCGTAATAGACTTCGTCTGGTGGGCCATGCCCTCCGGAGACCAGAACTGCCACTCGCCGTGTTCCTGCACCCCAAAAACCAGGCAACTGAACCGTACCGCCTCGGTGGCGCACTACGCCGTACATATCAAGCGCAGCTCCAAGAGGACTTGAGCGCCATAGGCTTACAACCTAATGCCGCCGTTGATGCCGCCCAAAACAGAACTGAGTGGCAGCGGCGTGTGAAGGCACTGAAATAACAATAGACACAACGCCTCGTGTCCCTAAAGAATGAAAGACACGAGTAGCGTCAAATTGATGATTATTGATTTTAAATATTTGAATTCATTCTCTCACTTTACACCATACTGTCATTGTTTGTGTCCTACGGACTTGATGCAAGTCTATTCGTTCCTTTAATTCCGGTGATCATCATAAAGTGGTGCTGTTGCCTTTTTTAATTTATGCAAACGGGACCTGTTTAGCTACGTACGTCAGAATAGGACTTTTCTATCCCAAAATGAATAGAATCCCTGGTTAAATGCGGATTAGTAATAAGCTGAGCATCATTCATATAATCTGCGTGTAACTCAGAGCAGCTATTGCAGATATGCTGCTTTTGTTCAGATGCTTTGTGACACGATTATAACTATCTGTTATTGCTGCTATATGTTAACCACTAAGGTAACATATGGTGCACCTTTGTACAAATACAACCTTACACATGGCAGTCATTGTAGATAGGACCTTTTAGCTACCAAATCTTGATATGATACTAGTCATGAGCGAAAGGTCTCGTCATTAGAGAAAAGGTCTCTTCATCATGTTCATTGTGTCAGATAGGTTACACTGTGAGCGAGATTAAATATTTGCGAGATTGTGCACGGCTTTATTTAAGATAAAGGATGGCCTTACATAAGATTCACTCTTGTCCTTATTAATTAAGGACATCAGAAATAAAAAATAATATTCAAACAGGCTTTACATCTTAAATGTCACATTAAGGGCACCAGAAATCAAGGATATCATGAAACAATGTTCAACGGCATCCTGAACTTGGTGTTTATGCAGGTATCAATGTGGATCTTGAACCTACCCTCCTCAAGCATTACCATTGGAACAGCCAACTACTCATTGACTAACTTTTTAAAATGCTGGTGAATCTTGACCTTAACCCTAACCACCCCCAGTGCCACAAATGTCCACGGTAAAGTTTGTCTGTGCGCACTGGTGTGGCACTTTTTCGATGAAATAATGGCCCCAGGCTACATATAGTTTGGCGAATATACTTGCCCAAGTATGGTTGGCCCCCGAGGGGCACTGGAAGAGCGTCCGTCTCGCAACCGAGAGGTTGTGGGTTCAAGCCCCGGTGGCAGCGCCACTCTTTTTGTCCGCGTTTTTGTCGTTGAAAAAAAATCCCTTGGAAATGTGGGTAGGCGGTTAGGATTAATTGCATATTTATTGAATTTCGTATGGATTTGTATAGCACAGACAAGTTGAATTGTGGTGAATCTTTGCCTAATAAACTTTCCAGCATGGTAATTCTTGAACAAGCAGGTTGGGTTAGGTCTATTCTAGGGACTTTTTAAATATGATATAATTCACACCAGCTATTTATTACACATAGACAATCAACTTTTCCACTTCACACCTGCTTTCTGTTTAGAGAAACCTACTTCGTCAGATACTATCCATTCCCAAATTGTGAAAATGTGTCTTAACTTGGCCAATTTGCGTCACTCATCTGATTTGGGTATTGTTTATAAGATGGAAAGATGAGAGAGAAAAAGCCTCCGTCTCTCAGTAGCTCAAGAGCTTGGTTCCCATAGTTACCATTTTAATCATAGACGATATATGCTATAAAAATATTCTTCAGAGAATTTATTTGGACTGTATAATATTCCTCTTTGGTGGAGCTTTTTTGTTCGAATATTCCTGAAATCTCGACGGAGAGATCTGCAAAGCCGATTGATTATGAACATGAATTAAACGGAATCGCTTTGTAAAGCACAGGGTGTTTTTACATTTAATACATGAATATTTTTGTGCGTGGATAAACTATATATATCGTAAAATGACGCAGATTTGGTCAGATATCGGGCAGTCTTGTAATCTGTGCATCAAGAGATTGAATCTTGGGGGAATAAGGTATGGAATGGATACAGGTGGAGGGCTAGCACTTTTAAACCAGAAAGAGAGAAAACACCCCCACCCCCCACCACACACACACCCGAAATGCACACCCCCACACAAAGAGAAAAAAGAAGTGATAAGTTTAAAGGTGGATGTTCCGATCACTTTTTTCCCCATCTAAATATTTTGATATCAGAAGAAATCCCATATTTTTCTCACTATTTCTGTAAAATGTTTGACGCAACATTTGTTCCATTAATTAAGAAATTACAGGCCAAAATGCATAGTGAATTGCCTCCAAGGTGGTTAACTACCTGGCCATGTGTACTACTCAATGGCCAAATTTTATGTCAAACTGTGCTTCTAAAATAAGAACCATTAGAGTTATGCAACTCAAACTGTGGAATACAATTTGTTTAAGGATGACCCTTCAGGTAGAATAGAAAACATCAAGTTGAAAATCAGACCAGCAATCTGAACACCTACCTTTAACAAGCATGATTTTTTTTTAAACAAGTAGGGATCTCAGGGTGACTTTTTTATTGTAGAAATGTATTATCAAATAATTGGACGGCCAAACATTCCTTCACATTTTTTTAAGGAGCGATCTTACCTAAATCACTCATTTTACATATTTAGTATAATTTTTTCTTAGCCATATTGGGGGAGAGGTGGGGGATTGTCTGTATTTCAATCATAGTCGAACAGCGTTAGTCTATCTCAAACTACTGGATGATTTTCCGTTTTTAACCTTGCAAGAGACTTGTTCCTGTGTCCAGGTTTCTCCTTCTCTACTATTGTTTTGTCAGTTCCAAATTTAGGCAAAATATGTTCATCTCTCAGCACGCAAAAGTAATCCAAACTTCATTATTCTAAAGAAAGCTAAATATATTTAGGTGTCAGAATCATAAGAACTTAAAAATAAATAATAAATGCTCATTTCCTGGTATAAATAATTCTGAATTCTCCAAATTACCATATGATTGTATCTTTTAATCTTGATGATTCTGATGACATTGCCAACAACAACAATGATAGCACCAACAACAATAATAATAATAATAATAATAACAAAAATAATTATCTTTAATGATGATTAAAGGGACACAATGTCATGTTGAGTTTTTTAATTTTAATTAATTTATTTCAGAATTCAAAATGAACATTAAAAATTGCCATTATCGTTGTTTCTACTTAAAAAAACCAGCAAAACTTGATTAAAACAATGTTTTAAATATGTTGGAATACCACCCTTAACCATGTAAAATGCTAATCGGGCCCGATCAGCATTTTATGAATCTTCGTTTTGTTGTACAAAGAGGGCTGATTTTTCTTAATCCTTATACACTGTAGGTGTAAGTTCATACATGTAATACAATTGTAAAAATATACAAATCCCAGTTTTTATCATATATTTTTCTAATTAAGGGCGCTACCTCCACCACAACCCTAACCAGTAAAGCTAGTTTTGTGTGCGTATCGGGGGGAGGGGGAAAAAGTGCTACCCGAAAAATCATCCAGCACCCCCCGGGATTCGATCGCGGGACCATCCACACCCAAGTCTGTCCCTCTACCAAATGAGCTAACTCCCTAGCGGCTATGCGGCCACAAACTCCGTGGCCACATATGCCTGCGGTAGGTGACGTCATCGCGGCAATGCAGCAGCACGTGCCTGGAGATAGTTTCTGGCAGTGAGATTTAGTGAGATTCAGTGGGGTTAGGGTTATAATGCCCCTTTAAGGCAAAAATCCTTTGTTTAAATTTCGCCTTAACGTTGTTTAAACAAAAAACGGAATAAACCCTATTGTTCTCTTTCTCCTTAAAGGTATATTATGTGATCTTTCCAGGGAACGCCCTCAACATCGAAAAAAAAATTGAAAGAAGATTTTCTTGCAGATTTACATTTCTGATCATAAATCTTACATACATTCCAAGTTACAGGGCGATACGATTCTTAATTACTTCAAAATCATGATTTTAGAGTGAAAATAAACTGTCGGATAATCCGACAGTTTATTATTTTCACTCTAAATTCACTCTAAAACCATGATTTTGAAGTAATTAAGAATCGTATCGCCCTGTAACTTGGAATGTATGTACGATTTATGATCAGAAATGTAAATTTGCAAGAAAATCTTCTTTCAATTTTTTCTTCGGTAATTAGGAATCGTATCGCTCTGTAACTTGGAATGTATGTATGATTTATGATCAGAAATGTAAATCTGCAAGAAAATCTACTTTCTAAAAAAAATAATGAATAGAGGGCGCTCTCTGGAAAAGATCACATAATATGCCTTTAATAACACTAATAAGCTAATACTAATAACACATGTCATAATACTCTGTTATCCATCAAAGATTCTCCAGTGTGACCTTTCCCTTATGCTTCATTCCTTCCCATTCTCTCCTCTTGTTTACCACTATGGGGACAGGTGGTCAATTATAATTATAGCAGGTAATCATCCCGTGGCCTCACAACTGACAGTGCAATACTATTGAGAACCTTGGAAATAGATCTCTTGAAGCATCTATAGTTTATTCAGATCCAAATCGGCAAGAAATATTCTGATTTTATCTCTCCGCACGCAACAGTAATCCAATCCTAAATGCGCGATTATGGCTGGAGTTCCTTTAGTATACCCTACCACTGCATGTCTTCAATGGGGACTTGAGAATGAGAACGACCCATACACTTACACAGCGGGGAATAAAATGGTAGGGTCACACATATGATGCACAGTGTGCTTGTTGCCTTCATGCGCACCTGCATCCTTCTGTATTCATTCGCTGCTTACTGTAAGGAGGCTTCGCCAATTTGGAACTGATCAAACTATAGATGTATTCATACACCTCCTCCTGACCAAGATAAGAAATGGTTTACATTAGGCAAAACATTGCATTATCATACTGTATCATTACACCACTGTGTGTCATTGCATCATGAACATGCATTTGGGCCTACAGAGTTTGCTGGTAGCAAGCTGCCTCAGTTGGACACTGGATTGGGGTAGTCAGAGATTGGGGTAAATAGAGGATCTATATTTTGATTTAGAAGCATCAGGCAAGATAAATCTTACAGCAATTTGTACTAAATGCTAATTGATGTGTGTAAGGGTAAACCCTAGACCTGATAATCATGACTTAAGGTCTGGGGCATAAGATTGGGTCTACAGTTCATTCCAAAGTTGGTCTTTTCATATTGATATCATGTAAAATGCTGAAAATCCATTGATTACAGAAATGTTTTCATCCATTTGTTGGTTACAGAAATGTTGCTGATATATTTATAAAACCCATAAGCAGTTCAAATATGCTTCTGGAATGAAGTAATCACTATTGCTGGTATCAGTGAATAACAACAACACTACTAACATCAGTAAGTAGCATATGCTACAAGATAACACTAAATTGCCCACATTAGTAAATATCACTCATTGCTATCATCAGAAGATAGCACGATTGTTATTTACTCTAACATCAGTAAATAACATGAATGCTACTAGTAGATAGTACTATACTATCATCAGTAGATAACACTAAATTGCCCACATTAGTAAATATCACTATTGCTATCATCAGAAGATAGCACGATTGGGGTTTTTTTATGTGATATACTAAAGATAGCTAACACCAGTAAATAGCATGAATGCTACTAGTAGATGGTACAATACTATCATCAGTAGATTACACTAAATTGCCAACATTAGTAAATATCACTATTACTATCATCAGAAGATAGCATGATTGTTATACTAAAGATAGCTAACATCAGTAAATAGAATGAATGCTACTAGTAGATGGTACAATACTATCAACAGTTATAGTAGATAATACTAAATTGCCAATATAAGTAAAAATCACTATTTCTATCATCCGTAGATAGCACGATTGTTATCTACTACAGATACATAAGATCAGTAAATTGATGCTACTAGTAGGTAGTACAAAACTTCATCAGTATATAACACTAAATTGCCAACATCACTATTGCTATCATCAGTAGATAGCTATAAGTAACAACACTCGCTACACTCTTAATCCTAATCGCAATAAATTCAATTCTTTGATGCGTTCAAACTATCCACGCACAATCAAATCACTTGCTTTTTATGTTTACAATGCTTTTTCTCAGAGAGACAGATTTCTGAATGGGGGGGGGGGGGTGATAATTCGTTGTTATATTAATTGTTATATTATCAATGTTACAATAGTGATATATCTATATTACATACGTTACTATAATTACTATGATTTTGTAAATCATGCCAATTGTGGCAATATTTTGTGTATTTGGGCCGATGGCCTCATGTACTTGGAAATAAAACTAAACTTAACTAAAACAATCATGCTAAGATCAGTAAATAGCAATATTGCTGTTATCTAGGCACGTGATGCACAGAAGGTTCGTGTCCCGTGTTGAATTTCAACTTACAGTGTACACAAAAGTCGCTATGCGGGATTGCGTGGTCAGTCATCCTTTTCCTCCTTTTTGTCACCATATTTGTTGTAATTGTCATCAAAAAGGTTCAAACATGAAATATAACCGCCGCCCTGTGTAGATACACCGAACGCGACAAGTGTTTCTATTCTGTTTCATCATGTTCTTTCAGCGACAATTGTGATAATTTGGGATCTCCCGACTTGAACCATGTACATGTGACACAAACGGTAAAAATAAATGTGCCACATGTAATAAATACACACAAAATATATCACTACTACTACTAATGCTTTTACTCACCAAAATTATGCCATATGCGTTAAAAAATAAATCCAAAAGCAATTATATTCCATGTTTCCATGTTGACATATATTTCTTTTTTCGTTGTCAAAACCATCATTTTTCATTCAAAACTACATTCAAACTAAACTAAGTGTAGAATAAACAATTCCACAGTTATGTAACTTGTTGATTTTTAGGTAGATGGACATTATTTGTTAAATATTTAGACAATTTTGAGAACAAAAATGCTGTGTGATGAAAAAGTGTTTTTTTTAGCAAAAAGTGCTATTTTGGGCAAAAGGTGATTTTTGGTGCTTTTGCGCTTTTGAGCATTTTCCCTGTCCTTATACTATTATTACCACTATAGATATTACATTTGCTATCTGTAGAGGATAGCTATAATAGCATTATTGCCTTGAGATTGGTAAATAAAACTAAATTGCTATCATCACTTAGCAGCAGTATTGCTATCATCAGTAGCTAGAACAATTGCTATCTTCAGAAGATAGCAGTATGACATTTATGAAACATTTTGTGACATTTTGGAATGTTGTCTGCAGAAGTCTGCCGCGTGGCAAGTGTTAAAATCAAATATTTGGCAAAGATAATACAATATACAGTACCGGTTCTTTGTATTTCGACAATGAATTGACAAAATTGCCTGTTCTCGTATACAAATAAAGGTAAGCACGCAACACACAGGCAACCCTGGAGAGCAAGCCTCATATTTTAAACAACTAGACTCCGTCAACATCTTACTCTAAATACAACACACTACAAAAGCTTTCCCTTTACTGTTAAAAAAGACTATTCTATACCACTAAGGAATTAGATTCGAGCAAACGAGGTCAGGTTTTGTGTGGTGTTTTTTGCAAGGCGACAAGTGACAGTTGATACGTATTGAGATGACTGTTATCAACGTTATCATTACTCTAATTAATGCGATGAATCCTTTTAATCTAGGAAGACCTGGATGCCTGACGGATGCTTGGTGTTTTTTAACGCGATAAAGATAACAGATTTATATGAACAAAGGCAAAGACGAGGTTTTGTGCCATTTGAATATCTATCTACTGCAAAATAGGGAATATTTGTGCTATTTTAATTTTCATAATGTCATAGGATTAGCATAACAATATTACAGATGTGTCTATTTCAAAAGATAGAGGGCAAAAGTTTGTCATACAAGAAGTAACCATTTGTACAGTGCTCTTTGCAAACTCCTTTCCTATTTTTATTTGTTGATAAAGAGTATATACATGGTACTTTATGGGGCATTTTTTTATTACAAATCAATGTTTAACTTTATGGCCATATCTTATACCTGCATTATTTACTTGAAGAGAACCAAATTAAATTTGATGATCTTTCTGTTTCATGACAGTTAGATAGATCTGTGACAGCTCTGAGCCTGCATTGAGGCCAATAACTATCTTGGAAAGAGATTGGATTCATATCATATTGAAGGGTTTAACACTTTCCATGCGGCTATCAGTTTTACAATATAAAAAACAGATTTGTCAGAAATCTTTCCCAACTTTTAAAGTCTTATTTCAAGAACTACTGAACCAAATACTAGACATGTTTGTACTTTTTTGAATGCATTTCTCATGGTGATTCTAAATAATGTTGACATTTCTAAATTCTAAAAAATTTCGTAAAATGTTGGAACTGTCAGACGACTGCCGCGTGAAAAGTGTTAATTATAGACCCTGGAAAGAGATGGTTTAATTTAGTTTTGAAGCACTTGTCATATCATATGCTATCATATAACTATATCATATGCTATCATATAACATCATGTGTCATTAAGATTTTTTGTGTTGAGATTTCTGAGTGTGAAATTAGCTTACTTTGATGTAAGTGTAGATTAATAGTATTCCAATAGCTATCTGCCAAATTAAAGACTTACTTTTTGTTTGGTGGGGGGGGGGCTTTTATTTGGGTATAAAACCTAACAGCCTATTTGTCCTATCTTTTGGTGACTTTTGGCGGTAGATTTGAAGTTGTGTACAAATTATTTTTCGTAAATGATCCCTATTTAATGGCATATTATGTGATCTTTTCCAGGGGCACCCTCTATTCATGATTATTTTTAGAAAGTAGATTTTCTTGCAGATTTACATTTCTGATCACAACTCATAATATAATCTAAGTTACAGAGCGAAACGATTCCTGATTACTTCAAAATCATGGTTTTAGAGTGAATTCAGAGTGAAAAATAAACTGTTTATTTTCATTCTTTAAACCATGATTCTGTAACTCGGAATATATTAATGATTTATGATCAGAAATGTAAATCTGCTAACAAATCTACTTTCTAAAAAGATTATGAATAGAGGGCGCCCCCTGGAAAAGATCACATAATATGCCTTTAAGTGGTAATTATTTAATGGACGCATTAGGTCATCACTTTGTAACATGAACTGAAATGACTTTATAGTTTTAATATACTAGCTATTGGTGATGTGACCTATAGTGGGCTTTAATTACCTTTTATAATTATATTGTAAATCCACTGGCAAGATTTAGGTCAATTTATAATCCAACGGAAAGAATCAAATGGGCAGTTATGACAATTTATGTCATGTCAATGTTCTTTATTGTGATGATGATTGTTCATCACAAATGACTGCCTTGCACTTGAGGCAAGTACTGTAAAAGTGGACATTTTCGCACATGTAATTTTTCACGCTTTGCCCATTTTGAACAATTTTGCTTGTTATTATTTTTACGATTTTCAGCTTCCTTACATAATACCTATATACAAAATGAAAATATTTGTGCGTTTATATTTGTGCGTTTTTATTTTCACGTTTGCTGATTTTTAGCCCCAGAAGCACGAAAATCAATTTAGCGCGAAAACTTCCACTTTTATAGTAGTTGGTTATAGCTGTCAAAATTCACCAATTACAGGCTTGTTACTCATCTTCACCAGAGCCAGTAAAATGCTAATTTCCTGGGAACAAAATTTTGTTTCCCAAATTTCCCTTCCAAGAAGAAATATTCCCTTCAAATTCATTGTATACCTTAAATTTCCCTCCAGCATAATTTTCCCCTCCAAAGACAAAAATGTCCCGTTAACCCCCTGGGGTCTACCTGTCTATCTTACAGTGGGTTCTGATTGGTTTATTACAAGATGTACTCATATGAATAGCCAATTCAAATGCAGCTTGTAAGATGTTTCACTCCCATCTTTATCAGGGATACAATTATTCTAACAATGTCTCTCATTGGTGCAATAAATGATGTATCCATCTTTTTAACCAATCGGCCAGTAGTTCTCAGGGGGTTAAGTCAAATTTTCACAGGAACCTAATTCCTGAATTCCCATTTTTCCCGCTATGCATCTTCTCAATTAACAGCTCCTTGGCAGCTCTAATGAAACAGAAAAATAATTAGTAATTATCTGATAACAATGGTATTCATTGTTCCATTTGGGGCTGACAACCTACCTGATTTCCAACTGACCTGTATCATATTGAAAAATTCAAGCAATTACCTTTTATTTCAACCAAAACATGGTAATGGCCAAGTCGAGCCTCAAAAAAGAATTACTAATTTCATTTCAAACTGTAAAATAATACCAAATCAAATACAGAGCGATGCTGACTTTGAAACACTGTAAATTTGAAAAATGTTCACGCCATGTTAACTTTCACATGGTTTTTGTGAGTGCATACAATGAAGCTGGCATGAAAACTTAAAAATAGTAATTTTCATATCCATTATAAAAATGTCTTCTTGATGAAAGAACAGAAAATCACACATTTTGCATTTGTTAGTGTTTGGCAGAGCATGGTTAAACTACAGTGTGAAATTTTGAGCTTCCAAAAATTAACGCTTTTTCAGATAGAGTTCCTTTCCAAACCTTTAACTGTCTTCTCTAACACAGCACATAGACTGACAAATCAATATCTTTCTATCGCCTGAGCCCCCGATGACCTTAACCCACTTGGCAAAATGTCACTCACAGTGCTAAAAAAATATAACATGACAGGTAATAAATAAGCACATAGCTAAAAAACTATAGCTCTAATTTAAAAATATCAAATAAATAATAATGCAAGTATGTAGAAATGTCTCCTCTTTTATCATTTGAGATACTGCCCATTAAGATTGGTTTACTATTAAGAATGCTATAGCTGAAAGATCAAGATAAAGTACAATTTCACTATTTGCAGTTAGCAGTTGGCTTTGCAAAAAGCAGATGGCGAGAGTGTAACAGGTATGCCTGCCTGCATATTGGAAAGGCCAAAAGAAAAAATTGTTGTGTTGCCTTCAGCGGCTGACCCTAAAATATCCAAAATCAGGGTCACAATTTTGTTCTTCTTTTTTTTCAAGATATAAATTTTAATCAATTTGTCAAAATATTACTATTTTCTGCTTGAAATGAATAAGTTAGCTTGAAATGAATAAGTTAGCTTGAATAGATTGCTTTCTACTATTATCACACTTGAAACATTAGTCAAATTGACATTTACCAATTTTGTCTTGTCATGAACCACGGTCGGTCAGTAATATTTGTCAGCAAAAAAAAGGTTAAAAAAAACGGAAAAGGAAAACCTACCCACAGACCTGACTTCAAGATTTGTTGGCACTTGAGGGCAACAAAACAATCTTCTTCTTTTTTTGCCTAAGCATAAATCCTCCATTCATTTGGTACTATCAGTATCAGCAAGTGAGTTGTTCCAGTTATCCATGATTTGCCTATTATATTACCTCAACAAGACAGGCAGTTCAAAGAGCAACTAGACTGAATCAAATAAATCAGTGATACCCTTGCATACCACTCAACACAGAAATACAGTTTAACTGTAATAACTAGATTATTAAGCCTGGGAGTATTACTGTTTAGTTCAATGACCACTTTCGTTGAACAAAATAAAACCCACACACATTATTTGATATCTCACTATCATGTAACCTACCCTTCCAATACAAACATTGATTTTTCATTTCATGCCCAGAGTATTTTATGATATTTTGATGATAAACAAAATAAGAAAGATGAGTTTTATTATCACGCAAACTTGGTCGACCATCGCTATCGTATTTCAACATTATACATGAGAATTGTATTAACCAAGCATGGTTTTATTCTTTTAGTTTCATGCAACAGGGAAAGAAAAATACATGGGTTTTTTGAATTTTGAATTTTTTGAAAATAGTTGCACACAAAACATAAACACCTGACCGACTGACCATACCTGAGAGGTCCATTTGCCAGTAGAACAGTGAGGGGTTTTGTAGCCTTACTGACATGAGTCACGTTCACACTAGGCGGAGTAAGGACGGCGTAAGGAAGAGTAGCGGTGGTTTGGCGTAGCAATCGCGTAACTGATGGAGTAGTGACTGTGTGAACGATGATTAGCGTAGATTACCGTAAGTTACGCCGCCTTAATCCGGTCGATTTACTCCTGCTTTTTAGCAGGAGTAGCGAGGAGTAAGCGAGGTCAGCGTAGCCCCGCCTGGCGTAAATGGCTGTGTGAACGGTACTTACGCTAATCGCGCGTAAGTGTGACCTTTTACAAGATCGTGACCTTAGTGATGCTATATAATACGATATAATGTTTTACAAGCTCGCGACTTATGTGTTGTGCCCATACGGTATAACAAAATGGTGTTTTAAAATAAAATCTCGATACATTTTAAAATAATATCAAAATAAATAACTGAAATTTCTTTTGAACTTAAGTTCAAAAGAAAATTGGAGTTCCTTTAGTATACCTACCACTCCCGCTACCACTGCATGTCTTCAATGGGGACTTTTAAAGAACTACCCATACACTGGGCCCCGCCAAACACTTACACAGTGAGGAATAAAATGGTAGGGTATTCTAAAGCTTACTCAGAAAATTAATGCCTATACGGTAGTATAACGAAATGGGTTTTTAAATAAAATCTCGATACATTTTAAAATACATCAAAATAAATAACTGAATTTTCTTTTGAACTTATTTTAATAAGTTCAAAAGAAAATTAAAGATGTTGTTTGGGCAGACTATTTGCAGAAGCTTTTTGATGTACAATTTAAAAACATGATGATGTGCATAGTCAATTTTTATTTGTATAAATGCGAACAATATAATTATCCTTTCTTCTAAATTTAATTCCAAAATATCAGAACACGCATCAACACTGCGATTTGTAAAACAAAGGTTAAAGCAAGGCCATGCTGCCTATTTCAACACTTACACCAGCAAAGCTGATAATCGGCGTAAGTTACGCGGCGTAGCGATAGGAGTAAAGCGTGTGTGGACACGCGGTCAGAGTAACGAAACTATTTGTGGAATTTTTATTGCTTTTAGCGTAAGTTACGCTTTTGAATAACCACTGTGTGAACGTAGCTATAGTTATAAATGTGGTTCTGCAGGCGCTATCTAATTGCAATAAGGCCAACAACAAAAAATATGTTGTGTTGCCCTCAAGTGCCAAAAATTTAAATTTGGGTCGGTCGGTCGGAATTTATTTTGTTGGTTTTTTTGTGTCAATTTTTTTTTCTTTTCATTTTTTCATTTTTTTTTTTGGCTGAAAAATATATGGTTTATGTCAAGACAAAATTGGTATATGCCCATATGTCAATTTAACTAATGTTTCTAGTGTGACAATAGTCTAAAAAACATTTATTTAGGATTATTTATTCATTTCCAGCAAGAAATAGTAACATTTAGACACTTTTAATCAAATTTAAATCTAAAAAGAAAAAGAAAAAAAAGAAAAAAAATTGAAAAGAAAAAAAAGAAGAAAAAAAATGCGACCCTAGTTTTTACGATTTTAGGGTCGGTCGCTGAGGGCAACACAACTCTTCTTTTTTTTTTGGCCTAATGCATGTTGCGAAATGAACAAATTTTGATCAGTAATATAGTCTAAGCGCGAGGCTCACCTACATTTCAAATATACCTTCAACGTCAGCATTACCGACTACTTCCCACAAGCTTGTCAAAATGTATTACGCATGTGCATATATTATTCATAGCTGCGACTTTAAAACGTTATATTTATCTAGTATTCAGGTTGTATTTCCTGTACAAAATATACTTATTGTGATTATTGAATTATTACTTGGACAGTACCATGACCGCACTAACAGCGGTTATTGTTCGATTTGTTTGAAATGGTAGAAAACTCTTTCCATGCGGCAGTCGTCTGCAGACGACAGTTCCAAAAATGCACAAAATGTTTCAAAATTGTCAAAATTATTGAATTTCATCACCCTATTTGGAATCACCATGAGAAATGAATTAAAATATGTACAAACAAGTGTTTGGTACAGAAATTAGGGAAAGGTTTCTGACGAATATGTTTTTATATGGTAAAACTAATAGACGCGTGGAAAGTGTTAAGAGTCACATGTAACTCTGTTAACTGATAGACAGTGATGACCACTATCAAACTTGAAAGGATTTTCCACGCGGCAGGTGTCTGCAGACGACATTCTAAAATTTTACAAAATGTTTCAAAAAGGTCAACATTATTTAATTTTATTATCGCGTTTGGAATCACCATGAGAAATGCATTGAAATAAGTACAAACATGCCTAGAATTGGATCTGTAATTCTTGAGATAGTTTGGAAAGGTTTCTGAAAAAATGTTTTGAAGATGGTAAAACTAATGGCCGCGTGGAAAGTGTTAAGAGACAATCAGACTGATACAAAAACATTACCAATTGAGATTTAAAAATCTGTAAAAAGTTCCTGATAGGGAATTCTAGAGTCTGACGTAAACTCCATTTGCTGACTGACAATCAGATTTAGACAAAACAGTACCAATTTAGATTTTAAAACCTGTAAACAGTTCCTGTGACGGAATTCTTGAGTGCGATGCAATCATTGGTAACTGATGGACACTGACCACTAACGACATGATTTTTAAGAGGCAATCAGATTCAGACGTACGTACACATTGACGATTAGGATTTTGAAAACCGTAAAAAGGTTCGTAAAACATTACAAAAACACATCCGATTCTCTAATGGACATTGTAAATAACAAATCAGTTATACTACGTTCAGGATAAGAGGGTCTTAACCTCTGGAAATGTACATTAGGTTTTCACTTAAGTTGTATGTGGAATCCTTTGCCACTGATAAGTGTATTACCTGCTGCCTGCAGTATACTGAACGGCTGTTGGTATGAACACTTTCCACGCGGCAGTCGTCTGCAGACGACAGTTCCAAAAGTTCACAAAATGTTTCAAAAATGTCATAATTATTTAATTTCATCACCATATTTGGAATCATCATGAGAAATGCATTACAATAAGTACAAGCATGCCTAGTATTGGTTCAGTAATCCCTGAGATAGACTTTGAAATTTGAGAAAGGTTTCTGAAAAAAATCTGTTTTGTATGGTAAAACTAATAGCCGCATGGAAAGTGTTAAGGTTGTTCCTATGGCTAATTTTTTATTTGATATTTTAGTAGAGCTTGCTGAGCTCCACAATAATCTGAAATTTGAGATTGATCGGAGGTACGATTTTCTAGATATGACAATTCTATTGTCAAAAATCCATTTTAAGTCATTTTGAATTCTTTTGCTTTGTATTGTTTTTTCCTGCCAGTCACATACAAGGTATTTTCAAAAATCCTCCTACGCAGAATGCTACGCACACTGGAACATCATCAACCAAGAGAGCAGGCAGGCTTTAGGGCAGGTTTCTCCACCATCGACCACATCCAAGTAGTAAACCAGCTACAAGAAAAGGCAAATGAGTACAAGATTCCCCTATGCTTTGCCTTTGTCGACTACGAGAAGGCTTTCGATTCCATCGAGTTTTCGCCGCTCTTCAAGGCATTGGAGAACCAGGGTGTTGATCCGGTGTACATAACTCTCCTACGTGATCTATACCACGGTGCCACATCCATCCTGAAACTCCATAAGGACAGTGATACAATCAAGCTGGAGAGGGGAGCAAGGCAAGGCGACAACATATCGCCTAAACTCTTCACATCATGTCTCCAAGATGCCATCATAGGTAGAATAGACTGGAAAGACAAGGGCCTTAACATCAATGGCGAACACCTTTCACACCTAATATTCGCCGATGACATCATCTTGATGGCCAAATCACCAGAGGAGTTGGAAAGCATGCTCACTGACATCGACAGAGCCAGCAAACCAGTTGGCCTTAACATGCACCTAGGCAAGACCAAAGTGATGTTCAATGACCATGTCAACAAGTCCGTAATAACTGTTGATGGAAAAATCATCGAGGAGGTGGACAGATATGTCTACCTGGGAAAGACGGTGACACGAGATGGTGACTTGCTCCCTGAGATAAATAAGAGAGTTGGACTCGGATGGGCAGCCTTCAGCAAAGTAGGAAATATCATGAGAAGCCGTAAGACCAGTATGAAGATCAAGAGGAAGGTTCTAAATGAGTATGTTCTTCCAGTAATGACTTATGGTAGTGAGACATGGGCACCGACCAACACCATGTTAGAGAAGCTTGCAGTGGCACAGCACAAGATGGAGTGCATAATGCTGGGCATCACTCTTCGCGACCAAAAGCGTAACACCTGGATTCGACAACAAACAGGTGTCAGCGACATCATCGATAACATCAGGATGGCAAAACACAGATGGGCAGGACACATTGCACGGCTAACAGATAACCGGTGGACAGTTAGAGCAACAGAGTGGACTCCAAGAAATTGGACCCGTAAACGTGGACGCCCCAAAACACGCTGGAGAGACGACCTTACCCGACAGCTGGGCACTACATGGTCAAGACTAGCCAGAAACAGAAGTATGTGGAGGCATTCTAGGGAGGGGTTCCTCTCAAGCGAGCGAATTACACCCTGATGATGATGATGATGTTTTTGGGCCAACAGAGGGCAGTCTATTTTCTTTTGTTTTATATTGTTTTTTGACTCCCTAGGTAAAATATCTATAAAAATTTAGTTTTTTGTTTTTGCTCCATGTCACAATGCTACAATTGATGTCCATGTGACTTACAATTGATGTCCATGTGACTTACAATTGATGTCCATGTGACTTACAACTGATGTCCATGTGACTTACAATTGGTGTCTATATTATGTGACTTACAATTGATGTCCATGTGACTTACAATTGATGTCCATGTTACTTACAACTGATGTCCATGTGACTTACAATTCATGTCCATGTGACTTACGACTGATGTCCATGTGACTTACGACTGATGTCCATGTGACTTACAATTGATGTCCATGTGACTTACAATCGATGTCCATGTGACTTACAATCGATGTCCATGTGACTTACAATTGATGTCCATGAGACTTACAATTGATGTCCATGTGACTTACAATTGATGTCCATGTGACTTACAATTGATGTCCATGTGACTTACAATTGATGTCCATGTGACTTACAATTGATGTCCATGTGACTTACAATTGATGTCCATGTGACTTATGTCTATGTGACATCACGTGTGAAGTCCATATGACATACAAACAGCCATGTGATACCCATGAGCAAAACAAAGGCAACAAAAGACCAGCAGGGTGATGTTCCAACCAATACTGAACTGAGAATGTGAATAAAATGACGCAGGATAGATAGTTGTCAAATTAGAGATCCTATCAAGATTCAATCCCTGCAGGACTATCTTTGAGGCAATCACCTGTAGCATCGCGTCATCTTCCTCACCCACGTGCATTCATAATTACAGGCATAACCGCAGCAACATAAGGCTAACAAAAAAATGTTGGGTGTTGGGTTCCAAAATTCTCTTCGGTCGGGTCGGTTGGTCGATTTTCCTCTTCTTTTAATTTGGTTTTTTTTTCCTGAAAAATATTACTGACTGCTGTGGTTAATTTGTGTAATAATAGTTTAAAACTATTTATTCAGGCAAACTTATTCATCTCAAGCAGAAAAATGTGGGTAAAATTTAAATCTTCACGTGAGCCTGCTTTTTGAAAATTTAGGGTCGGTTGCTGAGGGCAACAACAAAATGTTGGACCTAAGGCGTCGGAAAAAACCACCCTGTTTTACGGGCGGACGAGCCTGTCAAGTGGGGTCGGCCGGGGTGGGTTTTTTTTTTTTTGGGGGGGGGGGTGTTTTTTACCTAAAATGTCACCAAAATGTGCAAAAATCAAGAATATTTTGACAAATTTGTGAGAGAAAAAAATCGACAGATTTCCGGCCAAAAAACGGCTGATTTTACATGACTTGGGGGGGGGGGGGGGGGGGGGGGATCTTTAAAAATATCTTTAAAAACGCAAAAAGTGGGACAGTCGGGCCCATAAAACAGGGCGGTTTTTTTCCCTCGCCTAATGGCCAGGCTGACAACTATTGCATCGTCAACACTACTCAGCCAGCAATCAATAAACTTAAAACTATGCCGGGCTGTATCAGTCAGTGGCGAATTGACGGCCAAGCCGCAAGGTGTTTTTATCCAAAAGGTTAGCAGATTTAACGGTAATTAGATTACAACAGAAAAACAAGATGGCCCACCTTCTGCCATGTTGTCACTAACAAACAGATAATTCTGACGAGTTCAATGTCTTCGAGACAGTTGTTGTGCATTATATCTGTGAAAATATGCTGAAATATGTCTCGGATAACAAAATAGTTGAGATTTTGTTTATCACGGTCATATCAGTAACCTTAAAATATGGTTTATGAAAATAAAACTGTCAGTATATTGCAGACAAGTCTTAAGCTGTTTTCATACAAACCTTTCAAGAACTTTTCTTGGAAAGACCCTAACAATATGTTTGTCCCTGGATTTCATTTTTATATCAATAAAATACAATTCATTGTTGCAGGTAACATAGAACTTGTATTTATTCGTTATTTAAAAGATTAAAAGTATGAACACAATTGTAAATGTTGATATGCTCACAATGCACTCCCCCCCCCCCTTACGTAGTTGTGCCATTATTCACACACCAACATCAGCGAGCATGCCATGATTTTTATAATTTCTCTCGAAACAACACAAATGCAGTTATTGACCTATAAACGTAACTTTCTTTACTCGCTCTCTACAGAAATCGTCCATCTTAGCGCTATCATTGAAGGCGATATGTTATCGTGTACTATCTACTACAATAATTAGACCATACCCAAGAGCATGTTTTTGCAATTAATTACCACTGCATTTGTGTTTTTGGACATGCTGGATTGATGGATTTAGCTAGCTCGTGTTTATTTCACTCTTGCGCTAAAGAGCAGGGTTTTCCCCCAACGATACGGTGTATTGATACTGAAATTCCCAGGGGGAAAACGATTCGAGAATTGGCCACGTCTTATCGGATAATCACACCGGATGCTAATGTACTAGCCACAATGGCTTAATGCAACAAGGAATGATGATTGATAATGATGACGGTGATGAACGTAAATCCTTATATTAGGGACAGTGACAATGGCAAAAGCCAGAAGGAAGGAAAGTTCGCCGATTCAGCTCCTCTCCCAAGCCACAATATTGATTTGTCCACTGAGATTGGTGTTGTTGATGGTTCGCATAAGTTATATCGTCGCTACAATTTTTTGAAAAGTTATTCGGTCCTTTACATCTCCCATATTTACCGGGCTTCTGCCCCTACAACCCCAGCCCGCCCCCCCCCCCCCCCCCCCCCACCACATGGTCAAACTTGCCAGTTTGTCAGTTCATTGGTTGCAACAATGTTCCTTCAAAAAGACATTCCCCTTGAAATATTTGTGTATTTATTTCCTTTAGAGTTCAAATTTCCTTCCAAATGCCATTTTTCTCCGCAAGTAGCTTCCTAAAACAGAATTGATTTGATTTCTAATTATAAATATTTTTTGCAATACAAATCATTACACATCAAGAATACATTTTAAAGCCAACATTATTGATTGTTGTAAATGTTAACACAAAATCATATAAAACCAATTTTAACAATTACCAAAAAAACAAACCCCAACAACTGCCAGTACTCATGCACCATATAAGGCCAAAAAAAGAAATGACCACGCGCATTGCTTTTAAAATTCACATGTTACCATACAACTTCTTTCTCTTTTCTATTTCCCTTTTTTTCTTGAACTTTTGAAATTGACAGTGTGAGCCAAGTTGTGACTATATGGAATGTTACTTCCAATATTAAGACAGGATTTTTAAAAACTCAAGTTTTCTGACTCCAGTGATTTATTGAACTATTCTCCACATTTTAATTTCACATTGTGAAGTACCATACTAGCTTCATCTTATTGCTTTACAGAGCCCGTCTCATATAAAAAGATTTAAAAAGATTTGCATTTCGCATAGAATTTTTAACTTTTAACAAAAATCACGTTTCGCATAGCCTTTTTTCCGGTTTCTTCTGAGACAAACTTTTTTTTTATTTGGCCTAATTGAACAAAATTAATTGTAACATTGTCACCAAAACTGGGTCGATTAATATAGTGCAGCCAACCTCATGTTTGTTTGTGTGAAACATTTTGTTACATTGCCAAGTGGACATCTATGTATTGTACGCATGATTAGTTCTATGGAAATAACATTGAATATAAAGAAGACCTGTATATGATACAAGACTTGTTACACTGTGTGGTATTTTGAAAGGCGCCTTATGAATGTTATATCTAGGGCTGAACGCCAGAAGGCCATAACTCAAGAAATGCTATTTTGAGATAATCGACTTTCAAATATTTGGGACTCGTTGCAATACACCGTAGCACCCAACTTATAACCCTACTTTGAGTCAAATTCAGTGTGTTTATGAGTTATCTCTTTATGGTTCTGAAAATATAGGCTATATGGATTATTATTGTACCAAAATATAAATTTGCTGAAAAGTTGAGTTACGGCCTTCTGTCGCTCAACCCTTGATATGATTTATGTATGTTTATCTAAGATTATAGTGCAGCCAACCTCATGTTTGTGTGTAACATTTTGTTATGTTGCCAAGCAGACATCTATGTATCTTACACGTGATCAGTTTTATGAAAATAAAATTAAACAAGAAGTACACGATACCAGGAAAGGTGAGAAGAGATACCTTTACAGATGATACACTGCGTAGTATTTTGAAATACAATGCTGTCTTCAATTTCGTAGAAAAGAAGCACAATTTTTATCGAATATGTATTGCATATTGAATTAAGATAGATGCCACCGAGTCAATTGATGTCCTAAACTTTAGTACTTGTAATTTTATGCAATATACAATAATATTCATATTTATGTTTATCTAAGTTAAGGGGGTGTGGACTCTCAGGTACAGCCTCCGTAAAACTGCCGTAACTTCTTCAATATTCATTTAATCTTTATAAAAGTATACAGTTTTTTGCAGGAAAGGGTTCAATAAATTAAACCATGATAATGAAATTGACCATTTTGGAAGAATTATAAAAAACACGTTTTTTGACCCATTTTAGGTTCTGCAAAGATAACTCAAAATATATTATGTCAAATGTTGTCATACTAGTTTTATGATAATCCTGATAACATTCCCCAGGGTGCTTTTTTTCCTTTCTTTTTTTGAATATCTTATTTATTTTTTGAGTTATAGACCAAAAAGTGCCAAAAAATGTGTTTTTTGGGGTCTATATATAACTCAAAAAATAAATAAGATATTCATAAAGATTAAATGAATATTGAAGAAGTTACGGCAGTTTTACTGAGACTACGCTGAGGGTCCACACCCCCCTTAATAAGGGTCTGCCCAATGATACTTACTACCCAGACTCAACGATGGCAGCGAGTCATTCTTTGAAAGTCGAAGTCGAAGTCATTCTTTGAGAGTCTTAGTCAAGTCAGTCTCACAAGCCATCTGGTCTAGTCACAAGTCAAGTCACAAGTCATTTGATCGCAAGTCAAGTAACTTGGCCTTTAAAGTCAAGTCACTAATTATTTGGTCCCCGCACAAGTCAAGTCATAAGTCTCTTTTTCCAAGTTCAAGTAAAGTCACACATTGACCAGCTGTAAGCATCCAGGTGACGATCATGGTTGTATTTGGGTCATCCGGACTGTAGTGTTAGCTCCACAATGTTTCTAGTGTGTTTTAACTATTAAAATAGTTTAAAAGCAATTTGTTCACGCAAACTTATTCATTTCAAGCAGAAAATAGTAATATTTTGACAATTTAAATTGTTAAAAAACCTGAAAAATCAAATATTGCTACCCTAATGTTTGAGATTTTAGGGTTGGTTCGCTGATGGCAACATAAAAAAAAAATTGGCCTAATGTTACACCATGGTTGAAGTCACATCTCATCCAACTGACTAACATTCACTACCTGTTAGGCAACAAAAAAAAGTGGATTTACATTTGCCACGATTGATGATCTAATGAGGGAATCCTTAAATGTTCAATATTTGCTCTATGCTCGACTGCTACTGCTAAGATAAATTGGCTGAAATCATTAGGAGGATGTGACAGATATTTTCACTATTGAACATTTTGATAAAGTCAAGGTCTAAGTATAAATCATTTAAATTCAAATGAAAATAATGACAGTTTTGGCCATTTCTAAAACGTAACAAGGGCGGTTGATGGGAAACTCATCATTTTCAAAAATAAAAGATATAGGTTAGTCGGGCCGTAGCACAGGTGTGTTTTTTTCCTTTAATTTTATTCAGTGTATATTTGAATCTATAGGCAAGTTTAACTTGTAGAGAAGTACGTCATTCCCCACTTTTATCAGAGTACTAAGTAAAACACATTGGAGATTTGATAAAATCAAAAAACTTTAAGGAGCCGGGGGGGGGGGGGGGGGGAGGAATCCCTAAACATGGGGTATGAATGATTCGGTGCTGGAAAACCCTAATAATGGGGTCACTTACAAAGGGGTCTATTTTCGTGAAAAATTACGAAAATTTGGTTTATAATGAAGCAAAACCCTTAGAAATGGGTACCATTTTTTCCAATATTGCCCTTAGAAATGGGTAGGGGTTTTGAATCTCTAGCCGCACACCCCCGACCAAACCAAATCAAACCCCATGTCACTCAGAGTTACGACTCCATTTCCTGAAGGTCTATACTTCTGAATTGTTATTACGCTCTGCCGTTTTGAGCACTTTTTTCAAACCCCATGTTTCGGCATTGAGCACTTTATTCAAAAGATAGTCTAACCATGAAATTTTGTCGATATTCGTGAATTATTGTTGATAGATAGATGGATATATAGATATAGAAGTTTCAAATCAAGTCGTCTATTCAAACAATATCTGTTAGGCTTATTAATGCTATTTTTAGTCAATATATTTGTCAAATAGAACATTTGATAATCATCTGGCCTTTTCTTTTATTTAGACTAATTTGTCTGAAAGTCTAGACATTTAAGACATGAAGTAAAGGGAAATCCTATAGGTTGCTTTAAATGGATGATTTGATTGAAAGAAGAGTAACACTACAAGATGGTGTGATTTATCATCATATTTAAAAGTGAGTTTGCTCATTTCATCAACACTTTTGCGGTGTGTTTTTTCGAGAAATTACAAAATTGCAACGAGAGCCAAGAATACACCCTGCATTTTCATTTCACAGTGTAATTCTATCCCACCGCAAAATATCCAATTCTGGTAACTTGAGAGGTTTGAATTGATGGTGTAATTCAAAGATCCGCATCCATGGTTAAACCAATTGCTTGATTCTAGATTATGTTATACTTTGTATATCATATATTTTGATTAAGATTATGGCACAATGCTTGCAAATATTTGAAGAAATGGCTTCAGTAGTTTTTTTGATTTCCCTCCTCACAAGATTAAAGTCTAAATATTGTTAAATCCTGGATCCCTGCAACTGTACTTTACAAAACCAGAACCACTCTTGTTCAGAGATGCCACTGGGTGGTTTACTATGTTTTTGTACAGACAAAATTTCCTGAAACTAAGAAAATCTGAAATCAGGAAATTTCCTGAAAAGTGGCATCTCTGCTTGTTGATAAAAGATTTGGCTATCGTTTTTAAGATTTCGTAAACTAATTCCAAAATAAAACAATTCCAAAAGTCATCACCTGTATGATCATCTGATCCAGAAATACGTCATCAAAAAGCATCAAATGACGTCACTTGAAATTCAACACTTCCTGGCACGACTGGATCAGTGGTCATATGCCGTTGAGAAAGACATCCGATAGGATGTTAAAACCGTCTGGAACGGTTAGTTCACATTGTTTAGGAATCATTTTATGAAATTGTAAAATCTTAATAATGATTCATTGAAGTCTAGAAGCGGTTGGTGTTATGAAGATGTACATGGCTTCACGGATATATGCCATGAAGAATGAAAATAGGTTAAAAAATGTCTCTCAATCAAATTTAATCAGGAATCTACTTTACCAAATTTTTAAACAAAATGTAAAATGTCCCAATATTCTGCACATTTATTAGGCAAATTGTTGCTCTCAGGTACCCCCAGATGTATTATATCACTCAACATTTTCTGTACTTCTTAAGAGCATTCCATCAAAATCTGTGAAGCTTTTAGAGCAAAACTACACCGAGGGAATACTAGATATTGCAATGCAAAGAGGAACAAAAAACTGATATTTTCATGGTATTGAAGTTTTATTTTTGTGGATTTCTTGCATCATCATGAACCATCAAAAATAAAGATACACAAAAATACATTTTATTATAGAATTCCTGAGCTACCTGTTCTGTGAGTTAAGAACCCTAGACAAATTAACATCTCAAATGAAAATATCACAGAGTTTTACAGTACATTCATGCATAAACTTAACACTTTCCACACGGCCGGCGTCTGCAGACGACATTCCAAAATTTCACAAAATGTTACAAAAATGTCAAAATTATTGAATTTTATTACCATATTTGGAATCACCATGAGAAATGCATTGAAATAAGTACAAACATGCCTAGTAATGGTTCTTGAGATAGACTTTGAAAGTTGAGAAATGTTTCTGGAAAAAATCTGTTTTGTATGGTAAAACTAATAGCCGCGTGGAAAGTGTTAAGCGACAGTTACAAGCTATTAGACATGATCAGTTAGTCACTTACCTAAACGTAGCATTTCCCAAGTGAACAGCATCACGTATAAGGCAGAGAGACAGACATGGAAATGAAAATAAGACAAAATGACAGACTGGTTACTTGTTGTGATTTCCCATGGCGCTCATTTAGAGGCTATATAAATGGCTACATCATGCATGCCACATAGTGTAGATATTATTGGCAGTATCAATGTTTGTCCATTATTTCTATGTAGCGTTGATACATTAATGGTAAAAACGTCTCAAATCGGCATAGGGTAAATATTCCGAGGATCAATGTATTTATCTGGCAATTAATGTCTGTTATTTCTATAACATGGGAATACATTTTTACTACACATCTAAAAATCAGAACATATTATATATACACATTTATCATACCACTCAGTCCATTACAAATATCTAAAAGATAAATATATCACAATTTCAACATTTCACATAATGTTTCAAAAATGTTGAGATTATTGAATTTCATCACCATATTTGGAATCACCATGAGAAATGCATTAAAATAAGTACAGTAATTCTTGAGATAGACTTTGAAAGTTGGAAAAGGTTTCTGAAAAATCTGTCTTGTATGGTAAATCTAAAATCCAGGGTTAGCGCGATATATTTGATATTCTGTAGGTAATCTTTTTATTCACAACTGTCATGTTATAGTAGCCCCCTCCCCCCAAATATTCCCGGGTTAGCGATATATTTGATATTCTGTAGGTAATCTATTTATTCACAGACTGTCATGCAATAGTACCCCTCCCCAAATGTGACCCATCACATCAAAATGGACATGTTGGAGGCCCGGTCAAATCTGAGTTATTGGTATGATTTAAAAGAGCGCATGTTAAGCTTTGAAATGATACCATGTTGAAGGTAATCTCAAGATATGATTTGAAGAAGCATTTTTTTTTCCTATTATTTTCTTTATATTTCACCAAATATATTGACCTCTCAAAACTGTATTTGCCGACAACATGTCCTTTTTGATTCGACTTGTCACAAATATTCTGTAGGTAATCTTTTTATTCACAAAGTGTCATATGCAATGGTGTGTCCCTCCCCCCGGAAATATTATGTAGGTAATCTTCATATTCACCGTGTCATGCAATATCGGAAGGGAAAAGAATCATAATGACATTTGTATCACGTTATCAAGGATGGATGATTTACATGCTGCTTTATGATGATACGAATTGCACGCATTGCATAGTGAGTTTAACTACAACTAGTAATATGTCGTTATGGCACAGAGTCGATTCATCATTGCGTTTTTATTAAAACACTTAGAATGAAGGAATTAGTGAAGGCTTCACGCATCAGCAGATTTATAGCCCTGCCGCGCGCGTGATAAAGTTCATTTGATCGGGATCAAGTCACATTGCCTGATGCTGGGATTCATGAGAACACTATAAAACTGGTCATTTTCATGCTTTGCCGGTTTTCAGCCATTTCGCTTGTTTTTAAATTTGTGATTTGAAAGTTCGTTACATAGACTTATACACAAATAAACATGTTGACATGTTTTATTTCCGTGGTAGCTGCTTAGCCCGAAAAGCGCAAAAATGAATGTAGCGCGAAAATGTCCACGTTTACAGTATCGTGAGATCATGAATGATATTATAGGATACAAAATGTTGGAGTAAACTTTGTGTTATAATAACATGCAGATATGTCTTATTGCTTTTCTTGTTTCTGTTTCTGCCTTCAAGAAGGCACTTAAGACATTTTTGTTTCCAAACTAATTGCTTCTTATATTATTGTGTCTATAAATTATTATTCTTATGCTATTTTGTATCTTTATAAGCGCTTTGAGCCTCCGAGGAATGGCGCATCACAAATACTTATTGTAAGGACAGGGATTTTGCGCTTTTTAAAAACACTAAAAGTGCTGCTTGATTTGGGGAAAAGTGCTTTTTGGAGCAAAATGTGCTTTTTTAGTTAAAAGGTGCTTTTTTTAGTTAAAAGGTGCTTTTTTCACCAAAATTATGCCATATGCGTTTAAAATAAATCCAAAAGCGTGATTATATTGCATGTTTCCATGTTGACATATTTCTTTTTTCGTTGTCAAAGCCATCATTTTTCATTCAAAACTACATTCAAACTATACTAAGTATATACTATTGTATGTGATAGAACATTTCAAATGGCTGGCTTAATAGTGAAACTTATCAGGAAGCAGGTAGAACTCATTGACAGACCCTCATAGTCGTTTTATATGGAAGGAATGCATCACAGTTCATGGACAATCTAGCCCGGGGTATGGCGAAGTAGTTTTCAAGTTTTACATTCAATAAATATCCACTTTAGAGTTTCTTACAGTACATGCATGGTCGATTTCAAATTAATGTCTATCTGATATTGTATTACTACTAATGGTGTTATTTTCATAACCCCGTAACACATAACGATAAAAATGCAATACATTAGGTCTAAAAGAAAGTTGTTTGGTGTGGTTGTCATCCATTTCCTTGTCTCAATTTGTCATCAGATTTGGCATCTGATTTTTTTTTAAATATATTGTGCAAAAACATCTCCTCATTCCAAAAATCAATAAGACCTAAAAAAGTAAAATGCATTTGGCATCTTACTATTGCCTGCTATCACAATATTTTTAAATTGTCCAGGTAGGTAAATGTTGTTGATAAACAAATCATATATTTTAATTGAAAATCAACGGTGCCTAAAACACTTTCACACTATCCAGGGCACAGCACTTTATCTGTTTTGGAATGGTTCTTTGGTACAATATGTAAAGATGTTCCCACTAATGGATTTGAACCTCCGAGCAATACACTGGCTGAATGTGCACTGCTGTTGATGCGCAATCCAAATATCTCAACCTACATCCTAAATCCGGGGGAGGGGCAGTCAGGTATAATGTTGTAATCATCCGCATGAACGGAAAAAAACGGATTAAGGGTGCTTTTTATCCACAACGCGGGCCCGTGCTAAGGGTATTAAAATCACCAATTTCAGAGAGGGCGTCTTTTTTAACCTGACTCCGGGCCAAGGGTTGCTTGGGACGATAGTCATGGGTCATCAATGTAAAAATAGCTCAAAATGGTTAGGCCTATTCATATATTTATTTCAGTTTAACATCTTGAGGACCTGTATCTCTTTGCTATGAGAATGATTCATCGAGCTATAATCCTTGTTAAGGGTCACATTTTCCTTCTTTAATATTATGCGTTAAGGGTAGTTTTTGAGAATGGATTCACACGAACGATAACATCTTTTATACATGAATGCCCCCTCCCCTGCCTGAATCATGGGCAACATAGCGGGAATACCATCAAATTAAGATTTGGAATGCAGCAATATGATATAAGCGTCGCATAAAATATTAGGTTACCTCAGTAACAGATAGATGTTTCAGATAGGTACCCAAGCCACTTGAATTGTTGAACATGTCATCTTTCTGGGGATTTAATAATTCAGGATTTTTAACACCTGGACTCGGAATATTCCTGAGTGGGTAGACTGAATCGGATGAATAATATATCCTATTTCGATATTAGCTCGGGACATGACATACATTTGGAGAAATATATATATGTGGTGTGTGAAGCATTCCATTCCATCCAATCAAGTTATTTTCACATTTTACTACTAGTGCTGTTTGGGCATGAGGCATGTCGCCATCACTCACATCCCAACATGTCAACATACTTTCCACATCCATGAGTTCGACAAAAAAACACAATGAACTTACTGAAAATCAGGACTGACGAATGCCAAACCTGTCCACATCCATCTACTAAAACACCAATACATTAACAGCTATATAAAAAGGCCAAATAATGTAATACTTTGTCTCATCGACCCGCACGCATTGCATTTAAAATGAGCTTTCGCGCGTAGCGCTATGCGCGGCAGCCTTTTTAAAAAAAAAAATTCAACTAGTTTGTTTCGGCAATACTCGCCAACTTTGTGACTGACAACACACAATTAACTAACTTTGTAAAGTTAAAAGATAAAAAGAACACAAGTGTAAAATGTGCATTGATCATGTCTGATTACTTTTATTAAAAAAACGGCAAAAGCAAACTATTGAATATATTTGGATTTTTATGAAATTTAAAAAATTAAGAATAAATCGCATAGGACATAGCTCTTTTATGTAAAAAAAATAACTAAGCACAGCACATATAATTTGTTTTGCCTAATGAATGATAAAGTTGGTTGAGGAATTAAACTCGGGATTCCTGCGTGGAAGCACTAGAGCGTGGCCACTATGGTACATTAGATTAACTGTTTTGACAAAGTCATTGATAAAGATATATTTAGTATAGTATGTAGTTTCTCAAGCATTACACTTCTTGCAGGTTGCTGATACATACATCTTTCAAAATATTAAAATAATGGATCAATTTACTATTTTAAAACAATGGGAATTGTTCATTCGGACACCAGCTTTTTGTGAGTGCTGTTCAATCTCCAATCGCGTCAGGGCTGTGAGGATTGAGTGCAAAATGTCGCAAGGTGTACGTGGTCTACCCGCTAGTCATAAGGGTCGCTAGTCATATCGGGTTTTTTTTCCTATTCCATGAATGAGCTAGTCATAAAAGTATCTTAGGTTTAGGGTAGGGTTAGGGTAGGTTTAGGGTTAGGTTTAGGGTTAGGTTTAGGGATAGGTTTAGGGTAGGGTATGGTTAGGGTTAGGGTTAGGGTTAGGGTTAGGGTTTATGACTAGTGACCCTTATGACTAGTGACCCTTATGACTAGCGATCATTATGACTAGCGAGTTTGACGCAGGTGTACGATGGTTCAATGTTTAAAATGGTTACAGGCCAAAATGCTATTCAATGCGGGAAGATCATTCGCAGCTGTGGGCCAATCCATGCTCATGATGCAATAACACAGTGGTCATATACTAGTACAGTATGATTATATAAGCCATTTCTTAGGCAGGTCAGGAGGTGTATCAATACATCTAACCGCTAATTTATGTAGTGCAAATTCCTTTGACATGCATAGATTTCCGCATATCTATGCATTTTTATGTATGTTCCAATGCTATAAAAGTGATTTTCGGACAGTTTTAAACCACTACCGGTCGTTGCGATTCGCTGGGGGACACAATTTTGATTTGATTTTTTGTCATTTTCGAAAATAACATCAATAAATAAATGGTGACGCTATACAAGCACAGTTAGACGATTTCAGGGATGTTTTCCAAACTCATTTATGTTGACATTGTGATAAAATTATATCAATATGTCGACATGAAAAAAATGTCCAGACGACAGCATTACTTATTACGCTTGTCAAGTTAGGAATACATTGGTCGTACAGAAGAAGGTAGAAAAAGCTTCCCACAATCATCATTTATAATAGAGGCAAATTTGGATGATGAAACCACACACACAAATTTGCAACTAAATTAGTATACTAAACTGGTTAAAGCTTTAGATTACTGCAAACGTGGTAATTTTCGAAAAGGTTTTATATTTAAGAATTCCGCGAGTGGACATGAAAATGCGAAAATATAATCACACAAAAATATCAATTTACAATGAAGTTACATTATAATTAATGTACATACCACAAAATTAAAGTCTACATGTAGCACGTTTTCCAAAAACTACAAAATCGCAAAAATATCTGTATGCAAAAATAACCACTTATACAATGGTTATATATCACAACCTAACGGAAGCAAAAATACACTTTTTTGATTCCTAATACCAGATGCGATAACACGACAATAGCTATCAAATTATCCCTCAAATATCCATTATATTATATAAAGGGTTTGATCGTTGATATGTGCACACAAATTGTACATTTTTGAAGTGTTAGAGCCTTGAGAAAATCATACCATACACATAATTATGGAATTCACAGCTAACTTAAAGCTCAATTAATAGCATTTTTGTAAAAAAACAGATTATTTGATAGAGCAGTACATCACAACTGGTATACTGTATACTGGTCATTTTCGCGAAGGTTTTAATTTTCGTGAATTTCGCGAGCAGACATAAAAACGTGAAAATATAATCATGTGAAAATATCATTTTGCAATACAGTTAATGTACATACCACAACATTAAAGTCTTGCGCATTTTACTATAAAATCGCCAACATATCTGTACACGTCACAAAAGTAACCACTTATTATACAGCATTTGAAATTGCATAATTTGATTTGGTAAAACCTCTAGACAAATGGATGGTAAACAACATTTGCAGCGCCTATAAGACCAAATAAAAATGCTTGATTGTCCATAGATCACTTTTAAAAGTTGGGTAGGTCGGTCGGGAAAAGTGTTTTTGTTTTTTGTTTTGTGTTTCTCACTTGCCCTTTTTCAGGTACCAAAAGTAAAATGAGATGTACTTGTTGTGGTAACCAAAACGGGGAACAAACAAAATCTTTAATATTTTGATGGGTATTTTTATTTTCTGAACACTTAACACTTGCCTAATATATACTTGTAAAATGCTTGTTGTAATTCCTCAATTTGTTTTCAAAAATGTCCCAAATATATTTCAGCAAATATATTTCTTCTTTTTTCTTTGATTTGAAGCTTGGTTTATCAAAAATAATGGAATAATTCTGTTACACCCTTCACAGATGTATTCATAGTGCATGCTTTTCAAGAACGACGCATACTACCGATGGAGGTGTGTAGGGTATAACAGAATTATGCCAAAATAATTCTGTCAATTTTGTTCTTGGTTTACTCCTTCAACTGGTTAAAAATTATGCATTTTACGAATGATTTAAATATAGATTTAGCAGACTTATGATGACCAAGACGATTTGTGACGTCAAATCTTTTCCAAGAAAGTGGTTACATTTTAAGAGAGTTTTATATCAAAATTAATCTTCTAAAACCTCAGTCCATGTCAGGAACACTTAAATTAAACCCAAAACAGGGGGGAAATAGTTGCCCACAAACATCCTGTGCTAAGCCGGGTCAAATGCCTACTGCTCCTTTAAAATAACACGACCAAGCAGAAATGTACATGTAAGGGGTCAGTGGTTATGATTCAGGCTTCATTCAAAACAGCTGTTTTCTCAGCAGCATTTACTTACCGGTAACCGGTGCCCGGGAATCAATCTTTATTTTTCTCACCATGCTCACAATTTAACTGATTCAAAAGTGTTGGCATTATTCTAAATTACCTATCCTTCATACCTTGTGTGTTAATTGCACTTTATACAATGAATATATAAATAATTGTGTTATGAATGGTAGTAGAATCACTACCAAATTTTGACTTAAATTTTACAATTTGTAACAAAATAAATAACAAAAGAAGGTTTATATTTGTCACAATTAGAATGGATTTTTTATCGATGAAACATTACCAACTCTAATTTTAGTCAAATTCAGAGTGTTTATGAGTTATCTCTTTATGGTTCTGAAAATCTAGGTTATATGGATTATTTTTGTACCAAAATATCAATTTGCCCAAAAGTTACGGCCTTCTGGCGCTCAACCCTCGAATTAATGCTCAGGTGTTGTGCAATAATGCAACAGGCTGTCACGTTCCCTTTCATCATCTTCATACAGTGTAAGTAATAATACTATTGTGCAAAAACTAAAAACTAACCTCCGGTATTGAAAAGGTCATCAGATTTGTATTGCAGTTTAACTGTAAATTACTACATTATTGTCTGGAATTAGTCGGAGTCAACTGGAAATTATTGTCTGGAATTTAACTATGGCTCATTTAGCAGGAATAAGTGGGGAAATAGGTAAAATGGAGCGAGCGATAGGAAGGGATTACAACTATCTATCTCGTATTCAGGCATGATATTCATATCAAGTGAAAAAATCTGAAATTACCTGAAATATTAAAAAACAGCAGACTATTGTGCTAAATTGCCTAAAATGTGGCTAAATAAATGTAAATTGAGGGAAAAATATCTACTTTTGAAAGTTAAAATATATACTTTCCGATTTTTATCTACACAATGTCATGCCTGCATATTACAACTATCTATCTCGTAGTAATATTATCAACATTAATTCAAATTCATGAATATCGACCGACCTACCGTACCTGAGAGGTCTGTTTGGCTGTAGAAGGGGGGGGGGGGGGGGGGGGGGGGGGGGGGGGGGGGGTCATCACCATATCAATTCATGAAGCCTCATGAAATGTAGTAAAGAAAGCAAATTTGTGTGAAAACTGATGAATCCCAAAAGTGCAATAGTTATTGTAGTTTTTCGACCTAATTACAAGTACACTTACGGGTTAATAATGGGAAGTCTGGTGATTACACTATCATTTATTGAATGATTTCTTTTGAAAAGTTGTTACTAAACCACGGAAGTAATTAAGCAGAGCCCCCATACTTGGACCACTTACGTGCACATGGAGGATGCAGCCCTCAAGGTGGCGAATAAAATTATGTCAATACTGGTCGAGTCATTATTTGTTGCGGCTTTCTTGTTTTGTTTCAAATGCCGCCCTCTTGAGAACATTGGGCAGTTTCGTACTAGCCACGAGTTAAGCTTAAAACTGTGACTAACTTAAAGGTAGATGACCCGATTTTCAACTTGATGTTTTCTATTCTACATGAAAGGTCATCCTTAAAAAAGTTGTGTTCCAAAATTTGAGTTGCATAGCTCTAATGGTTCTTATTTTAGACGCGCAAGATGCTGTGAACTGTACCCATTGAGTAGTACACAAACTATATCGGTGGTAACCACCATTCGCGGTAATTCGACGTTATTTCATCGATTTCTCCGTAATTATACCGATTTAGGCCGTCAAATTTCAGTATGATGATGAGAAAAATACGAGCTTTCATATGATATGAAAATCTCCGTATGTTTGAAATAATTCTGTGTTACGAAAATGTGATCGGGTCATCTACCTTTAACTTGTGTCTAAATTAAACGCAAGTTTATCTCTTGTTCCAAGAGTGGTCGTGCGTTCACTGTATATGGGTATTAAATTTGTTGTGGCCCAAAAGGGTTAGAATAGATATTGACTGAATTCCTCAAATGCACGTGTATTTTTAAGACTACATAATCTGCACGTCAGCTTGCACCACGGTTGAGTAATCATTCAAGGCATAAATACAGTTGAACATGTGTTAAACTTTTCAATGTGTTTAAAGACAAAGTTAAATTTGTGTTTAGCTAAAACCGTGTTTAACTATGTACAAGAATACAGACCATTATGTGTAATTAGGTTAGAAAGGGTCCGGGGGTACTCGGATATGTTTGGTAGGGATATGCTGCCAGCAAAATAAAAATTGACCCAAACAGTTACAAATTTCAGGGGGAAATGGACTCATATGTTTACCAAAACCCATAATTTTCCTATATATTTGACAAATGTTGTGAAAATGTTGGCGAAAAAAGAGCAAAATTAAGGATTTATTTTAGACCCATAAATGTACAAAAAATGGCTTTGAAAGGGGTCATCTATTTACCAGAGGGTGAAAAATGGGACCCTTTTTGGTGGCACATCCCCGTAACCTCATATCCACTAAGTTCCCCCTCCGGGAAAGGGGGTTCACGATGGATTTTTTTTTTTTTTTTTTTGGAAAAGAAAAACATTACCATTTTTTGAAATTTTTAATTAATTTCACAAATGATTGAAATTCATCAAGCACTTAACGGAAATTTTGAAATAACAAAAAAAAGTGACTGACCGACACTACCTTAGAGGTCCGTTTGCCCGTAGAACAGGACAAGTCTTTTACCATTGCCTAGAGTTTACAAAATGCACCGATAGCTGGGAAGAATATAATCTTCAATATAATACATAAAATACTATCAAATCAGACATTTTCGAGAGTTTAAATATTTCACGAATCAGTAATACTGGCCTAATTCACAGCATGAACATTTTGCGAATGTAGACTTCAGAGTTACATAGTATAACTTTGCAATGCACTGCTACAAGGTAAATTGGAAATATTTTCGAAATGAAATTTTCGTGAGTAAGTGCTCCTCGTGAAATTAGCGAAATTTAAATGCATGCAAATATTTTCTGGTTTTAATACAGTATATATGAAATATAATATCAGTTTGCAAGAGCAAGATGTGTTTTGAAGTAGACCTAGATTCAAAGATAGTTAAGTGTGTACTTGTGTAGGGAATGCAAGAACAAAAGTTGCTTAAATAGGTAGAGAATTATTGACCAAAAAAGCTTGGAGATATGAACCATTTTTCAGGCTATATGGATGGAATTCTGTATACCGATTTTCATTTTTCTGTTCCTTCCGATAAATAAAGGAGTGTTTCATTTAAAAATTGTCAAATTCTAAATCAAAGTGTTTCGTGAAATTATCTTGATAAAAAAGATACATGTGGTAATTTGAAAAACTACCCAACAAAAGAAGTTGAAACAAATCATAGTTTTGTTGGCCACAGTATTTGGAGTGCTAGCAATATGATACCAATATGTAACAAACCAAGCACTTGATATTTAAACATTTAGATCTTAGGCTAGTAAGTTGCCTAGTGGTTAGAAGTGTCTCTGTTGTTTTTCTAGTATCTAGTGTTTGAAGGCAAAAATTATAATATATTCTTAAGGAATATTTATATTAGGAGTTTATAATATGGACATGGGACCACCCCGTGCACACCGTTTAAGAGGAATCTCCAATGATATGTAATACAACTAGTGGCTGAAGGGTAGGTTTCATCCCATTGGAGCACTAACATAAACGCTACATTGCAGGAGAAACTACATGCTCAGAACTAGTTTGCAGATTTACGTGAACCTCCAATCCCCAATTTAGACAACACATTGAAATGCTTTGCCGTTAAGTCTGTTGCCGCGAAAGGTATCCAGTGTAGTAAGTCAGGTTAAAATGATTTATTACTGGACACCTTAAACATAACAGCCCTGAGAGCAACAAACTACTACTTGTGGCACGATCAGACAGGCTGTCATATTCGAAAGAAAATCTTAAATTTTTGAAACCGATTCTGTAGCTTGCTAATGTAGGAGCGTGATTCCAAGCTGACAACCCTGGGTTCGATTCCAGAGGCCGGCGGAATCGGTCTTTCACCCATCCTTTGACCCATATTTCTCCCCTAATAGTTTTATTCCCAAAACCACACCTAGGGGATTGATTAGGCCATGGGAATTGAACCCGGGTCGGGTGACAGGCGACATATACCACCACTCGGCCACGGGGGGAGGGCTTCACAGGCTAAAAAATCGGAGACCATATAATCCCGTATTTTAGTGCTACATGAGATAGAACTTGTGCGCACGCAAGCCAAGTGGTGCTGGCCGTGTTGTTTCTGTGTTACGCAGTAGGGTTAGGGTTATGGCATGGATACTGGCTTTTAGTAGAGTCCGGATTCAATCAGCGAGCCAAGAACAATAATTGTGCCATTTCAGAATCAATGGGATATATGCAAAGCAAGCAAAGGATACACTTAAGGATGTAGAGTCATGTATGACTTCCTAGTCTTTGTTTATCAGCGCAATACAATTGAATTTCGGGTAAACATATTATACATGTATCTGTTTCCTTATGTAAAACACCTTTTCTAGTCTACGAATAGATCAATCGCAATATTTTGGGCCAAAAAGTCTTTTGCTTTCGATATCATTGACAGTGCCCAATAGCTCATCTCTGTATCGGGTAATCAGAACCCCAAATATATGTGTGTTACACAAGGGTCAAGTTCTAACATCGACTTTGCACACTAAACCGAATTCTAGGGGAGGGATTCAATATTTATAATTTCTCATTAGAAAAAACTGTGTAAATAATATAACTTTTTATTTATAACTAAGGTATGAGTTAGGTTCATAAATCACATTCGTATCATTTTCCCATTTCGTTCATTGACACAATTAAAAGTTATGTCTAATTTATAAGAATAACTCTTAATTCGCATCATTATTAGGAAATCGTATACAATTTGATTGAAGTACTACAGGCTTATGTGCCTCCTTCATCCATACACCTGAAAAGTTGGAATGATCTACCAATATTTATTAGATAGTCTGTTTCTGTTATTGCCTTCAAGGAGGCACTTAAGACTCTTTGAGCCTCCAGAGAATGGTGCATCATAGAAACTTGTTGTATGTTGTTAGCACTGGTATCGTGCCTACCCAATAGCCCGAATATATGACCATGTGAACATACGTAGTAGTGGACCCGCTCATGCCCTGCTCTACTCGTCAGGTACGCTCGGCCGTCTGCGCAGGGGCGAGGGTTTTCGGCCTGGCTTGGTGGGATCTTTACCTAGATCTAGTATGTTGTATGTACTTGGTAAAGAATCTAGACAAATTAATGCCAACCATCTCCATAGAAAGTCAGTTATGTCTATCGGTTGGAATTGTTGTTATCAGAACATTGGCATCCCACACATAGATAGATGCCTGTCTGAGGACAATGTACAGACAGTCAAAAGTGAAAGAGGGGCGGTTGAAGTCTAGACAAAATGGGTGATCGAACTCAGCACAATGACTATCCAATTCTCTTAAACAATGCAACAAAATTCAATGACACCACTTTGTTTTAAGGAATTGAGTTGATAAAATTAATAATAAATAAATAAATAAATAAAAAGCAACTACCTTTCCAAATGGTTTAACTTATATTTCACTCTGCATCGCATTGAGCAGTCAGCAAGATAATAAATAGATACATAAATAGATAAATAGATAGATAAATAGATAAATAGATAAATAGATAAATAGATAAATAGATAAATAGATAAATAGATAAATAGATAAATAGATAAATAGATAAAAAGATAAAAAAATAAATAAATAAATAAATAAATAAATAAATAAATAAATAAATAAATAAATAAATAAATAAATAAATAAATAAATAAATAAATAAATAAATAAATAAATAAATAAATAAATAAATAAATAAATAAATAAATAAATAAATAAATAAATAAATAAATAAATAAATAAATAAATAAATAAATAAATAAATAAATAAATAAATAAATAAATAAATAAATAAATAAATAAATAAATAAATAAATAAATAAATAAATAAATAAATAAATAAATAAATAAATCAATAAATAAATAAATCAATCAATCAATCAATCAATCAATCAATCAATCAATCAATCAATCAATCAATCAATCAATCAATCAATCAATCAATCAATCAATAAATAAATAAATAAATAAAAACATTAATTAATTAATTAATACATTAATTACTTAAGTTAATTATTTAATTAATAGATGGATACATTTAGCCATAAATAAATAAATAATTGAGGTGGGGGGGGAATTAATCAATCAAAATTATTGTTTTAATGACCACAATTTGAGCCTAGGCTATGTGCAAGGGGTACAAAAATCATTTAGATTACAAATTGTGCAATTGCTTCTCAATCTAATTGGTTTACTCCCAAAGTTTCTTGTTTTGTTCAAGCAGAGAAAACAGCAACCGATATTATTATACCACAGTCACACTAATCAATCAACACAATTGGTATTTCTTAACACAGTCTTACCTGACATCTCTGTAGCTTTTCACAGTTTTTAAAATTATTGGTTTCCAATTCTGTCAATTCCAGGGTTTGACACTCAATCGTCAGGGTCTGTCAATCATTGCATACACTTATAAATACAGCATAATATAGCATAGTACGTTTCGATGCACAGAATTATTTATTTTCTAAATGACAAGTTCTCACTAATAACGTACATCCCTACTACATTGAAAAATATGAACCTAAAAGATTGACAGAGCTCAGCAACCTAAAGTACATGTATTTCTCAAGGTTGACTGTAAAACTAACAATGCACAGAATCGCTCATCAGGATTGCTTAATAACAATTGATTTCTAGACACATTGATCGGTGATTTACTCACTGGATTCGCCCTGATAGATGCACTCATTATATTGTAGTTTATCAATTTATTTTATTGATCAATGACCTGTGATCAGTTTTATGGGTTTTCCGCTTAATGTCAAAACACAAATGTTCTGGGTGAAATTGATGCAAGCAAGTAAAACTGATCGCATATGGCGACGAGAAAAGAAAAACTCTATTCTACGGGCAAGTTTCAACATTGTTTTAAACAAATTTGTCGCCTTTTTTATAAGGCCACTCTGAAGTCAATGTCTTATGGAAACAAAGATACCCAGACCATCAGGTGTTGAGGAAATTTTTTAAAGTTGACGAAGATCCAGGGAGGGGCACCAACCAATGCCTAAACCTCAATCAAAAGGGCATGCCATGATCTCAAGACAGGTGACCTCAATAGCCTTAATAATTTGCACCATTCAGAAATGCACTGTGTTATCCCATCACTTTCAGCTTATGTGTGAGATGGGTTTTTTAGCAGGTGGGGTGGGAAGAGGTGGAAGGTGAAGTAAGAAATATGAACACTTTTGCCTCATAACCCTACCCAATTTTGGGCTTTTGTTTCTCTTTTTAAAAATTAGCTCAGAAAGGGGGAAAGAAAAGAAAGTGGGCCAAATGGTACACACACCACCTTTTCTGTCCTTATTTGTCCTGTGTTTCGCCCCTGTTAGCTTGATTGCCACAACCCCCCCCCCCCCTGAATGCATTAGGTTTTTTCCCCATTTTTTAAAACATCTGTTTAGCAAGAATATGTCAATGCTTTTATCATTTATACATGTAGTATGAAATACCCGGCCATTTTCTGTTCTGTGATTAGGTTATGTATGGGTCGTGTTACATGGTAGCGATCAATATGTTTCAACAGACCCTCCTGTACGTACCTCTTCGTCACTGCTCATATTTTCCGATGAATCCTGAGGAAGAACTCCCATGTGGGTGGGGCAGTGTTTAGCCTGGACCCAGCCAACAGCTAGCGACTTCGCCCTAGCTGATGATGGCAGGTATCCACCGGCATAGCCATAGTAAAAATCCAGTTTATTCAATAAAATATTCAGAGAGAGAGTAAAGATCCAACTGTGCTGAATTCAGGCGCACACCACCAAGTTATTACACAAGCTCTGTGTATTAATTAAGATCCCCACGGCGTGTTGTGCGACTCTTAGCAGTATTTACCTGCAGTGATACATGTGTCTTTTTCAATAGATGATGATGACCAAGAAACGACACCGGTAGAGATATCAAACACGTTGACAGATTCCAGTCGTGTTAACGAGCAGGGATCGTGTTTCAGTGGTGGTAATAGAATTGTGAAATCGGCATTCAGTCAGTTTAGGATGCCGGTCGGTTGGCCTGTCAGTTTAATAACCGACGAGTGAGGACAGCTCCTTTATTTGATTTAGGAAGCTGCTGTAGCTAGCTGCTGCTTAGCAAAAACTAACTACACTACGCTCACTTTACTGTTGATCACTAGGGCCAATGTTAACTGTCACTGGGCCAATCTATAGCAGTGAATAGAAATCCACATCACACACAAACTAAGTATTGACTTTATATCACAATGCTGGCATATGACTTGCGCATTATTCCATCCGGCTCCCCCAGTATCTCTCACCAGGTACTTTATAATCCAAATATCGTTAAATGGTTCCTTTCGCTTTTATGTAAAGATGTGCCATTGTACAGTGTATGCATTCTGATATAATGTGAAGGTTTATCCAGCAGCGATATCATAGCAACCCAGTCCACTTTAGTTTTTGTACTCAAATCAGAGTACACACTTGCATACATATATGCACAGTGCTGCTGACTGGGCCCACAGCCAGGTGAGAGCTAATGTAGTAGTAGTGGTTGATACAAGCCAAGCTCAGGGCAGCACGTATACAATTTACAAAGGTATTGTACATGTGTGACCCATCATAGATTGGCAATATAATAATAGTGAAAACACGACAGACGCAATAACATAAGAATCATCAAGTTTATCCACCGTGTGCTGGCTGCACGTCACATGAAGATAGTCACTGTGTTGGGTTCAGTCACCATGTAAAGTTCGGCACAAACATAAAACCTTTAGCATTCATAGATTGTCAGACACGCATGATTAGCCTCTTTAGATTACCCACTGAAGGTTGAATAAAATAAAATCATAGTGATCATATTGTGCACCGTGCATAATCAGGTTGATGGCAGATAGATAGCTTATAGCTACTATCACTCACTAGACCCAAATATCTCTTTTATCAACAGGTCTAACTAGATAACAGAATCGCACAGGCTCCTGATGTGAGATGACCAGCTTAATATCCGATCTAGCATGCTGACCCGACTCCATCCAAAATATACATTATACACATCCCCTATCTGCAATAGCTGTAATGCATAGCTAACTAACAGATATGTCAATACACAGACACATGTAAAGTGAACAATCTAGCCAGCGAACGAGCTAGCTTCTGGCATGGCAGTCAGTACCGTTCTTTGACCAGTTTGGTTTGTACAGTATTTATGGTTTGTAACAGGCCTAACCTAACTACTGATCGACACCTTGACCTTTGCATATCATTTCCACACAGAGTCAGTCAGTTGCAATGTATTATAAGGGCATATACAATACAGCATATACACACAAGTTACACAACCGGTATTCTTCGCTTCATTGGCCAGTGTTTTTGTTATGGTCCACTTCAACTATCAGCAATACTGCATGCAATTGTATTATTGTTGCCAAAAAAAATATTGACAAAAAAAATTGACAACAAAATATTGACATCAAAATTTAGACGGGGAAAGTAGAGAAGGCCGGGGAAAGTAGAGTAGGCCGCGCTCTTCATCTTTCAATGGAAGTGCATCTTTTTTATTTACCAATGTGCTTGGCAGCAAATGAACCCTGGCAAGTTATGTCAACTGTGTGCTAACCGAAAGACATGGTGAGGCTAATGGGGGAAAAACTGGTTCTTCAGATAGACATATTTAAATTGTGTTCTTACTTCATATTCAATTCAATTTCATTTAATCCATAACCAAATCCAGGGAAATCTGTAACTCCTGAAAAGGTGAGTGACACCAGATCGCTTTAAAGGGGCACTGAGAAATACGTATTGGAGTGTGCCCTCACTTTTTCTGGAAATTAGGGTTTTTCACCTGTTATAATGGTAATACTTGGGCATAAACCTTTTTTCTTTTTTTTCCCTTTTTTTTCTTTTTCTTTTTTGTTGTTGCATAAACTAACTACCATAGGAAACCGTTAATCTTAATTTGACCGTCTATTGTGTAAAATTTCACAATTTGGTCATTTCGATGTAGATGACACCGTAATTATCATACTATTCCAAAAATAAATTGCATCAACCTAATTTCTATCTAGCACCATCATTCAACCCTTTTCCCATAAATTATTACACTTCAGGGTTGTTCCTACGTACCTTATCTATTGCAACAATTTGTTTCTTCCAGATTTATTTTTTCTCTGCAATCTCTTAGTGCCCCGTAAGTTTTACCCATCATAAGTGAGGTTTTGATAATTAGAAAAAATGCATATTCTCCTCATCACCCTTCTAAAAGGTTAGGCCTGAGAAAGTCTCCGTTAAATTTTACTGACGAAAAAGTAGATAATTATCCCCAAAAGTGGTTGACCGCCCAAAAGTGTACATACATGTAAGTGGATTTTGCTTCTTTCATTAGAACCAGGGCTCAAAATAAACGGGGGAAAGGAGCATTTAGCCCTTAGCCCTCAGTTTTTACGAAATAGCCCCTGGGAAATGTTGGCCTATGGTAAAATGTACTGAAAGGGCCATTTTTGGGCAGATTTGGCTCAAAATAGTCCTTGTAGCCAAACAAGTATTTTAACCCCTGATACGAACCCCTGCAGCAATTTCACCATTTTGGAATTATGACTAAATTTATAATGTGCTTTCATATTTAATGGTAAACAGTTAGTGAAAAATGTTGGCTGAAATTGTGTCACCCAAGTTATTTGACTATTTATTTTTGCGAATTGCCATTGAATTGTTCTCTAACGTTTGTATTTATGCAGTGGCTCCTTGTAGGTGAAAATTAACGTAGTGTGAAAATGCCACATTTAAAGCTATCTATTCTATTGTGTGTGAGTGCCCATGCAAATCTGTCTGTGACTATATCATCAATATTAGTAATCAAAATAATAGTAGGTAACAGGTTTGCTGGGTTAAAACTTTGACCTCTATACGCAAAAAAGAAGAAGTTGTGTTCCTCCCTGCAACCGACTCCAGAATCTCAAAAATTAGGGTCACATTTTTTTTTTTTTTTAAAGATTTAATTACCCCAAATTGTCAAAATATTAATATTTTTTGCTTGAAATGAATAAGTTTTCTTGAATAAATAAGTTTTCAACTATTATCACAATTGAAAACTGACATTTACCAATTTTGTCTTGCCGTGAACCACTGTCTGTTGGTAATATTTGTAACCAAAAAAAAGAAGGGGGGGGGAAAAAGGAGAATAGACCAAGCGACCCGACTTCAAATTCAAGATGTGTGGCACTTGAGGGCAACACAACATCTTTTTTTGCCATATGAATGAATATCCATGTTCAAAAATTGGTTATCATTTTCATTATCAATTGTAAGCTACAGCTTTACAATTGGAAATCTAACAACCAAATTCCTAGGGTCATTAATATTATTGACTGTTATTTTGAAATGTTGATTTGTTTGTGGGGGGCACTCATGTATAAAAGTTGTAATCATCTGTGTAAATGCACTCTCAAACACTACCCTTAATGATGTTAATGCGGACTCTCAAAGAAGGAAACAGTTTTAGGATAAAGGTCCTCAAGACAGAGTATACGTCTGAAAAGAACGTGAAGCAATTGTGTGATTCAGTTTTGTTAGTAATAGCCTACTATCATGATCGAACACCACTTTTTGGTGTACTATATTTCCGTAAGCGTACACCTATTAATTTGAGATGTTATGGTAATAAATAAGAAATTAATGGTTGTGCGAATGAAATATTCACTTTGGAGCTCATTAAATATGACAGTAAATGGCCCTGTATACCAAGCCGCCCTTGTTGTTAATTGACCTGGTATTAATGGAGGAATGGTAGTATCTGGCACAGACTTAGCTATTACACTTAATATATAGTATATAGATGATGATACAAGTAAATGTTGTTCCATGAGTGCCCGTGAGGGCACGAATGGAACAATTTATTTGTACGCCTACCCATCCAATAGTCCCACTGTGTCAAACTTAATTAATGAGGGCTCACCAAGTTGTTATGATTTCATTACTTGTTATGGTTTCTAAACACCATAACTCAAATATTGTGACATACCTGTCCACAAGGACACCACCAAAAATGATAGGTCTAGTTCTTGTCCGCAGTGACAGTTAGCTTATACAGCACATAATACATGACATAACTAAAGACAAGCATGAATTCAGAACATTGTCTGAGCATGGTCTGGGTTGGTCTAGGGTACTGTAAATATCACCTGTCATAATGTTAACACCAGCTGTCTTTGTATGGCCAGACATATCTGTCATCAGCTCCTGCCCCTTGCTGGTGGTTTATCTGGCTAAGTTTGTTATTACCCTATCCTTGAATTCCTCTGGTATTAATTGTATGAGGATTTTTTTTGTTTATCAGTAGGGTATTTAACAAAGTGCCTATTTGACATCAGCATAGGTACATTTTTCATGTACAAACTGAATATGGCCAATACTTTCACTGTAAACAAAGTGTCTCTAGAGCTGAAATCACAACCTTGAGCGTACAAATGCTGTTATGGTGTAGAGATGGGAGAGGTGCCTATTTAGTGATATAAACATTTGGTCAAGCATTGCGTGGACAGATTGATTGACTTTGAAACTCATACATCAGTACAGCACCATGACCTTATACTGATTGAAGACTAACCAATGACCTGAGATGACCACCCTCTCTTACTGCTGATTCTTGTATATAGTAGTTTTAGTTGTTGTTTGATATATTCTGTTTGGATTTACATGAACTTTTTTGTTTGCTATTAAATAACAACCACTTTCAACTGTGGACTTTGTGATTGGAATAGTAGTGTTAGTTTCTGTTCTATATTTGTTGCGATAACAATAAAAATTCAACACAAGTAAATAACTTTCAACTGTGCTATTTGTTATAAAACACTTTCAACTGTGTATATATCGTTCTTGGAATCACTGGCAAAAACTGGAGGAACCCTCACTAGTGTTTGCCATTTCTCTCCTATTGTCTTCTGATCCCCGCCTTTGACCATTATAAACAACAACAAAATACTTGGCGAATCCAACTCCTATCATGTTAGCTTATACTTGAAGTTCAAAAGTATCATTGTAAATATCACTGGCATTGGAACATAAACACCACACACACACACACCACATTTGTATTTTAGTGACCATTCAAAAGCCAAGTTCAATGCCTAGACCACTTGACCTGCCAACATGTAGACATAACATTAGCTGATCTGTCACCGCTACAATTATAGAGACCCAACCTGTCACATTAAAGATGTGTGAAGAAATGCAACCTCCCAGCTGTCACACGGCATATCGAATGGTAGTGCTGTCACAGTGCTGTCATATCGAACGGTAGCTGTCATATAGATGGCATATCGAACGGTAGTGCTGTGCTATTAGCACGTAATAGGTCTCCTCGCTTCGCTCGTCGACACTATTACTACTACTAAATGTGTCTTATATTTATAATAATAGCCTACTATCATGATCGAACACCACTTTTTGGTGTACTATATTTCCGTAAGCGTACACCCATTAATTTGAGATGTTATGGTAATAAATAAGAAATTAATGGTTGTGCGAATGAGATATTCACTTTGGAGCTCATTAAATATGACAGTAAATGGCCATGTATACCAAGCCGCCCTTGTTGTTAATTGACCTGGTATTAATGGAGGAATGGTAGTATCTGGCACAGACTTAGCTTTTACACTTAATATATAGTATATAGATGATGATACATGTGCTGTTATGGTGTAGAGATGGGAGAGGTGCCTATTTAGTATATAGATGATGACAGATTGATTGACTTTGAAACTCATACATCAGTACAGCACCATGACCTTATACTGATTGAAGACTAACCAATGACCTGAGATGACCACCCTCTCTTACTGCTGATTCTTGTATATAGTAGTTTTAGTTGTTGTTTGATATATTCTGTTTGGATTTACATGAACTTTTTTGTTTGTTATTAAATAACAACCACTTTCAACTGTGGACTTTGTGATTGGAATAGTAGTGTTAGTTTCTGTTCTATATTTGTTGCGATAACAATAAAAATTCAACACAAGTAAATAACTTTCAACTGTGCTATTTGTTATAAAACACTTTCAACTGTGTATATATCGTTCTTGGAATCACTGGCAAAAACTGGAGGAACCCTCACTAGTGTTTGCCATTTCTCTCCTATTGTCTTCTGATCCCCGCCTTTGACCATTATAAACAACAACAAAATACTTGGCGAATCCAACTCCTATCATGTTAGCTTATACTTGAAGTTCAAAAGTATCATTGTAAATATCACTGGCATTGGAACATAAACACCACACACACACACACCACATTTGTATTTTAGTGACCATTCAAAAGCCAAGTTCAATGCCTAGACCACTTGACCTGCCAACATGTAGACATAACATTAGCTGATCTGTCACCGCTACAATTATAGAGACCCAACCTGTCACATTAAAGATGTGTGAAGAAATGCAACCTCCCAGCTGTCACACGTCATATCGAATGGTAGTGCTGTCATAGTGCTGTCATATCGAACGGTAGCTGTCATATAGATGGCATATCGAACGGTAGTGCTGTCACAGTGCTGTCATATCGAACGGTAGCTGTCATATACATGGCATATCGAACGGTAGTGCTGTGCTATTAGCACGTAATAGGTCTCCTCGCTTCGCTCGTCGACACTATTACTACTACTGATGACCCGTGATTATGGGCCCAAACTACCCTTAGTGTATATTCAGGATGAAAAACACACCCTTACCGGTATTCTCTAAAATTGGTGATACCCTTGGCGCACACCAGCCTGTGTGGTCGAAAAAGCACCCTTAATCCGTTTTTCTCTTCTTTTTTTAACGCAAATGATTACAAAGTTATAAATGACCCCCCCCCCCCCCCCCCCCCCACAGTACAGTGGCAGCTACTTCAAAAACGTAAACATATCAACTTCTTTTAGATTTAATGATAGCCCTACATTAGTCATCTGCAGCAGTAAATGCAACTAATGGACCACTCAAAGTTGTAAACATCTACTCCGCTTGAATAGCCATGAGCACAGGGGATGTATATACTGAATACTGAAAAGAGGAATCTTTATACAGGGCTCATAATAACCAGGAACCATGACATGAATAAAGTATCACAAATTAGTCTAGTGCAAAGACTTCTGATGAAGTTTATTTCCAGTAGCAAGTCTGAAATGTCAAATGCGAAATGCGGGTGGTTTTTGTTTGTTTTTATTGCTCAAATTCATAGTGGAGATTCACTTGAAATGGTTTTATTTAGTCAAATCTGTGCATTTTTGTTACTTTTATGCTCGCTAAAATGTGATTTTTGCCGCGGATTTTCACTTTTGCGTTTGCCGTATGTGGCCCAATCGCAATCTTGAAACATGCTGGACGCAATTTCGACAAAAGATGGCGCCATAACAATATTTGTTTCCAGTTTTTTCTATTTAAAAAATTTAATGCACAAGAATCAAGCGTCTCAGTGAAATGCATGTGCATTGCTGAAAACGAACTTGTTTTTTTGTTTGGCATTATACAGATTTATTCCATAACAGTTAGACACGTAGACTGTGAGCTACCCTACCTATTTTGAAGGATCAAAATCGCTACCTCAGCACCGAAAGCTTAGCTGGTCTAAAATATAATGGTTATGACATCACATAGGACTGAAAAGTCCTGGGTTTGAATCCCAGTATCGTCAGATTTGATATAAAACCTTTGCTTTCAATTATTTTATCTCAAAAACTGGACAAAGTTTCTAAGTTGTAATATTGCAACTAATTCCATGATATAGCCTACTCATATGTAACACCAGTATAAACTGTGATAACTCGTATGGCTCCTGGTTCACACGAATTCGGTAAACCTAGAGCTCATTTTTTTAAAGAAAGTAGCCCTCAGTCCAATGAGCAAGTACACCAAGGATGTGTATTTCAGCTTTGTGTTTGCAGGTGATTCATAAGCTTTGGTGCTGTTACCTATATGAGTAAGCAAGCTATCACAAATTAGCCTAGTGGTAAGTATTCCAACATTGAAACTGTGCGCCCTATTTTGTTCCCACTATTGCACTTTTGAAGTTATCAGAACAAGTTGAATGTCCTCATGCTAGGTCCAAGGTCGGAAGTATTGCATGTACCATTTGTACTGTCTGTATCCACTTAAGTTCAAGGCCAAGGCAGACTTACTGACATTTTAAATCACAGACCCTGTATTTCTTAGAATTACTTGTTCCTGGGGATAAGTCACTACTTTTCTTGAGGAAACTTCTTTTTTAATTGATATAAAATAAATAATAATACTAAGGGAGCGTTCATAAATACTTTGGTGGGGGTGGGTGGGCAAATTGGCATCCCAGACATTAAAAAATAAATGATCCCCCCTTCGAGAAAGTCTTATTTTTATTGATCCCCCCTTTCAGGGTCTGAAATTTATTTTGATCCCCCCCCCCCCCCCCTATGCCAAACCGCACTTCTGTTAGGTTTGGTGGGGTAATAACGGATTATGAGTTATTTTGAATATCTGAACCGTTCCAACAGCCTAAGTTTAAATAAAGTTAAACATAGCGTAGCCAGAATGCTTGTTGCCCGGGGGGCACTGACCAAATCTGCGTAGGGTCCAGGTGCCTGCTTAAAGTTAAGGGCCCTCTGGTGGCGTCCAGGGGCCAAGGCCCGGCGGGGGCTACTGACCTGATACTTGAACAGGCGCGCGTAGCGCGAGAAAAATTTGCTACTTTACACTTTATACTTTGCTATGATTGAGGCTTGCCTTCATAAAACCTTTATAAAGCTAAAGTAAATGTACGGAGGCCCATGCAAAATTTGCTACTTTATACTTATTTTTTCATAAAGCTAAAGTTAATGTTTGAAGGCACATATGTTTATGTTTGATATTTACAAATGACTATATTTTGTAAATTTAATGGTGCAAAATTGTTTCTTTACACTAATTTTGTCATGATTGGGATACATTTTGGCTTTAACCTAGTTTCCGCCACCTAAGTAAAGCTTGGGGCACACGCGTGCGTAGCGCGCAATTTTTTTGTGGCTTTTTTATATTAGTAATTTGTTTGATCCCCCCTTAACGGCAACTTTTTTGCTTGATCCCCCCCTTTTTGAGGCTTATTATTTTTTTGATCCCCCCCCCTGAATTGCCCAACCCCCCCTACCAGAGTATTTATGAACGCTCCCTAATAATATAAACATGGGACTTGTTAAACGCCTTACAATGTTAACAGCCTCAAGGCTCTCTCTGCAAAGAAAAATCTTAAAAACTACAGAAAAATAAATCCTTTTGACGCAGCAGTACACATATTTGATCAATTTACACGACACTGGTAAGCGTGAGGATCATCTACTTTGTTGTGATGATGCTCACGATGGACGCTGGGAAGACCTCGAAGCCATGTCTTTTACTATAACTACCTTATTATTCTGGGTTTTTCTCAATCATTGTAGCGATAGAATGCCACAGACACTCATATCGCATTCGTTACTGAGACAAGTAATGATCAAACGTTAAGTACCAGGACTGACTTATAATGACACGATAATAACATTAGAATTATGCAGGTATAATTTAGAGAATAAAGAGCGTGACCCAAAAGGAGATGACTTTCAATTAGGTTTGCCCTGTTATATAAACATACACTGAATTTATGAGTTAACTGTTCACGCCTGGGAATTTAACGACCCCGGTAAAACAGAAAATTGTAATTAACGGGGCCCGCAGCGGCGGAGGATGTGGCAAATTGTATATCCTGATGCTTGCTTGAGCAGTGACAGTTGAGCTGATAAGTTCATCATATCAGTGACAGTCAAGAACTGTCACTGATCATATTCACCAAACATCAAACATGTACATCAGTCCTGAGGATTGAGTAGCACTGACAAACAGGTGTATATGGGGATTACTAGCTATAGTCCATTGAAAATAATTTAGGATATGACCTGAGTGACCTGACAAGTACAGTACATAGCTAGAGACCAAAATATGTATCCTCAATCCTGGCCCGGGGGGGGGGGGGGGGGGGGGGGGGGGGGCACTGACATTGGAAAAGGGTATAGGTACATGTATGTGCCGCGCTGAAGACCCCCTTTTTCACCCTCTGCTGCTAGCTCTTATGACCCCCCTTTTGAGCCTGCATCAGTTCTTAAGACTCCAATTTTACTGAAAATTCAATAATCGCGAAATTTTCCGTTCCAAAGCCCCAATTTTTGAAAATTTTGCGTTCTAAAACCCCAAAAAACGAAAATTTGCGTTCTTCCTAATCAAAATTAAACTATAGGCCAGTTCTCAAGACCTACTTTTTTGAAAAAAATCAGTTCCTAAGACCCTATTTTTCGTCATAAAATCCACTCAGTTCAGTTCTGTAGCTCCCCTTTTTGAGACCCTGTGCGGCACACCCCTACCCAAAAAAGTTGAGTGCCCCCCCCCCCCCCCCGGAATCCTGGACCTTGAAAAGCATCCACAACAGGTGTTTGTATTCTGTAAAACACTATAATTTTGTGGATACTTTATTTAGCGAATTTAAAATTACTGCTATTTTAAAGGGCATTTAATTTCGCGAATCTGGCGATTTTACTGTACTTTTAATGCAATATAGGTTGGGGCGGACCTACGTCACGCCGGTGAAAACAAATCAAACGCCGGTGAAAACAAAAACAAAAACAACTTGCGCAGATCAATCAATTACGGCAACCGCACATTGCGCCTACTGCGAATCAAGTGCGTAACGCTCGGCGTTGAGTGCGTGCATGGAATGTTTTGCTTTTGAAACACTGGTTGCCAAGCAAATTTGCTAAAAATAACTCAAGGTCCTGTATGTCCGCGCCATCGTATTGTCAGTTTCGCCGGTATTTTATTTCGCGATTCGGCATCCCTCGCGAAATTAAATCCTCTCCCCCCCCCCGTAAGTCTCTGTTTCAACAAATGTGTCACCTACATTAATGTAACAACTGTTAATCATGAGTCAATTGCATTGTCATTGGCTTGTTCCCTATTCACTACACAGTGAACTTGCCCTAATTCATGACTATAAAAAAGGTATCCAACCGATGATAGCAAAATTATACATTTTTGGAAAACTCTCAAATAGGGGAATTCAAAAATGCAGTCTAAATCAGGATAGGGTACAAATATATATTTATAATTCTGTTATACCCTTCACAGAGGTATTCTTAGTGCATGATTTTTAAGAACGACACATGCTACCGATGTTGGTGTGTAGGGTATAACAGAATTATGCCTTAAAACGTTTGGACTCATTCACTTCCTGATATAGTATTCAACAAGTAACCCTTGACAACCATTATGTTGGGATTGGTAATTTCATGAGGAACTAATATGCACTTTAAAATTACGATTGCGATAGGTATAAAAATATTATTGAGCTTTATAATCAAAATATGAAGAAGAATTTTTTTTTTGTTTTTTTTTGTTGACATTCTTAATCGTAACATGTTAGTATTGTTACCATTTCAATAACATATTTGGATTCCTTATGATATACCATTCATAAAATATATACTTTTTATGGGGTAGAACAAGTAGTTATTGCGATATATGCAATATCGTATCTCAGATGGTGTAAAATGTAAAAATCTGGAAGTGCAACAGAAAGGGTGGCGAGTTCAAAACACATGGACATATAGAAAATATATCATATTATGTCATACTATACCCACAATGCTGGGCGAGATACAATTTTTAAAACTCATAGCTCTACCAATACATACATGTGGGTTCAATCAATCTACCAAACTTGTCGTTCGTAGACCCTAAATTTGGTTTGCCATTTTTTAAAGATGGCAGCCACCTCATCACCTTGATAAACTCAGGCAGTGATTCAATTTGTTTTAAAAAAATAACACAAATTGTAAGTGGTCAAACATCCTAAGTTATAGCATACAATGCGATCAAATAATGATATTAACATACATTAAGATCAAATAAGGTATAAACCAGTCTAGAAACTGAACACCCAATACTATTATGTATATATACCCCTATTATTGTAATTACAATAGGCTAACAATCACATTGGCAAATTCAAATATGCCAGCAATTTCGGTCAAAGCATCAAGACTTCTGAAATCAATACATATATTTATCTAACATAATAAAACATGAGCTCAATCAAAATGACTAAATGAGTGGACTACAAAACAATGTATGGGGATCAATCTGACAGATCAAAAAAATTGGACGCTTTTGTTGGAACATTTGTGTAAGTAGCCAAGTTATTAGAACAGGTTGTCAACAATCAATAGAGCAGACGTCATAGCGAACCTTGGCAGTATTGTCACTTCGTACACTCATATCTTGGGTTAAATTTGTTAAGTGCTGTTAAAAGTGATTATTTTTTTACAAACATAATATTGTTTGCTCTTAAGTTATACCTTGTAGATCGGACCCGAGCCGCGGCGGCCGAAGTCCAGGTGATCGTACATCACGCTAACTGGGTTGTGCTCTCAAAAATAACTTTCGAAGCCAATATCACGGCTGTTTGACTGTCCGATTTATAATTAAAATTATGGGATAAAAAAAGATTACATAGTGGCCCATTTATGGTTTGACCTGATTTAGGTAGCGCTAATGAATATACGGTGAAAATTTCAAGAAAAATGTTCGAGCCCTTTTTTGAATTATTGGCATTTTCTACTTGACACACATTTTACATGTAACTCTATGGGAAATGTGGCCGATGAGGGCGCTATTATAGTAAATAATAATATTCAAAGCTCTATTTCTCAGAACTGGCACCAACAAATACTGTGAAATTTCTACAAAAGATGGCCAGTATATTCAGGTACTTGAATCACTTAAAACCAGCACCGGGCCAGCAAGTTACGGTGTTCTCAGAATAAAACGGACAAATTATGTGGGATCAAACAGCCGTGATATGTATACCATTGCGCATTGTTGGATTTGGTATGGATATAGGTTAACACATATATTGTTTAACATAGCTGCTGCGACTTTACTTTTAATTCAAGTGCAAACAAAAATCCACTTTCACATACAGGGAGTAAATTTACCATTTTTCCTGCACTATGTCAATTTTCACGCTGGCAAAAATACCACAAGTCTGCAGTACTTTATAATCAAATGACAGATCATGATCTGACAAACATTCTATGTCACCACGAATGGCACTTTTCAGCATTATTTCTCTCTCTCAAATCCCCTGATTTGAGTGCAAAAGTATAACCAGCTTAAAGACATCCACACTATGCTCTCACACCGTCTCATCACGCATCTCCAGTATTCTCATCACGATAATGCAATTTTATCGAGTGATTTCCCATACAGCGCTTTTCACGCTAGCGTGGAACCCAATCCTCCCTTAGCGACCTTACAGATCCCACGCGGCAAACCATACGCAATGCTATCCATGCTTTTTCAGGTGCGAGGCTTTTTTCGATCCCAATTCTTAATAAGAAAAGTTGTCCCGTTGCATCTTTTCCAAACGAGACACTTCAAGTCCACTTACATCAACCCAGATATATAACATGATCCCTTTTGTCAACAGCAAAAAACAAAAACAATCAATAGATTTTTGTTTTGGAAACAACACTGTCATCTTTTCTTTGATGGTTTAAATAAATAAAGAGCTCAAAATGATCTGATATAACAACGACATAATGCACAAAATTGATCAACGCACGGTGCGGTGCCATGGTAAATATTATATGAGGGTCATTCAATAAGTTCTACTTCCTACCTTATAACTTTGCTATTAAATAAGCCAGGCATAACAAATACTATACAATGGTAGTTTTGAATCTCAGTTACAAATTCCTAGAAACAGTACTAGTACTATTCATGAAACCAAGAATTATATGGTAGGAAACTAATTATCTATCAATTGACCAGTTTAATTGAACATTGAAATATAATGTTCAATCAAACAAATTTAATCCCCAACCTGTGATTATTTGAAATTCCCGCCCGGTTGTCTGTGTCGAAAGTGCTGGTGGGATAGCCATACCCAATATTGTGATGTCATCGTTACTAAAACCTCCTCATCAGCAACTGGTCGCTGCACGTAATCACGCAGAAATTCAAAGCATAAATCGTAAATATATATCAATACATAAAACAGAGATGTGGAAATCTTGTAACTGTTTCGGCATAGCTTCGATCAATATGGTGACGTCCATACAGGTGATTTTTTTCTTCTTTCTAAAGCTAATTTTGTCTTAACGCGACACTTTTAATAACTTTAAACTACATAGGTGGTTTGTATAATAATATGCTACATATCTGGGCGCTAAGGTTCTGTGGCAAAGATTTCCTTTAAATTGGTCTGAGTACTGGTTGTACTTTCTGGAGATGCAAGGAAACCTGAAAAACCATTTGACTTACTTCACTTGACTTAGGTCGGGTGATTTTCCCGAACCATGATGCTTCTCCAAATCTTCCTTTCCAACATAGCTGTCTTGATTTCTTCTACCGGCAATCCTGTGTCATGCTATATCAATGTAAGTTAGGGCTGGTCTTCCACGGTTTCTTACTCCATGTTTTGGAATCCATGTTTTGGAATCCAATGTATGAGTTTGGAGACAAGCTCATTGGACCCTCTGAAGCAGTGTCCGGCAAATCTTGCTTTACGTTTTCTAATTTTATCTGAAACTTTTGTCATGTCACCGTACAGTTCCTAATTTGTCACATGCTGGCTTCAGTTGATGTTGAACACGGTTCTTAGCATTCTAGTGTACATTGTAACATCCGTCCAGCTTTTTACTAAGCTTTGGGGTGACTGCCTCACATCCGTAGAGGAGAACTGAATATCCGTTCAGTGTGATGGAAAGGGATGAAAAACAGCAAAATATCACTTGGCCAATTCTGAGAGACAAAATGTACCTATTGGTCAAGTATAACCATTCTAAATTTCAGATATCTTTAACAAACTATGGACAATAAAAGTGAATGATTTGTTCCTAGGTACCACCGCAGAAGTCATATTTGCTTTTCATTAAGAGCTCTTCAATTTAAAGGACTAATCGACTATCTGATTGACTTTCTGAAGGATGCACATAAAGAAATCTTATAAACTATCTACATGTATCACGTTAAAGATACAACATACAAAGCATCACTGCGGCATGACTTTTAACAATGATTTGACTGATTTGTAGTATTCTAGTATCCTAAAGGCTTAGCAATACATTATGTTGATATTATACCTTTTTTTCGCAAGTCTACAAGAGTTGATATTGCTTACAATCTTATTTATTCATATAACAGGATAATACCATGTTATATTTTGATATCATCCATTGTTTTCATTTTCAGTATTAAAATCATGCTCTTACATCCATATAATACAGAGAAAAACAAAAAACATATATTTATTTTGAGGGTGATTTTCCATGTCCATTGTCCAAATCTCTCTATGGCTTTGACCCCATCGGACTGAAACACGATCAATTACACTTTAATATAAATGTGTAGCTATGAATCAGAGCAGGGTTGTAGCTAGGCCAACTTTTGTGCCAGGTGGCAAAAATGGCGAACGGAGGGAGCGAAACGACCGGACGGGCTCAATATTTCGCTATTTGGTTACATAACTCTCTTTTTAGGCTTTTTTAATGCACTTTGAGGGTTCCTGCCACATAATTTCTTGTTTTATGAGGCAGTTTAATGATTTTATCCACAAATAGTAAAAATTAAAAAAATTAAACTTTTTTTCTTTCTTTTTTTTTGCCAGGCGGCCCAGCTTTTTTTTGTTTTGGTGCCAGGCGGCCTAGCCCGGTGCCAGGCGGCCTAGCCCGGTGCCAGGTGGCCTAGCCCAGTGCCAGGCGGGCCCGCCCGGCGCCGCCTGGCATAGCTACAACCCTGAATCAGAGCTATAATCATGACAAATGTCATGAGGCTGACATTTCAATTAGTGAAGTTATGAGGGAGGTGGTAGAACTTATTGAATGAGCCTCCTAGATAACGCTTTATTATTAAAATCTTGACTTGAAGCCAAAAAATATTTTTTTGTATAAATCCACTTTGAAATCCCATGTGCCACTCGGGACTTAATCTTGCGTCATGCCATGTCTTTGTGTTGCGGTTGTTTGTTTTGTTTTGTCTTAGTTCTATACCTTAAGCCCGAGATATACTCCATTTGGCAGACACGAATTTGTCATCACGACAACTTTTTGGTAGAATTGTACGACCTTTGCGAAAGAAAATTGTACGTCCGCGAAAGAAAAACCTTTCGGGTGACAAACTCGCTGGCTACAAACAATTCTGATTGGCTGCTGGACAGTTTCAACATGGACGCTTTCAAAGAGACTACGAAGCTGATCAGCGTGGTTCAAAATTATCCCAACATTTACAATATCCCCCTTTTATTTTATGAACACCTCATCTTCTTAATTCATGTTCAATGTATTCAATATATAGCATCATTATTACCTGCATGTGAAAGCAGTTCACCGAAATCCTTTGAATCATTAGCCAAAACATTTGTGGATTCAAATCCCTCTAAACAAAGCCCGGTTACAAAACAGTAACAGTAACGCTGTGAAGATTGATTTATCGCATGGAGTAAACACGCAATTTGTCACGCTAACGAAGCAGCAGTGAATTTGTCACGGCGACAAATTCGCATCTGCGAAATGGGGTATATCCTGGGCTTTATGCTTGCTAGCAGCTGCTTAGTCTTCTTCTTACTTTGTTCACATGCTGTTTGTTTCATTAAATTTAAAGGTAACGGTAAATATCATATTGTTTTGAATTTTAAATTTAGTCAATAAAATTTCAATGTTGCGAAAAGAGAAAAAAGTCTTCTTCTTGTTAGTCGGGTTACATAGTCGCAAGATTTCTTACAGTTTCCGTTGACCTACTTACACTGCCAAATCAATTGCTACTCTATTCCATCTGTAATTATTATTATTTGACATAAAATGTGTGTTACGTAAGCTTCAACACCGACCCAGTAAAATAGATTCAGCCATTGGCTACTGCTGTTGTCCAATGTTAGAAGCCAATCAAAACCTGATACTCTCTGATCAAAGATCGCTGTAGGCGGCAAAAAACGATGGATGGACGCAGGCCTGGTCACTTAGTAACATAGTAAGTATATCAATAGTGGCAATTCTGGGCCAGTTATCAAATTGTTCGCATCCATACATGTGGTTCTATGTCATGTGTGGTTAAATTGAACAGTTCTAGCATTCTTTGCAAAAGTGACTCCCATTTTCCTTAGAGTTTAATAGGAGGAGAAAGTATAGTTGAAGTTCAATTCACAATGCCTTGGACCATTTTAGAAAGCATGCTTCCTACCAAAAACATAAAACAAGTATTAAAATCAAACAGTGACCCAGTAAGCGTTTTGGTCTAAGGGATTCTGAATCGTGTTGCTCCTGACTATTTAATATTTCTAATCTGCCATATACTGTCCTTTAGTTTAAACTCACAATATCTTTAAGATATCATTTGATTCATATACCTCTAGAGGTGATTAAATCTTGTCTTTTGAGACCGAAACTCTCGCAATAATGTTGACATGGATCCATCAATTCAGTGAATGACAAAATCTTTTGATTAAAGAGCAAAACAGAAAATCTATAAAGTGTCCAATTTGGTCCGTTCAGATGCGAGCCGATCCACATATTAGCAGAAGAGGTTCCTCTTTGATTGCAGGTGTTAAATGGGTCATTTGTCAGAGGGGACAAAATTACAATTTGGATAGATTTCCTTGAGTAGAGAGAGTGTGATAAGGCGGCTACTATGTCAGAAGCTTGGGTGATACGCCACTGATCCAAATTCCATTAGTTAATTTCCATTTCATCAAACATCATTTTCCAATGTTCCCAATACTATAATAAACTGTAAAACACTATAATTTCGCGGATATTTTATTTCGCGAATTTGAAATGACTGCTATTTTTGCGGGCATTTAATTTCGCGAATTTAAAAATTATCAGTTTCGCTGTTATTTAAAGGTATATTATGTGATCTTTTCCAGGGGACACCCTCAATCCTCGAAGAAGAACAAAATTATTGCAGATTTACATTTCTGATCATAAATCATGAATATAATCCAAGTTACAGAGCGATACGATTCATAAATACCTCAAAATCATGGTTTTAGAGTGAATTTAGAGTAAAAATAAGTTGACGGCGCAGACTACGACAGTTTATTTTCACTCTAAAACCATGATTTTGAAATAATTAAGAATTGTATTGCCCTGTAACTTGGCATGTATGTACGATTTATGATCAGAAATGTAAATCTGCAAGAAAATCTGCTTTTAATTTTTTTTGAGGATTGAGGGCGTTCCCTGGAATCCACACCCCTCGCGAAATTTGCGAAATTAAATCCCACGCGAAATTAAGTGGTTTAACAGTATGAATATTCTAAAAAGCTCACACAAAAATTACAAATTCGCAAGGGTGTCTATTTTTTGTTTTTAAAAACTAAATTATTCCTTATAGCGTACCGTCGTCTGACCAAATCCTTCTCTAAATTATGCAAAGCAACTGTAGGCAAGTTTATGCCCACCTTCATGTGACAGAAGTCTTCCCTTTCATGTTTAATTCATTTCCTGCTCCCATCACATTTGTTCTAATTTCTATTTTTTTATAAAACCTGTAATTCTTCCCTAAATGCGTACATTATTCCCCGGCGTTTGAGGCAAATAACGGAAGAATAGACTCCCCTGCATACTCAGCACCCGACTAGTATTAAAGCTTTGTGACGACAATGGTTTAAAGTGATATGCTAGGAATTGATTTCTATCATATTGAACAGCTAAATTTTGATTGAAAGGGTTTTAAAGAGAAAAAAACAAAAAATTAGAAAATAAATATTCAACCTATATTTATTTGGCTAAGATTTAGAATACCCTACCATTCTTAATCCTCACCATTGAAGACATGCAGTGGTAGGGTATACTGAAGGAGCTCCATTTATTTGTTAACAAATGAGATCAGGTGTAAGTTAGCAAAATAGAGTACTGTAAAAGTGGATATTTTCGCACATGTTACATTTTCGCAATTTACACATTTTGAGCAATTTTGCTTGTTTTTATTTTCACGATTTTGAGCTTCCTTACATAGACTACATACAAAAATGAATATATTTGTGTGTTTTTATTTTCCTGCTTGCTGATTAACGCACGAAAAGCGCGAAAATAAATGTAGCGCGTAAATTTCCACTTTTACAGTATTGGCCAATTCCAGATATTTTTGAAAAACCAGATCTATGACCTTATAATATTATTACATTTTTCAAAAATATATTTTAAAACGCTATCTCTTACCTGATTATTTATATTCCATACGACACAGCAGGTCAATCCGCACAAAAATCATAGAAGACAAAAGAGAAAACAAACAAAAGGACATTAAATATGAGGCTCATGTCAAGTTCATTATTGAAGGCCTAAAATATAGCAAGTTTGTTATGTTCAATGTTTCTGTTATCGGCTTTGGGCTGTTACAGGTTTTAGGCCAATTTTCAATTTGACTTTCTCTTATAATACTGACATTTGATATCATACCACCACAAATAGTACAATATTGAATAAAATAGTGATAACTTTGCATAAAACTTGTCACCTTAATTATTGATAATATTCATAATATTGACTAAGTAAACACACCCCCACACACATGGTTTGTTAATGGGTTTCTAAAAAATTGTCTAATATTGACACACACAAAATGTGTTTATTTTTCAACAACCAAAAAATAGTCTATCCTAAGTTTGGACAAACAAATAACTCTTTTTACTTGGGCTTATTACATGTGTACCTATAATACTATCGCAAGCTGTCACCTTCTCATCAACACGAAAGTGGTTAGTTACGAGCAGACTATCTGTCACAGGAGCAAGGTGTCCACTTAAGACCCCATACACACTATCAAAAAGTGTCATTCAATGAACATTAGTTGATCTTCGTTAATTAAATATGTATTCATACACCGGTCACCTCCTGACCAGCATAAGAAATGGCTTACATTAGGCAAAAAAATGTTTGATTTTCCATAGATCACTTTTAAAAGTTGGGTAGGTCGGTCGGGAAAAGGTTCAGGGGTTGTGTGTTGTTTGGTTGTTGTTGTGGTGGGGTTTTTTTTGGGGGGGGGGGTTCTCCCTTGCCCTATTTTTCAGGTATCAAAAGTAAAATGAGATGTACTTGTTGTGGTAACCAAAACGGGGAACAAAATCTGTAATATTTTGATGAGTATTTTTGTTTTCTATACACTTTAAAAATAAATTAAAAATATTTTTCCCTTTCGATTTTCGACTAAAATTTGTAAAAAAAAGAAGAAATTTTCAACAACAAAATTGAATTTGTTGACATTTTTTTTTAACATTTTCAGAAAAAAGAAGAAGAAAAAAAAAGATTTTGGGTGGGAAGGATTTAGAGGGTCTGGTGGACGAGAACAATCAAACAAACAAAAAATTTGGCACTATCAAAAGACATTGCATTATCATACTGTACTAGTACACCACTATGTTATTGCATCATGAACATGCAATGAACATGCATTGGGCCTAAAGTTTGCTGGTCACCAACCACTGCAGCAAGCTGCCTCGGATCTCATGGACTGTAAATACATGATTCATATTGTGCTATAGGGTCAATGCTCGGATGGACACTGGATTGTCAGACATTGGGGTAAACAGATTATCTATATTTACTATTTAGATCTACATTAGTTAATAAAGGGAGCATACACACTACAAAATTGCTTCATGTAACATGTATCTTCATTGAAAGAACCTCTTTTGCTTCAGTGCAGAAGATTAGTTTTGCTTCATTAAAAATGAAGGGAAGAGCATACACACTAGCCCCGGGGTGCTCAGTGGTCATTACAAGAGGGGTATCATGCGTGTCCAAGAAATCACGTAATTAGGGTAGTTTGTCAAGGTGGGGCACGTTACGTACGTAACGTGAATAGGGTATCTAAACAAGCCAAATTAAGAAAAAGGGTATATTTTTTACATCATTGGCTTTCGTATTTAGGGTCCTTATTTGCTCCATGAGCATTATAAATAGCCATGAAACAAGGGCGAGATATATTTCTAAAATTGTATCCTTCGCAAGTGATAGATCAGCTCGCCATTTGTTTCATAATACTTTTAGCTTATTAGGGAAGGAAAAAAGGGTTAGAAATGTGTCATACACGGTAAAAGGTTTAAACTATACAAATTACTTGCTTAGGGTATCAAAAATATTTTGAGTACTTGTTTAGGGTATCAAAATATTTTGAGTACTTGTTTAGGGTATCAAAATATTTTGAGTACTTGTTTAGGGTATCAAAATATTTGGAGTACTTGTTTAGGGTATCAAAATATTTGGAGTACTTGTTTAGGGTATTGGAAATACTGTGCCATACTTGTTTAGGGGGTGCTTTTCACATTAAGACGATTACGTATTTAGGGTACTTTTGAAAGTCCTTGGACGCGCATTATACCCCCTTGTAATGACCACTGAGCACCCCGGGACACTAGCACCTTCATTGGCTTATCTTCTTCGTTAACGCTTTATTCAATGAAGGATTTTTCTAGTGTTTACGGGTTCTGAATTACTTATGGAAATGCAGCTCTCTTACAAATGGGGATGGATACAGGCCTAGGGTCTAGGGAGCATTAAAATGATCTGGATTAGTTCCCCAAATCACAAAAATTCCACAAGAGTTCAGAAAAATGGGGTTTTGAACACTTTTTTGTTTAAAAAAGGTTTCACTTTCAACAAATTCGTCCCCTCATGGAACAGGATTATGTTTTATTGTTGCCTAATTTAATGGTGATCACTTCGTCTGTTTCACTCAATATTAAAGAAGATTTTGAGGTCTTCCCAGAATGCATTGCGCGAACGCCAGCAAACTAAAGAGCTTTTTTCACACTATGCTTTTGTCGAACTCTTAAGTTTTAGAAATAAGAAAAAAGGAACACTGATAACTTATTTATTCATTGATGGTAACTAGAACCTAAGAGCTCCAACGATGGATGTGCTATGAAGCCGTGATTGTGTGCACGGGAACCAAGACAAATTGGAGACCAGAATTGGGGAATTTTGCAAAAACTCAATGCATTGTGGTGGTGTCTTTAAAATCTTCTTTGACTCAATATAAAGTATTTTAAAAATGTTCATAATCTCTCTATTTACCGGTTTTATTGTAATCAGGCTTTATTGTAATCAGACACAACAAATTCTGTAATCTATGTGCTTCAACTCCCATTTCCTATCATTATACAATAAAGTGAAAATATTTGTGGTGCATTTATTTTCGCTAAAATAAGCAAGCGCGAAAATAAAAACTCACAAATTACACACACAAAATGTTCCCCTTTTACAGAACCCAAGAACATTATAGGGTAAATGCATGTTACGCTTATTATGTGTCGTGTTTCAATAAAATCAACATTATCTGGATTAGTTCCAACTCGGTTAACATGAATGGAGGGAGCACAATCTAAATAGTTACAATTTCCTAACAGGTCATAAAACACATTCAAAACTAGATAATGTATACTGTAAAACAAATTATTTCACGGCAACTTAATTTAGCATTTAGTCAACTTTTTGCGGCAATTTAATTTCACTTATTTGTATCATCTTCCTATACATAACCATTATAAATAATATAATTGGCGGCAATTTAATTTGGCTGATTGAATCTCCTAGTGAAATTAAGTTGCTGCTTGTCAGACATCCAGGGAAAATAGCAGTGGATAGTAACACTGCCCTCTGGCTGTAGAGGTAAGTTAGTGAACTATTAACAAGGACAGCAGAAGATAAGACCTTAAGTCACGTTCACACTAGGCGGAGTAAGGACGGCGTAAGGAAGAGTAGCGGTGAATTGGCGCAGCAATCGCGTAACTGATGGAGTAGTGACTGTGTGAACAATGATTAGCATAAGTTACGCCGCCTTAATCGGGTCGATTTACTCGTACTCCTGAATTTTAGCAGGAGTAGCGAGGAGTAAGCGAGGTCAGCGTAGCCCCGCCTGGCGTAAATGGGGGGTGTGAACGGTACTTACGCTAATCGTGCGTAAGTGTGACCTTTTACAAGATTGTGACCTTGGTGATGCTATATAATACGATATAACGTTTTACAAGCTCGCGACCTTGCTATGTGTTGTGCCTATACGGTACTATAACGAAATAGTGTTTTTAAATAGAATCTTGATACACTTTAAAATATATCAAAATAAATAACTGAAATTTCTTTTGAACTTAAGTTCAAAAGAAAATTGGAGTTCCTTTAGTATACCTACCACTGCATGTCTTCAATGGGGACTTTTAAAGAACGACCCATGGCCATACACCCCGCCATACACTTACACAGTGAGGAATAAAATGGTAGGGTATTCTAAAGCTTACTCAGAAAGTTAAAGATGTTGTTTGGGCCCCGGTTTGGGTAGACTATTTGCAGAAGCTTTTTGATGTACAATTTAAAAAACATGATGATGTGCATAGTCAATTTTTATTTCTATAAATGCGAACAATATATCTTTTTTTTTCTCAGAACACGATCAACACAAAACCATTTTCAGTGATATGCGATTTGTAATACAAAGGTCAAAGCAAGGAATGCTACCTATTTCAACACTTACACTAGCAAAGCTGATAATAGGCGTAATTTATGTGGCGTAGCGATAGTAGTAAAGCGTGTGTGGACACACGGTCAGAGTAACGAAACTATTTGTGGAATTTTTATTGCTTTTAGCGTAAGTTACGCTTTTGAATAACCACTGTGTGAACATAGCTTTAGTGGATGCAAGGCATTACTCGGTCGGTTGGTCAATGCTAATGTGAACAAGGGTCCAATTTTGACACATGCTGCAAAAGTCCAAATAGATTTGTGCAAATGAATTTGACATGAATCAAGGGATTTCTACTGTATGAGGACAAGATATCAACCTCAAATTTATAGGGCCGTATTCTCATACTAAACACGGTTTTAGCTTAAAACCGTGTTTTAACTAAACGCGTGTTTAAGTAAAACAAATGCACGAGAATTGCGTTTAGTTAAACGCTGTGTCTAAAGTCAAAGTTAGACGCGTGTTTAGCTTAAAACCGTGTTTAACTACGTACGAGAATACGGCCCATAGAGTTGAGGTTTTTTTTGTAGTTCTCTGTGTTACTAGAATTGAAATTTTAATTAGTTCTCTGGATTACTTCGAACTTAATGCCTATACATTATAATCTTGCACTCCTCTGCAGGTTGCCTCTGTAGCGCAATTGGTAAGAGCGTTGCGGATCTGATGCAAAGGTTGCCGGTTCGAATCACATAAGGTGTGGGGTTTTTCAAAGTTTTAAATGCACAGGCCTACTCTGGAGATCGAGATAGATAAATAATATATCAACCTCATTATTATGGAGGTAAACCGATTAAATGCTATTACTAATGTCACTTTATTAGACGGTTTAGAGCATCTTAAAAAAGTGTGAGCGCCTTTGTGTTATGTTTTGTGTCGTTTTACAGAAGATTTATCCTGGAAATATCGCGCTTGCTGATTGGTTGATACTGGTGTCATGATTTATAGCGAGACGTCATCGATATCAAGTGCTATCTTTAAACGTTGTCGTCAATAGAATTAGAAGGAGATGACGACCAACTGACACATAATGCTTACACAGTAAAATAACGATTTGAGCAAAGATGGCGAGCGGAGCATCGCACTCAACAGGTACTTTCACTAGGTGTCTTTGACAAAGACTACATAACTCCTGCAAAATGTTAAGCCATAAGGTGTTTCTTTAGATGCTGTAAGTGGTGAATTACCTCAGAAAGTAGTATACCAAGTCTGTGTACAGTTCAATGAGCAAATAAAACATATTGTACATGCTCTTATCATAAAAATCACTGAAGAAAGTCAATTTTTTGAATATGACTATATTTAAAATGCATCTTTGTGTAGAATAGTAAAAGACATGTTAACACTTTTCACACGGAAGGCGTCTGCAGACGACATTCCAAAATTTCACAAACTGTTTTAAAAATATCAAAATAATTAAATATCATTACCACATTTGGAATCACCATGTGAAATGCATTTTAAATAAGTACAAACATTCCTAGTATTGGTTCAGTAATTCTTGAGATGAGCTTTGAAAGGTTTTACAATGGGCGCGGAAAGTGTTAATTAGTTGGACATGAATTGGGACATCCACCTTTAATAAATTCTGTATTTGGCATTCTTAAGGCAGAACCCTTAATATCAAAATGAACTCAGATCAGCAATTCACAGGTAAGGCGTGTGTGGCGCAGTTTACCATAATATATTAGATTTTTCAGTAATTGTAATTTGTTCTTGTCACATAGGTGTATAGCCACCCTTTGATAGCTGATAGTATGGATGAGAGTATACTGCCCTCTATGTTCTAGAGAATAGCATGGCAAATCACAATATTGCGTATTGCAAAAAATTGCATATGGATCACAAACATAATTATTATGTTAATAGAGTTAGGCGAGCAACTCCGTGCATTTATTAGACAATTCTTATTGTTGCAAGGGCTAAATTCTTGAATTTTGGTCAGTATAATATGAATATAAACGTTAAAAAACAGTGTGCTTTTTTATAGAAGTTGCTCAATTTAATATTATTTAAGTAACTAAAAATTCAGCTTTCACCAGCTCTCACCTAAGCACAAACAAAAGAATGTGTGCAAATGGGTGAGCAAATATATTTTGTCAACAAACATTAATGTGTGAATATATAACCTATTTACTGTATCAATTCCAACTTCGGAATCGAACATTAGGATCACCGGAATAAGACATTTTGTTCAGCATGATTTTGAAATTGTTGCAAACAACACTGGATATTTGGGTATTCCTTGGAAAAAACTCAATATCACTCTACTTGTACATATTTAAAAGGAAAGTGCTGGGACTTGGTGGAAGTTGCTAGGCTAAACCAGAATGGTGAGATTAAGTCTGTCATGGCCTCCTGTGCCACATTAAAGGGGCACGGAGAGATTGGCGATAAAAATGAAATTTTAAAACAAAGCATAGTTTCAATAAATGAGGCATAATAGAACCCTGAAACGTAACATTTCATGGGAAAGGGGTTGAAGTAATGGCGCTAGATAGACATTCGAAATTACCAAATTGTGAAATATTACATGATATACTGCGAATTATGGTAAATGGTTTCAGATGGTAGTTGGTATATGCCTAAGTAAATTTGGTGCAAAAAACCCAATTTCCAGGGAAATTGAGGGCACACTCCAATACGTATCTCTCAATGCCCCTTTAAGTTTTAGCTTGGGTGTACTTCCATGATTTAAGAAGAAGTATTTTGCACACACAAAGAGAAAAATAGCCACATCTTCATTGCAGATCATGGTACAAAAGTGAAGGAAAAAAAACTGTAACTGCATGACTACAAGATGTATGGGTCAGGGCTTGAAATAAGGAATTAAGAACTAGCCGCTTCTTTTTACACAAATATGCCCTTGGTTCACAGATTTCCTTAAGGACCAGGGGTAAATTTACCACATCCCAGATAACCACATTTAAATAATATCATCCTGAAGATGAGTGCAAAAGAATAACTAGAGCAAGTGTCAATGTCAAAGTTGCTCTTCGTGCCACAATTTACTAAGAACCAGGAGCAATTTGAGGTTAAGCTGGGGTAAATTTGCTCCCTGCTACTGATGATGAAAAATCGCCATCGCGATATGAAAGCAATATTATTGTGGAGTGCAATATCGCCCATGCTTAGTGTTCAAAACAATTTTCCCATATATACAATTGCAAAAACCTGTAGTACAGATTGTCTCCGCCACCAGCCCTCTCCCCCCCCCCCCTTCCCACCCTAAATCAAAACATAAACGGATATAATTTGAGATAAATCCATAATTTATGCATAAGTTCATTCGCCAATTGAAGTGTCTGGAATCAAACACTTTATTACATCCAACAATTTCCTTTATTGGTGAAAAATCAAACATTTACTTCATTTTGTCGAAAATCTGAAAATAAATCTGACATTAATCAACAACAAAATTGCCTCAGAATAAACCTGAAAAAAAGGCTATGCAAATGTTTTAATTTTTTTTAGTACTAAGCGAAATGCGGTATCTTTTTTTAAAATTATTACATAAGACAGATTGATTTGGTACTTCACAATGTGAAATTAAAATTTGAAGAAAAGCATAGTCCAATAAATCACTGGAGTTGTTTTTCTTGCGTTTAAATAATACTGAGAACAAAATTATGCGGTAAAATGTGAATTTTGAAAGCTACGAATACGGTCTTCTGAGACGAAAATATTTTTTGATTTGGCCTTACTTAACAGACATTTTCAGAACCTTATTTTTGCAACATTTTGAGATAAATCATGAAGACATGCAAGCATGTGGGAAAAAAATTCCCCTTCAACCATCGGAATCGGCCAACTCATTGCAACAAACCCTCGGGCTATTTTTTGAATTATAGCAAACTCATAAATGTATATTGGCCGAGAAAACTCAAGAAAACAGAAAATGTTATTTTCAAAACGGAATTTCAATGACATAAAACAGAACGTTCTGATTGGAACTAATCCATTCAATATATAACCTCACAGTCTAAAAGATATGTTAGCGATGTACCATATCAGGTCAGTATCTGAGTTGATTATATTTTGTCCAAAATTGCAATAAGTTAAAATCTTCAAATATATGGGCACTAAAATGTTTTTCAGTGAGTGACTGCTAGCCTAATGGCATTCAGCATGCCAATTACTACTAGTACAGTATGGCAGGTTTGTATAAAAGTTGAAATTTATGTGCTGCATTTATTTTCACGCTTTTCATGCTCGAAGCAGCCACCGCGAAAATTATGACATGTAAATATATCTCTTTTGAGTATAGGTCTATGTGATGAAGCTACAAATCACAAGTTTAAAAACATGCAGAACAATTAAAAATCGGCAAAGCGCGAAATATGAATCGTGCAAAAATTACCACTTTTACAGTAGTATCGTGCTCATGGAAATTCTATGTGATTCCTTTTCAGATAATTATAATAATGTCTTATTTAGTCATTATTAATAAAACAGCCTGCCTTCAACATATGGGCGACGACCGTGGTAGTGACGTCAATGTCACGGACCACCAGGTCTAGACTGGATTATGAATCTATCTCAACATTCATTTTGCTACCAAGCAAGTGTGATATTAAGGTGGCTAACTCGGCTACGGTGACCAGCAATGATTTGCTTCAAAATAACAGAGGATGTGTATATTGATAAGAAAAGATGATATGCCAAGTTTGAATTTTTTCCAAAAAGCCGTTTTTGATTTACGGAATCTTTCGTTATTTGAAAACCCATCGACTTAATACAGGAGGCGTAGCCGAATTCCCAAATACTGCCAAATTTCAGAAAACACATAGTTTTGTAAATATTTTTTTCTCTTCTTTAAAATCAATGTATGTTAAAGACTTTTATTTTATTTTGATGCCAAAACACCAAGGTATAACACAATTTTTTTCCCTCCACAACTGAGTGGTGATGGATGGGTTTTTTACTGGGAATGTTAGTACTTTTTCACTATTTTCTAGAAACACTATATTGCCAAATTTTGTGAATTTCTGCAGCAAAAACTACAAGTTCAATTTGCACAAACAAGGTGTCATATTAAAGGTAATTAAGTTTAGAAAGTTATCTCGTGAGTTTTTACTAATTAAGTGTTTCTAGACCTTTTTACAGCCTTTTGAAAATTTCCCTAAAATCAAAATTGAAAAAAAAAAAAAAATGAAAAGTAAACACTGTATTTGCAAAAACTCACGAGATAATTTAGGTAATATGCTTATATATTTATTCCCAAAGTTTCATGGCCATAGCACTTTCCGTTTGGTCTACAGAAATTCCAGAAGGTGAAAATTTAGGGAATTTTCAAAAAATAAAGAAAAACATAACAAATTTCAAAAATGATCCGAAAGTCCTATAATAGATAGAGGAAAGACTTATCTTTACTGTGGTTTCAGTATAAAGAGTATAGATATAATTGATTTGGTATTGCAGCAGTTTTTGTGTAGTAGTGTAGGAGCCGAGTTAGCTACCTTAAAGCTCAATATAGCAAATTATTTATGAGACAAAACTGCTATCTGTCAGAGCTTCCTCTCATTGTTTAACAAGTTGCAAACTCTGTAATAATGAGTGAACCAATTGGACTACATTTGACAGCTTTGGGCTACATCTCAGATTTAGTGACCCATTTGGGCCAAATTTGACAGATTAAGTACTCAATTAGGCTACATCTTGAGATTTAGTAACCCATTTGGGCTATATTTGAAAAATGTTATTATATTCATGTACCTTCCTCTGTGTGGTACTGTCAGTGCATAATTCGTTGCAAAATGCAGCAATCACGTACTAGGGATAGTTGCTGGTAACAGTACATGTACATGGGCTACTTTTTTCCCATACTGTCCCACTGAAATGAAATCCCTCAGTTCAGTCAGTTGAAGTACCGTATCTTCATAACCCTAACCCCCTGTTTAGGGTTTTTGACTGGGATCACAATTTTCGAGGAAAAACACCAACTAAAAATCCCTCAGTTCAGTCAGTTGAAGTACCGTATCTTCGTAACCCTAACCCCCTGTTTAGGGTTTTTGACCGGGATCACAATTTTCAAGGGAAAAACACCATCGATCCGGGGACCCTCCGTTCTCAAGCTTCATGTCCCACCCACTAAGCCACGGCCCTCAGCTACTCATTCGCGCAGTATACTGCGCTCACTATATAGGCTCAGTTGACTACGTCATCGAAAACCTGCGGCGCATGCGCTTGGAGAGGGACTTAGGATTGGAATTTTTAGCATTCATGGTGGTTAGGGCTCCTCTGATAAAACACCCCTTTACCACTTGATAATAACTATTCTTTCTCTTCTATAAATGGTTGAGAAATGAAAAATTCATTCCTTGACCGCGATTTGAACCCGGGACATCCTGCTGAACTCTAGACAGACACTCTACCAACTGAGCTAACTAGGACAATTGGTATTGATGCGTAAGAAATGCATCTAAAGGCTTAGGATTCAACTTCCTATATTCTCCCGGCTCTTTAGCGACCAAGCATGATGGAGAAATAATATTACTTCAATCAAATTAATCATAGCTAAATAGTGCACCCACCACTTGTTTGTGTAGAAAAAATGCTAACAGTAACTGAATAAAAATGATCAAAAAATGGAAAACAAATACCAAAAGTTGTCTTGTCTGTCTGCATTTATACAATCATAAAAGTGGAGTAATTCTGTTATACCCTTCACAGAGGTATTCATAGTGCATGATTTTTAAGAACGACGCATACTACCAATGTTGGTGTGTAGGGTATAACAGAATTATGCCATTTGACTAAATGTTTGCATAAAAATCCCAAAAAATGTGGCTGCTTTCATACTGAAATTACCATTAACATTTTCCATGCGGCTGTTAGTTTTACCATATTATACAACAGATTTTTCAGAAACCTTTCCCAACTTCCAAAGTCTTATCTCAAGAATTACTGAACCAATATCAGGCATGTTTGTATTTATTTTAATGCATTTATCATGGCAATTCTGAATATGATGATGAAATACAATAATTGTACATTTTGGGATCTGCCGCTTGGAAAGTGTTAATGTTTCCCATACTCTTTAAAAAGGTTACTTCTCAACATCTTTTTATAAGATACTCTTTTGTCACATATTGTCCAATCAAAAACAATGGCTAAGACGTAAGTGAGGCTTATCCCACAAAGGATTGGGCTACATGTACATGTGGGAAGACGATGATTTCCACTCGATACGATGACGTTGTAATTGCTGGTTCCCAATTTTATTTATTCCGTTTGACGGATTAAATCGTATTTAAAATTGGGAACCGTATTTAAAGTTGGGAACCAACGTCATTCGATAGAGTGGAAATCATCGTCTTCCCTACATGTGGGCCCATATATCTTTGGCAACAGTTCATTGGTTGGTGACCGTGACAACCGTATCAACTGTATCAAACACGTCAGAGGACAAGACAAGCTATTAACAATTCAACAGTAGTGGAATTAGTCTACTTTTTAAACTATATTAGAGCAAGTCAACCTGAAAAATTGGATTATACCAAAATTAATGACAATTACCAGTGGGGTGTTAAGGGGCTGGGGGCAGGGCCCTTGACCCTCACCGTTTACTATCATTTGGCGGAATTGCACCGATTCGGCAAGTTCAGGGGAATTTAAGGGGTTTTACTTATTTTCCATCCAATTTCAAGACGTCAAAACTTTGAAGAAAGACAATTTGGACTCAAAATTATGAAAATGTGGAATGGAAAATGCATTTATTACAAATATTGTAACCCTAATAGAAAACCACTTTTTTAGACGCTAGTGATTTTACAAATGACCCCTTACCGAAGTCATGGAACTTTCAATGTACAAAGTACCACATTTGTTAACGGTAGGATAATATTGAAATTAATCAAAATTAAAGGTTTGAATTTTCCCAATTATTATATCCTTTGGCTTTGGAGTGGATTGAATGATGTCCAAGAAAATATTTAATATTATAGTTATAAATGTTGTGTTTTATAACATCTACCATTACTCCAAACAAGTTGTGTAGGCGTTTCGTTTTTCATCACCTTATATCATTGACTAATCTGTTACGAGCATCAGATACTTAATATTAAAGGGGCACTTAGATATTGCTGAGAAAAATGAATTGTTTCAATATACATGTGTAAGGTACCATGTGTAGGAACCCTGAAACTGTGTAATAATTTATGGGAAAAGGGTTGAATGATAGTGCTAGATAGAAATTTGGTTGAAGCAATTGATGTGGTGAGTGGTACTGATAATTTTGATCAACATCGGAAATACTAAATCATGAAATTATGATAGACGGTAAATTAAGGTTAACAGTTTCAGATGGTAGTAAGTATCATATAAGGCCAAGTATTATTACATAGATGCAAAAAAAACAGTACCCCTTCAAGTTCACTTGAAGCACTCCCAAAATGTCTGGGTATCCGAGCGTGTGAAAAAAGGGTTTCCTCTTTTCCATTTCGGATATTCATGAAATTCTGAACTGGGGTATCTGTATATAGAAATAATAGGCATATACGACGGGTATTAAACAAATTATAAATATTTTAAATTAGTAAATATTTTCCTGGGGTATCTGTCTCCGTCTGTTCCATTCAGGATTAGATTGTTCTTTCAGGGATAGGGATTACGAGAATTTTGCCACACGGGGGATTCAACAATGGGTAGCTGTTTGGGGATACGGTAAAACAAGTTAATTTCGCGAGCAACTTAATTTCGCGAGAGGCTCAAATTCGGGAAATTATATTGCCGCCAATTGATGTGTGTGGAGATGACAGTAGTGGTAGAAATTTTGAATTCGTGAAATTAAGTTACAGCGAAAGTAGTGATGATTAGCAATTCGCGAAAAAAAAGTTGCCGCGAAATTAACTTGTTTTACAGTAATCACAATCTAAGTGTCTGATAGGAATACGCACAATCATCAGTATTTGTATGATATCTAGCAAAACCTAAATGAAGCAAAGTGATTCTGACGTACATGTATCCTATAGCGGCAGTGGATTAAAATGTGCAACAGGTTTAATTTCAATTCCTTTACATAGCATTAGGTACCGAGAAGTTTGTTCAGAAATATTCCCGAACACAAGGCATATTACGCAATCTTTCTCATGGAACGCCCTCTATCTTTGAGTTTTTCCTGTAATTTTGGTCAAATTAGATTTATAAACATGAAACTAAAATATCTTGCAAGTTACAGAGCAATACCCTTCCTAATTACTTCAAAATCATGGTTTGAATGGGATAAATTAAACTGTTGGGGTTAACCCCGACAACTTATTTTTCCGAGTGGTTTTTTGTTTTGTTTTGTTTTGTAAATAGCATTCCATGGTTTTACACAGTGTTAACCCCATTTACAAATAACAGTGTTTACGGGTACGATCACAACTGTACACAAGTGAACACAATAGTACAGACATATCTTTTATGATGAAAATCAAAAACAAATATGTTACTTGAACATTCCTTATTAAATTGGAAGCAGATTTTCATTGTGATTTAGTAAAGTTATGAGATTTTTCTACGGAAAATACCCCGTGGGTTCGGATTTGGTTTGGTCGAGGGGGTGCCGCTGGAGATTCAAAACCCAAACCCATTTCTAAGGGTGATTTTTCGCGAAAATAGACCTAATTTTGGCAAATTTTCGCAAATTCGAAAACAGGACCCATTAAGGATTTTTCACTGAAAAGCCTACCCATGGCTAAGGATGTCTCATGAAAAACGACCCACTGGAGCGGCACGTCCCCGTATGCCTTACATACGTGAGTACCCCCCCCCCCCCCCCGGGGAAAATATAGTCAATATCAATTTATGAGTCCACGAATGTCTTTCCTAATAGTCAAACTTCATTGTAAGAAGAGAGAAGAAAATATGTGTAAAAGTTTGACAAAGATCACGTAATATTGCTTTCAGGAAAACACCACTGACCTACACAGGAAATGATAACATTGGATTGCAGTTTATGTCTCATCTAGAATAACATGGGAAACCCCATTACAAAATGAATGTTGTGTACTTTATGTCTGGTGCTGGTTCGCATACTAGATTAATTCAACTTCAGATTAATTGGTGTAAGAATGGTACAATTAAGGTGTCAAGAGCTCTTTGGCCACTGGAAGGCTTTGGAAAAACTGAGTTCTCTCTCTTTTGTGCTACGTTTATTCCTTGTGGATATTTTGATACATAAGTGTAGTTCGGATTCATAGCCTCTCTTTAGTCCCCTCTTCATCATCACCCCCCCCCCCCCCCCCCCCCCCCCCCCCCCCCCCATCCACCAACCATTCACTGGTACATGTACATTCATGGTACATCATAGACCCTGCATACATACATACTGTACCATGTACAATAAGTCCGTTCCTCCCCCTAAAGAATATCATTTTAACATGTTTTAAATTGAACTTACACAATTCATTTGTTAATAATTTGTTAGTGGATATTGTTTTAAATTAAGGGTGAATAGGTACCCAAAAGTTTTAGTTCTAGAGATGTCACTTTCCAATTTATTTGAAGTCATTGTCTCCATTATGGTCGATAACCTCCGAAACATGTTTTTTCCCAGTGTCCGTCCACTAGTGATGCAAAAGCTAAGGTTTGCAGTTTGCATCAAAATCTACAAAATCCGCTCCTACATTTCACAGGAATATCCGAAAAAATTCTTGTTTTTACATAATTGTAGACTAATATTACAGCCTGAAGCCCCAAGACAGAAATCAATAAATGGTGCACTACCATATAGATGATATGCCCAGGGGAAGGTGGCTCTAAGGGCGGAACAAACTTTTTGTACACTGTATATATGTACAGCCTTAGCCAATCACCCCCTACTGAAACTGGATATACATGTACAGTGATCACAGACACCAGTGACCAGACCAGAGACAAACTTGCTCATTTTACTAATATAGCACGCTACACTGACCATAGAGAGTATGACAGCCGGTGTCAGCTGGCTGCCAAAGGTACACACCAGCATACACCGGTATGGAGTACAGAGTGACTGCATAGAGATAGTGTTTGTAGATAGTTTACCTACATAGGTGTTTCTAGAACTTGGATTCAAGATAAACATGGCATGGGAAAATATGGGCTCTACAGTAGAGGTAACATAAGTGCGGCTATTGACAACATCAATCCCAAAATACTGAGAGTGCACAGTTCGGCATTATTTGTATTGTTCCATAACACTTGGCATTGCCTCTTGAAATTGAGAAGTGCAAATTTGACCTTGTAATACTATCTCACACTCAGACATTCAATTTGTGTATAATAAATGGTCCGTGATTGCAATCCACACATACATAGATGTGCTATGCATTAGGTAACAATACAATTGTCTCAGAAGAAAATGTGATTTTTTTTTTGATTTTTTTTCTATAGTAAAAAATGCTCTAAAAGCGAAATGCGGTATCTTTGCTGAATTTCTTTTTAAAACATGAGACATGAGACAGGCTCTGTGAAATGTATTTAACACTACCATAGACGAAACAAATCACATTTTGTTGAACTGTATTTAATAATTAGAGAATAAAGGTATTGTTTTTAGACCGTACCCGTGTTATATTGTCTGACATAAATGCGGACGATAGTATTATTTTAAGTAGAACAACGACGCCGCAGGAGGAGTTGTTCTACGCAAAAAATAATACTATCGAACGAATTTATGTCAGACAATATAACACGGGTACGGTCTAAAAACAATACCTTTATTCTCATTCTTAAACAATCATACTTTAGACATTTATCAAAGAAATAAGTACATTTTATTGTCCACATTTGACAACTTTAACCCCTGCTAGGATCGAATAACCCACAAACATTCCATCCAATCACATGCGATGAGTAAACCATGCGTAAGCGTCGCGGCGCCGGCATAAACGCAGGAAAAGCGCTAAAGACGCACTGCAGAAGTGCGCGTTATGGAGCAAACCACGCATTGTGAAGGTCGAGCGCACTGTTAAAACGTAAGCCCCACCTCCCCGTGTTAAGTTGTCTCATCTAGATGTCGCCGATTTCTCTGAGAACCAATGAGATTGCTTAAACTTTCTTAGCTGTTTAATCATTTCTATTTGTATGTTGCAATTGTACTCTTGTAAGCAAGAAAATGAAACTGATATGGTACTTCACAATGTGAAATAAAAATGTGAAGAGCTTAATTTTCAAAAGTTCAAGAAAAAATGTGAAAACAAAGTTATATGGTGAAATGCACATTTTAAAAGCTACATGCGTGGTCTTTTGTAACAAACTTGGGTTTTTGGCCTTACAATCCCATCTACAATTAGCTGGCAATTGTTATATATTTCTAATGCTCCATGATAGTCCCTTGATAAAAACAACAGCAGCTATGGGAAATAGTTGGCCAAAGATCTCAAGATCACCGTTAGGGCATAGTTTTCACTATCCCCCCTCATAAGCAGTCAATATTTGTACATCAGTTGCTTATGATGGTCCTTGATATAAAAAAAATCATGGCAGCTATTAACAACACATTACTCACCAACATTTGACCGCAATACCCCGGCTGATACGCGTGTAAATTCATCCTGCAATCTAAAAAGGACAACCGGGCACAAATGCAGACAGACGTAACCAAAGCCGTCAGGAGAAAAAAATGTTGCTTTCCCGCTAATTAATGGAAGGTCTCCAATAGGTTACTATACGTCAATGCAACGATGTACAACACCATTTCATCTCAGGTTACATAGAATATCTCACCGCGTCGGTTTTATCGCATTCGGCTCATGTTGTTTTATTTCTGAAATGCAATATTCTTGTGGTGAGTTGGTAACGCCGTTTGCGTTGTCCTCTACGTCTATGTGTTGCGCAATAGATCTATAGCGAGATGATTTATACCACCAGGTTTGTGAGTGGGTCTCATTCTCTTTCATCCACTATTGCATAACATCTTTTCAATTGAACACTGAAGGCAATCTTTTTTTCAAATGTTGCACCATGCAGCTACTGTAACATCGTAGCAGAGCGTTGTCCTCAAAACCACTATAGTTCTTCAAAAACCCAAGCCTCTTTAAAAACCCAAGCCTCTTTAAAACAGAATAGTGTCCCAAGATGTCCTTGCTGTCCTCAACCCAGTTACCATCATGCTTGTTTTCTACATGAACTTTAAAATATCAACTTAGACAAGGATATGTCTTGCTGTTTATTCTGAGGTCTGGCACATTGATATCCAAATAGCGCTAGAATATATAGAAGTCTTGGTGTATCGCTCAGAGACAGACCGCGCAGCAAAATGGTTACAATTGATTTTCATCCACGATTGCTGCTGAATTTTGCTGAAACCAATTCTCAAAATAATGTGAAAATTAAGAAAATAAAAGCTACATAGCTATAAAAATGTTGTCATCCAGTGAGTAAATGCAGAGTAGAAAGGCACAATATTCATCGACAGACGCGCATAAAGCGCTGATTTTCCTTCAACAGGTCAGTTCCGAGGGTGCGTACATATAGACTAACGCTGTATAACAGATCAAAATCCAAAGTGCTTAGTCAAAAAGGTGAAAAGGTTTAATTGATAACAACATTGATACTGATATTTGCTTACAAAACACCCCATACTATAGCCACAATACAGCATAATCACATTTGTGACCCAATTGCTCCAGAAAATATCCAGGGGTCCAAGAACAAATTGCTTTGGCCTATTTTACATGTAGTTGAATCACTAGTACTAGCCGGAAAACTGTGCAATACGCCGCCGGGTCCAGCCAGAGGCAAAGACGATTTTAAGGATATCCCACAATGCATTGTGGGAGCACCAGTCAACTAGGGCTTTTTCACATGATGCTTTTGTGGAGCTCTAAGTTTTAGAAATAAGAAAAACGAACACTAGGAACTAATAACTGATGTAAAATAGAACCTAAGAGCTCCAACAATGAACGCGCTATGAAAATGCAATGCATTGTGGTGGTTTCTTTAAAATCTTCTTTGAGCCAGATGAGAATGTTTCACCAGTTGAGTCAAAAAGATCAAATCTTAAACAATCTAACCATTTAATATTTAGTGCAACTGTTTTCCTTTAGGCCTACAAAACTTCCTAACCACAATAGGAGCAATTTAAAATATGAACTCTGTGTTACACTGTAACTCAACGATCCTTGCCAAATTTGAGGCCAATCATGGCAATTCTAAAACTTGCCCTTTATGTGTAATCAAAGAGAGCTCAAACTAAATTCAAATCAGGTTTTATTACCATGAACAACAGTATGCATTTGATTAATAGTTCAATAATTACAGCACCCATAAAAATCAAAAAATCAAATCAAAAACTTCCTTGAGTCCCCCCCCCTCTTAACCCTAACCCCCCTGACTACTAAAAATATTACTTCTAAGCCTATCTCCAAGCGCATGTGCGGATGGTTCTCGATGACTTCATCAACCGAGCCTATATAGTGAGCGCAGTATATACTGCGTGAACGAGTAGCTGCTGATTGTGAATTAGTTGGGTGGGACGATGGGCCGATGTGCTGAGGGTCCCCGGCAGGGTGGATCGATTCCCGGCTGGTCCCTGGCGATTTGGCGTAATCAACCAAGCCTCTATAGTGAGCGCGGTATACTGCATGAACAAGTAGCTGAGGGTCGTGGCTTAGTGAGTGGGAGGACAGGCCAACATGAAGAGGGTCCCCGGATCGATTCCTGCCGGTCCCCGGTGATATAGTTGGTGTTTACTCTTCCGAAATTGTGATCCAGGTTAAAAACTCAGATAGGGGGTTAGAGTTATCAAAGGGCATCTTTAATTAACCCTAACTCTAGTACACATTTGTTTTCCGACCCCCAAAATTGACCAGAAAGGTCACCCTGCCCCCCCCCTACCCCCCCCCCCCTACCCCCCCCCCCCCCCTCCCCCCCGGATTTTAACCACCGACCTCCAGCACCAGAGCCCAGATCCAAACCACTACACCACGGCTGTCAGTCACACTCGGCTCAGTATATCGCCTCCTTATATAGTTTGGGTCCGTTTTGTAGCCCAAAAACCAGCACACCGGGTTATAGAAACATTTTTCCGCCCAGTTGCCGTGTGATGTAGTAGAGTGATGAAAATTACAAAAATTTGGAATGAAAAAATAAATAAATAATTTGCTGTTTATATTAGGAGAAGCTGTTTCAGTTCAATGTGTATTTGTGCGTATATGAAAGCAAAATCAAACAAATAGAAATTCTTGGATTGTCGGTTCTTTGAAAATGTTGTTTTTTCCTTATTGGAACCTATTATTCAATTTCTTGAAATCAGGGGATGTAAAACTTTAAAGGATTATATCTTTTTTTCAGGAAACTCAGTTTCTATTAGTAATTATAGGAAACGGGTTCAAAGTATTCATTTCAAGCTATGTTTGACATTTTCAGGAAATTAATTTGGACAGGATCCTTGCAACATGGCACAGATCCATCTAATTGCTATACTATGCGATTTTGTTCTATGCTACCTATATAATGTTGTTTTCTATGGATAACACTTTCCACGCGGCAGGCGTCTCTGCAGACGACATTCCAAAATATCACAAAATATTTCATAAATATCAAAACTATTGAATGTCATTACCATATTTGGAATCATCATGAGAAATGCATTAGAATAAGTACAAACATGCCTTGTATTGGTTCAGTAATCCTTGAGATAGACCTGAAAAGTTGGGAAAGATTTCTGTCAAATATTTGTATACATGGTATAAACAATAGCCTCGTGGTAAGTGTCAAGCTTATTAGGACAGACCCGAAATAAGAAATGGCAACTAGATACAGTTTTCACAGACAGGGCAGAGCATGCATTAGGCCCTTCACAAACGATTTTGAGTTTCCTGTTGCCACCCGCGTCCAAAATTGAGAATGACAAAATATTTAATTATTTTATTTTTATTTAGGATTTTCACCTTTAAAACGACTCTCAATAAACTTCATTTGCTACTTTTTGACTTTAATCATATCAGCTATGATGATGAATAAACATAGAACGTGATTGCATTATTACTTGTTAATTATTATTAATTTTACTAACTTATGTTAATTACTTGTTAACTATTATTAATAATCAAATTATTCATACTTAAAAAATACTTAAAGGTAGATGACCCGATCACATTCCGATTTTCAACTTGAAGTTTTCTATTCTACATGAAAGGTCATCCTTAAAAAAGTCGTGTTCCAAAGTTTGAGTTGCATAGCTCTAATGGTTCTTATTTTAGACGCACAAGATGCTGTGAACTGTACCCATTGAGTTGTACACAAACTACACCTAGCACATAAAGTCCCTGCTCAGGTGCTTTGAGGTTGACTAATTCAAAATATATAATCGGTACCAAAAATCTGAGATATACATTAAATAAGCAAATTTCTTCTCCGCAGTTTGATACCTCATTCAACAAAATCGAATGGATACTTTTAAAGTTATGTCGATTTCAATGACCGTTCATGCAACAGAAAAGTGGCACTAGGTATAGGAAATCATTGATTTGTGTGTGATTTACCATAGACGGTAAAAATCAATGTTTTACCCGTCTATGGATTTACGCACTGAAAAACTCACAGCTTATCAGCTAAGACTTGTATTCTTCACAGCCAGATACACCCTTTGTCCCGCACATTGCGGTTATCACTAAAGACCCATTCATCTGTCACGTTCAGATAGCACACAGTTTAATCACACACAAATCAATGATTCCTATACCTAGTGCCACTTTTCTGTTGCATGAACGGTCATTGAAATCGACATAACTTTAAAAGTATTCATTCGATTTTGTTGAATGAGGTATCAAACTGCGGAGAAGAAATTTGCTCATTTAATGTATATCTCAGATTTTTGGTACCGATTATATATTTTGAATTAGTCAACCTCAAAGCACCTGAGCAGGGACTTTATGTGCTAGGTGTATATCGGTGGTATACCACCATTCGCGGTAATTCGACGTTATTTCATCGATTTCTCCGTAATTATACCGATCTAGGCCGTCAAATTTCAATATGATGATGAGAAAAATACGAGCTTTCATATGATATGAAAATCTCCGTATGTTTGAAATAATTCTGTGTTACGAAAATGTGATCGGGTCATCTACCTTTAAATGCAGAGTCCTCAATATAATGGGTTTAAATTGGTTGCGACCACTTATTTCAAAATCAAGATAATAAAAGATAATTAATAATTAATAATTAAAAGTCACCTCATCCCTTTTTTTTAAACCTGCAACAGGAAACTCAAAATAGTTTAATCAGTTCCAAATTGGCAAGAGATATACGGTTCGTGTGCGCGAAAGTAATCCACGAGTACACGCTCAATTATGGCTACATAATTTGTCCCTTAATATGCATACATAGATTGCTAAAAGGGCGAAGTCAACTTTATGAACCTATTCCTCATAACATTTCAATTCAGTTTCAATTTTCTCAAAGTACTAGGCCTGCTCAGACAGTCACTAGTCTCGAGACTAGTTAATCTCAAGCTTTAAAAAATCTATTGCTAATCCAGAGTGCCTGTTCACATGATAATCTTAGTCTCAAGTCTACTGATACCACTACGGTAGCTTCGAGATTTAACTCAAAGTCGCTTGATTCTCAATTTGCCGGATGTAATGCACTGATAGGCAATGGCCTTACAAAAATCTCACTTGTAGTTAACAAGGTTGAAGGATTCACACGGCAGGGATTCGGGACTAGTTAACCGCTAGATTTCTTAGGGTTAAAATTCCAGCTTTAGACTTGATGTTAGTTAACCATGACACAATTCACACGGCCGTTAACTGACAGTTTAATCTTGAGACTAGCATATAGACGCTAGTCTCGAGATTAGCGACCATTGTCTGAACACTCCTATACATAATTACTAGTTACTCACAGTCCATATGTGTCATATCTTAAAAACAATTTCAGTTATAGTGTACTATTAATATTTGTAATGTGCCCTTGACTGTGAGATATATTCCTAACTAGCGCTAGACAGTGCATTGCCCTTTATTCTACTATTTTTTTAAATCCTTTAAAATTTTCCATTTTCAGCTATCTGAAGAAAAAAATGATTTTTTTTTCCACAAGGGTTTCATCATACATGTATTAATTTCCCATCAAGTTCGCAACTCACAAACTATTATTTAACATGTATAATGGATAGGAGAAGAAACTTAACAAGTAGGTAAGTCACCAATCAGGAACTATAAAATGGAAATTGTCGTGCTGCATTTATTTTTGTGCATTTCAAGCTCGACCAGCTACGGCGAAAATAATAACACACAAATATATTTCTTTCGCGTATTATGTTTACGTGATAAAATATACTGTATAAATCGCAAATTTAAAAACACACAAAACAGTTGAAAATCTGTGAAGTGTGACAAATATTTATCACACAAAAATTACCACTTTTAAAGTGTTCTTTTGGGAAAATATTTGTAGGTGAAAAATACCACTAGTTGCAAACCTATGACATACTCAGTAATCTGTAGGCCTGTACAGACAGTCACTTGTCTCGAGCTTCAAACATTATCCTGCTAAATCCAGAGAGTGCCTGTCCAGATCTTAGCCTAGAGTCTAGCGATACAACTGCGTTAGATTCGAGACTAACTAAAGGTCGCGCGATTCTCCGATTGCCGGAAGTAAACATGTTGACCCTTTGCTAATTTCCCTCTGTGAAAGATTAACATAGTTGAAGGATTCACACAGTACACACACTCTCGGCTATATATCTCACTTAGTGTTTCGGGACAAGTTAACCCCTAGATTTGTAGGGTAAAAATTCCAGCTTTATATTCGAGGTTATTTAACCATGACAAGATTCACACGGCCGTTAACCAAGAGTTTAATCTCGAGACTAGCGAATTTGACACTAGTCGCTAGCTAAGCGCCCTCATCTGAACGCTTCTTGTATTAAGGATGGGTCATTGATGGCTCATTGTTTATTTATACAAGTTAGTTAATGACCTGTTATAGTAAGATATCATATTTTACATTCACAATACAGGATATCCTGGATTTAGTCTACAGGTATTTTTACATATATTCATTTTTGACCATTTACCATC